>CM070035.1:47763524-47786312 GCA_036250615.1 Ptychadena robeensis | reverse complement strand
AGAGGATGATGTGGTCAAAATACTCATTTGCCTAATAATTCTGCACTCCCTGTACTTTCTGCTGGGGTCATTGAGTTGTCCACCCAATAATAATGATACCCCTGTAAGTCTGCAGGAGCTGCTGCTTTCTTAGTACCAGACAAAATGAAATCTTCCTTAATAGGCTTGTCTTGAGCACAGCAAACATAGTACATTTCCAATTAACTCCTGTACCTCCAACACACAGCAAAACATATCCAAACTAAGGATGGATGTGGTTATAAAGATCACTTTTATATGAAAATAACAAAAGTATATCCTTAGGCAACTGATATTTGTTTTTGTATTTAATATGTTTCCAGTGTGTACACAGCTCCTATATTTAGTTTTGTAATGCATTTCATTTACTCTGTGTAAACAAAGGTCACTCCGTCTTTATAGTTAATTTTGATGGTGCCCTGGATATACTAAAGCGAAGCTCAGAACAGACTGAAGCTGTCTACATTTGTGTTTTGTATTAACAGAAAATAAAGAGAATAAACAAGGGGTGTTCACTTGTCTTATACCATTATCCATTGTTAAGTCTCCAGTCTCAAAGAGAAGCCAGTGAGTACTAATATTAAGGCTACATATATACATTTTCAATTTTGATGATGGGAACAATTGTTCTTGTCCCCAGAAACAAGTGAATGAATAAGAGCAGTATACCCAGCGCTTGTTTTGTTCTATGGAGTGAAACTGTGTCCTCCCCATAGAAGACAACAGGTACCACGTAGCACGTTCATCAAAGATCTGTCCTGATGGATCAATCTCATCTGACAGCTGTAGACGTGTAAGATATTTAGTCGAGACATCATCACAGTTGAATATTGTCTTATGTGTATATGGGGCCTAAGCAAGCAACACTAGTATAACTATAACTTTGCAACCACCAGAAATTTCACAATTTATGTAGCAGAAAGCTGGCGGTCAGATTGTTTTAATGCGTGATTGCCATGGTACACATTTATATAAAGGTTTACCACTTTCACGGACCTGGAATAAGTAAATAGATAAGGAACTCAGACTTCCATGGCTACATGCTTGTTATAGGTTACAAACTCAGCAGTGTAATCATAGAATCAGCATGACAGCCTACCAGAAGCCAGCCAGCTGTCTTGAGCTTCTAGGATATAGACAGTGGAAAACAGAATATTGTTTTCTGCACATAATTCTTTTTGGATACTCGTTTTCCTTTTCTCCTTAGTTGAATATTTTTTTCAGATAGACCATATGTCTAAACTATGGCAACAAAGTCTGTTATCTGATGGATTGCTAGCCTCACAATTTAAAAAAAAAATTCAGTAAATAAGGCATTTTGGTTGTATTCTGTCACTTAAGGTCCCTCATAATTTATGCATACAGAATTGCAGATGTTTTTGTCATATCATTTTTTATCCTAATGAAGAATGTTATCGTAAATACAAAACTGATGCTAAATAGCCTCCCAGCTACTTCACAGCTATTTACATATGGCAGGAGTCACATTATATATTGACAAACAACAGACTACGCTCACAAAAGCTGATGGTATTTTTATAGCATGAGTTGTACATTTACATTCTGCTTTACAGTAAAAAAAAAAATGTGATACAGACTTATCTCTCCTCCCATATGTTAATAGCTGCTAATGGGTAATTGTTTGTGCCAGATCAGCTTGTAGGCAATGGTCTTGTGGCTTGCCTTAAGGGAATTCCAGCTTCCTGGGAGCTGTTGTTATTTTTTATTTAGTATTTTTTTTTTACATATTCAGACCATAGGGAGAAATGTTTGTCTTATTGTACGAAAAACATAGGTACATATCTTCAGAACCCTAAAAACCCAACTAAACTCTAGATTAAACATTTTCTTTAACTACAAATTATATATACCTTTGGCAGAAAGCATATGCTTTGAGTGGGACTAAAAGAAATACCTTTGAAGTCTTGCCTACAAAAATAAGATATATAGTTTGCCACTTTTTTCCCTTTGGTTTGGCATGGTTTAGATAAATTATTTAATTTAATTTACTATGTTAGCCCTAACATTTCCCAACATTCAGACTAGGAGAACAGTATATCAGGGAATGAATCAAAATAAAAGTAGAAAATCTTTTTGTACTCTACAGGAGTGACAACTTGCAGCATTGTCAGCATTCTCAGGGGTCCCTGAATTTTTGCATTTACTGTGTGGTCCACTATAATGATTCAGTGTACCGCTATTTTGATTCTCATACTGCATTTTGAAAACTGAAAACAAAAATAGCATGATTAAGTTTGCCATTTATATACTGCACTACTTCAAAAAAAGGTTTCAAGGAAAATGTCAATTACCCCCCATTGTTTTTTTGCCTCAACGCTGACCTGAATACAGAACTCTCTTATGTTACCCCCGCTAATGGGTACCAGCATCAGTCAACAGATCTCACTGGACAGTGAACATCTCTGGAGCTGAAGGACACCACATTCAAAGGAAAATTGATCCTTCATGGGAAGTAGATGGATTTATTAAATTGACAATTATGCAGAGCGTATCCTGAATGGCAAAAATTATTAAAACATTTTTTGGAAAATAATTTTCATTCACTAACAAATGCTCCACTGCAAAAATACCTGTGAAATTAAGCACCATAGGGCTCAATAAGTTTCCGGATGCCAAGGTTTTTTTTTACTGCAAAATCGATAAGGGTAAAGTCATATATTGAGGTCTATGGTATTGTTTAAATCATATTCAACAAGCAACTTTGCTCAGGAAAATATATTATTTTTTTTAGGAAGCCTGTTTCAGGGTTAGGAAAAATATGCTGTATACAAATGGTATTTGTAAAAGAGAACCACTACAAAGTGTTAAGTTTATACTACTAATCCAACAAAGGAACAAACTAAGACACATATGTCCAAAAAAAGAAATCTTTACATTTAGTTTTCCTTTGCTGAATACAAATAATGTTTTTTTCAATTTCAGCTGCCTACCACATCTAGCACAAATTGCTGTCTGTTACATTAAGATTAATGGCTTGTTGCAGCACAGCTATATATGTATTATCCTCCAGCACTCAGGCATCAGGAAAATAAATGTTTATCATTATATTTTACAGGAGCAGGTGCAAAGTTTAACCTCAGTCAAACAGGACATGGAACTACAGAACAGAAGAAAACTACATGAAATAGAAAGAGAGCACAGAATGCATGTCAAACTTCCATTTCTGAATACTCATAAAGTAGAAAATGCACCATCTGCACAGCATAAACATTATATATTATTTTAATTTGTCTTTTAATAATACATATACATTGATAAACATTATACATAAATATGTAAAACAAACCTTCATCTTGTTTTAGTTTTTTCATGAGATCATCATCAGAGATTATTCTTGTGGAAACCTGACTATTCTAAATGAGGAGGTGCTCCTCCATTGTGGTCAGAGAGCTGAGAATGACTGCAAACTTGTGTTAATTTAAAAGATTAATACTGTAGGTACTCAAGTATCGATCTAAATATAATCCGAAGTCTACCGTATTTTGGAGGGGGAGTGCCCCGTAAAAATGGGGGGGGGGGGGGGGGGGGGGGGGGGGGAGTGCCTGCGTCTTATGGTCCCAATGTGGGAGCATCCATGGCCACTGGGTCCCAAGAGGTGGAGGAGCTGTCAGAGAGGTTGAGGAGCTGTCAGACGGGAGATCCGCCCACAGCCGGATCTCCCATCTGTGCTGCATTGTTTATATCAGTAGAGCCCAAAAAAGAGACAGATAGGTAAAAAAGCTGCCTGTCTGTGAAAGCTGCATATATGTAAATTATTATATCTTGTATGAAAAAGATTTATGGTATATAGAGATGGACTAACTGTCCGCAGTACGTGGCGAACATGACATTTTTTACTCACCAGCGAACAGTACGGGTGTTTGAAAAACGTAGAATGCCGATGTTCCGCCATCACTAATGGTATGTTAAAATATCTGTTGTCCTACTAATAAGTAGCAAGAACCTAGCAGTTACAGATATACATATATTAGCAAATATTTATCATCACCCCTCACATAGGCCCTCACTGTAACCTATAGTGTGAAACTGCCCTTTGTGCTAGTGATCACAATACATATCAAATTGCATCCCCTACAAATAACAAAACCGCCATTTGTTTACCGCTTGTGATAATATGTCTCTGCTATTATTTTCTTTTTCTCCAAGGAAGGAGTTGATGAGGACATCCCCATGTCAAGCAATAATAACAGAACACATAACCTATCCACAACTATTGAAATGAAAAACGTTTTTGCTGGAGTTTCTCAGCTGCCAGTGACAGTATGTATTTAAATGTTTATTTATCAATTGAGCACTGTAAAAAAGAACACTATGTATAATCAATGCTTCCATATTAGGCCCCTTGAGTTCTGGGTTCTGCATTGCTTTTTTGAATGCATCAATAATGCAGCTAACACTGAGCATTACAGTTTTCACAAGTACAGCTTTGGAAATGAATATTAATGTTTAAAACCTTTAGTAGTTAGTAACGTAACAATGCATCATTCTCACCTGTTCCAGAATATTTTAAATCTATCTGTCTGTCTGTCTATCTATCTCTCACAGGAATTAAAGAGGTTTAATTGCTTGTATCGCTGGTCAATACAAAATTTTCATTGTAGATAACATGATGTGGGGTTCTGTAGTGTTTTTCTGATTTCAAATATCGCTTTAGTTTTTAGTTGAGCTAAATGAAAAAAATACAGAACTTTGTGCAATTAGCCATATTGTATTATATTCAAGAGTTTGGGTTTTAAGTGACCCCCTTGATTGGCTAACTGAAGTAATTGAAAAAGCAAGCTTTTGGGATGTTTCAGGGATTTTCTAGATTGGGAAGCTTAAGGGATCTGAGACATCCCAGAAGCATGCTTTTTCAATGACTTCAGTTAGCCAATAAAGGGGATCAATTGAACTCCAAACACTCTATAATCACCAATGGCTAACAGGGCACAACTCTTGAGTATATTTTAAAGTCCAACTCATGATTTTGAGTTTAATTAATGTTTTTTTTTTGTTTCAGATTTGGAATAAGAAGGCAACAGTAATTGATATTGTGTCAAATCATGCTTACACCCATATATGTTCTGTCATGCATGTGGTTCATTTACACCTAAATCACATCACATCTTGCAAAAAAAAAAAGAAAATCCACAAATTGTATTTCAACTGTGTACTTTAGTCACTGCACAAAAGATATGACTCCCATCTCTACATACCAAGCACTTGGCTGGATGTAGAACTTTATGAGGGTGATGGCTAATGCAAACACACAAGGTTATCAATATCTGGTTCAAAAATTTCCACATCTCAGCTCTGCTAAACAGAGGGAAGGAAATTCAGGTCCGTGTTACAAGGTGTGAAAGGTTTGAACAATCTTTCACCCAGCCAGAGCTTAAAGCTTGGAAAGCATTCAAGTGGCTATGTGTAAACTTCCTTGGTAACTGGAAGTGGAGTACATACAAACTGGTGTTGAGAATGTTCTGAAAGCCAACCATTACACAGGGTATTGCATGTCCATAAAAATACACTTATTGCACTGTCATCTAGATTTCTTTCCAGAAAACCTTGGTATGAATGTGAAAATTGTGGCTGTGGGATAAATGTAGTTAATGTATATAGAAAAAAGTTTAAATTCTACTGACAGTACAAAAGCACTTACTGTATTTTTCGGACTATAAGACACACCCAGTTTTTAGAGCAGGAGATCATAAAAAAATATTAAACATACATGTTTAAATGGTTTTGAAAAAATCTCATGCAGTATCCCTATTCAGCCACTAAAATGGTGTCACTAGAGAGCAGACCTAAGTGTCTTTTCTTCCTCACACAGAGCTCAGAGAGGGAAGGGAGGTGGAGCACGGGGGAATCTGCACTCTGGTCTGCCTGTCCCTTCTCTGCTGCGTGTGTGAGGAAGCTGCTTGCCAGTGCAGCTTGCTCCACACACTCTGCATTTGCGGGGCTCTGCAAATATAGCCAATACAGTTCAGCTCCCCACAGCTATCCCAGCAGATGGTGATTATACAGCTGACATAGCCCATCAGCTGTGTGATCTCCATCGGCACACAGAAGTTGTGCCGATGGAGATCACACAGCTGATCTCCTCTCCCTCTGCACACAGCTGATCTATATGCCAGGGAGCCAAGTTGCGATCACCAGTGGCCGGATGGCCGCGGGTGGTCGCACATTCGGACCATAAGACGCAGGCACCCCCCCCCCAATTTTGAGGGTGAAAAAGTGCGTCTTATGGTCCGAAAAATACGGTGCATCGCCTTATAATGAACCATTGACACTATTATTTGGTCTTAGGAAATCCTGCTACGTAGGAATACATTTCATTTGGGTGAGTAATAATAAGATACACAAGTGAAATAATGAATATCATGGCATACCTTGAGTTTAGTTGATACAGAAGAAATATGATTGGTTACTATCCATAAGCTTTTTATATTATATTAATATTGTGAAATACATCTGCACAAACTTAAGACAGACAGTCATACTGTGTGTATTCTATCATGAGTGTTTGTTACAAAAGTATAAACATAGATGATCAGGGGAAAATTGTCCCTCTGCATTGATGGTCACAGAAGAGGGAAGATATCAATCCCACATTAGTCATTGCTCCCTTTTGGAAGAAAACTGACTTGCATTATGCAGTGTGCTTTTTATATTGCCTTCCTTTTAGAATGATAAATACAATATAAGATTTCTGCTGCAGCAACTAAAACATCCCGGCCTATGCTAACATAACTTTCCAGTAATATATGCAAAAAGCTTGCCTACATTGTATTTTGCATTACCCTAGTTGATAGTTTTCATTCAGAGTTATGCAATTGACAGCTCTCAAAGGCACACTTGATTTTTCTTTTCCGAGTTTCTGACAGCTTCTTCCTAGAACCCTACAGTTTGATTGCATTAAATCAGGCTCTAATCACTATTTTTCAAAGCAAACTATGACAGCACATGGAATTAGTTTGGATCTCAGGGCAGGCTCAGCGGTGCAGAAATGATACACTCATTTTCATGTTCATACAGTAGCTGGAATCATCTCAAGAATCCCTGGTGAACAGTTTGGATATTCTTGGCATAATTTTTCAGTATCTATACGTGGTTTTTCTTTAAGTAGCTTACATAAATTCAGAAAGAAAATAATACTCCAAGAACATAATAAATACTTTGGCAATAGAACCAGTAGGATCTCTAACTAAAAACCCACAATATAAACGATGCCAGTGTCAGCAGGTATAGAGCAGAATGCATAGAAAGCCTCAGCTGTCTCCATAAGTACACACTGCTACACTGTTTGAATTCAATCGTTATTTTTAATTAATATATTTTGTATGCTCAAAAACTGTGTTGTCTCGCTCTTATTTCTTCTTGTTTTCCCCCCTCCTCTATTTTCTTTTTGGTTTCTTCTTGTTGCATGTTGAAGCTCTACTTGGAACCTTGTAAGGATCCAACAATGTAAAATATGATTCTTTGCCATTTTTCAACTGGTCTTACATTTCTGATCAGGACTGTATGAATATTCAGCATGTTTATGTGACTGTCTGTCTTCTCCCCCTCCCTTTTAGTGAGTAGGTTGACTTATCCAAGAGAGAGATGGAGCCCCTCAACCGCCCTCCCGGCTAGTAGGATGACATGTAGGGCAGGGCAGCGCTGTATTGAATGCCTTGGGACGCAATGCACTCCATAGGCATTCAGCTTACCGTGGGGCAGACGTCACTTCCGGCGTGAACCAGCCTGTTGCAGCAGTGAAATGTCCGCACACCGGGCTGACGGGAGGGGAATGACTCCGACTTTGGGTTCAAGTTTGTGTCCAGTGGACCGCATCCAGCATTTCTCACGCGTGGTTGACAGCAATTCCTTTTCTCTACTGGCTAGTTTGGTGAGTGTAATTTTGATAGAATATTCGTCTACCTGGGGTTAATTTGGTAATACTTTAACTAACATTAACATTTGTACAAGAAAAATATATTCTCTTTCACCTGGTGGTGGCCAACATCCCAAAATTATATAGAAAAGGTTTGTGTGGTAACTTGTGAAAAAATATCCAAAGGTCAGTGACAGCGTGAGGGTGGTAATAGACTACACAGTGTGGGAAAAAGAACGTGTGTCAAGTTTGGTACCTGTGTGTCAAGTGCTTTATGGCACTTCGTGATGTTTATGGACTCTTTTTTTTACTTGATAAAATGATGATGTTTTAATTATTACATACGAATTATGCTTATTTTTATTACTTTGTTTACAATATTTGGCCGCTAAAGTCCCCTAGCGTCTGAGCCTTCAGAGGACATTCTTGTGACTGTAGGGTGCTATTCAGAATCTTCTGTCTTCATCTGACCAGCCACACAAACCTTTTCTAATATTAACATTTAATAATCTGAGTTTTTGGGTGCTGTATGTATGAATTGTTAGGAGCTATCTACGGTGACATAGTTAGCTGATAAGAATGTATAAATTAATAGGATCTATCTGTGGTAATATAGTCAGTTGATAACAATTAAACAATACCCTTATGAACATCTCTATTGTTACAATCTAAATACATTTGTAGCATATTTTGTGAGCTGTTAGGATCGCCTTGTTTTTTATACAGCTGGCCCTCCCAGATGCAATGGGGCTAGATATGTGTAGTAGGACAAGACTGATTACTGTTTTTGTATTTGCTGTGTTTGCTTGTTTTAATATAGATTGCTGTTTTATGCCTTCAATGGTGTTATGTATGACATGATCTGGAATATTGATTACTCTATTATGTTGTAGACTGTTGACAGTCTCCTACCTGATGAAGCCCAAGAAGGCGAAACATGTCAGAGGTGGATCCGTAATTAACCTAGTCTACTGTATGAAGATGCTGTACACTTCCATTCTTTATATGTTATTAATGTATTTGGGGTCACCCACAGATGTGTGTTTCTGGCTCTGACACATGACATCGTTTTATTGTGTTCTAAGTCCTATATGATTAATAAAGAGTTTTTAATGAATCATTGAGTGTAGAAGTGCCTTCACAACCCAATATTTGTAAACTGAATGTCTAATAGTTTTATACAGAGTTGTGCTCTTTTTTCTTTAGGTAGGCTCAAAAACTTTAGTGATTATTTTGTTTAATAATCCACAGGTACTTTAAAATGACTGAAACACATTTCGATAAGTTAAGATAGAAATAGATATTTTAGAGGCTATGTTGATCTTTTTTAATAGGTCATCCTTCCACATTTTATTCATATACACATTGAATATTCCATTAAAATGCCTCCCAATCCACTTGCTAATATGCAGTCACCAGAGGCATTATTTTTCTCACTTTACACAAATAAATGTGCAATTCTCTAAAGTTTTTATGGTCCAATACTAAATTAAGTACTAGAGAGCCTTTACCATGACTCATTCGAATATGTCTATGATATGACCCCCTAAAGGAATTCAGAGAAGGACATTTTGTCTATCATGTAATAATCTAGCATTCTAACTGATCTTAATATATGGAAGATGTAATCCCTTTTAACAATATTATGAAATACAATAATAATGGCCTTATAAGCACAGACAGGGTAACATGTAGCAGTAAAAATGAAGAGCATGACTTTGCTGCGAGGTATAGGCATTCTGATGAGCCCAGGTAACATCAGTAATACTGCAAGTATATTCCCACTGCAATTTATTATAGAAGATAGTGAATTCCTTTCAATATAAATGTATTGTTACATTTGCACCTTTTTACTTTCATTTAAAAATGCAATAAAAATGATAAAATACATGTATGAAATGTACTGTCCTGTTATAAATTTTAATGACCCTCTTATACACAAACTACTGCAATATATTAATAAATACATAAAGAAGAATGTCAAGCACCAGTATTAATGTTTAAATTCCCAGCTTCTGTTGTACAGAAAAAACAAATATTTTATAAGTAAAAGGAGGTGTAGACTTTATGAGATGTAAATGGATCATAAAGTCATTGATATGCAAAATGAAATCAAACAATCATCTAACAGCATGCTGGTGCTGATGGTGGTGCAGTGAAATCTGGGTAGCTTGTACTTCCTGCAGACTTACCAAGGATTGACAGCAGCAATAAACGTCATATTTTGAGATACCTTAATGTTCCTGTTTTCACCGTTTTAATCTAAAACTTACTATGAGAAAGACTGCCCCTACATGCTTTACCCAACTAGCATAAAATATTATGAAATGCAATGAACTCTAAAGCCGGCCATAGACATGCCGATTCCAAGCCATAGTTGCCGGCGATCGAACACATAATGGTCAGTTGCTCGCAGCTACAGGGGTGCCCACCTTGAGGTTTCGACCTCGATCTTTTTGTGGCTGATCCTGTTGTAGGCAGTTAACTTGCAGGGGAGTCTTGTCTAACAAACAAAATTCATTCCATTTCAATTCAAGGGTTGGTTGCAAGTCAAAAATATTTTTGCTTTAAGAAATAATGAAAATATCCATAATGCATTCTGAACCTGCAGAATAACTCCTAACCTAACCTTTTCATAGTAAAATTTTTTTTTATTTTATGTGTAAATTACCAGAAACCCACGTAATTTTCCGGGAAATAGGAAGAGAGGATGAAATAGAAGGTGGTTATCGTTTGGAAGGAGCATCCACTTCTATAAAACCATCAGGAATCTGGCTCTCTGTTGTCCTTTCTCTTCTTGTAAGAGTCTTGCCTTTTGTAGATTGTCAAGATGGTTGGTTTTGCATAAGTATACTTTGTGAGATTGGAGAATGAACCCTCATATTTCTTCATAGTTTTCTTCTTTTCATTCTCCCGTCACCTTTCTTTTGATGCAGAGTCTGAAATAACAGCGGACCTACCACCTCAAAGTCAGCATTGGCATCAGCAGGGCAGATAAGTTGATGTACTCTGCCACAATTCTGGTTGTAAGTCAAGAATTGGATGAAAAGTTAAAACTAAAATTTTGGTTGTAATTCTGTAACTCAAGGGTCAACTGTATGCCATAGAGCAGCTAAAAGAAATAACCATTTAACACTTGGCTTCACTCTTTCCTTTCCTACGTTTTTCTCATTTATTTTGGATGGTTTTCCTCAGACTATGCCCTTTCTGCTTTAGTCCGTCATAGCTCTATCTGAACATTTTCAACATTCCATCCAGTTCTTGTCTCATTTAATATAGCCATCTAGCGACTAGTTGGCAAATATCTTTATAGATTGAATTGAGTTAAATATGTTGGAGTAGAAAAAGGCGGCATATATTCACAATTTTGAATATTCAAGATTTACACATCAATACACGGGACTACTGTGCATTGCGTTTGCAATATTCACATGTTCAAGTGGCAATCTATCGAATTTTTAATTTGTCAAATTATCGAATTCTCTAATTCGTGAAATGTTGCAAATTCAAATATTGCCTATACTGCTCATCACTATTTAGGACTGCAGAGGGACAGATAGAAAAGGTGAACACCAGGGCTGAAAGTTAATAGCCAAATAGATTTATGTAACAATGTTAATAATGTTTTTCATTATCAGATGTAATAACCAAGATAGAAACAGTTGTTTAGAATAAATTAAGTAACAACTTACTTAAGGCAAAGCCTGTTGACACACTTACTATGTGCATATTAATAGCAACTTTAAAGACTTTAAATTGCCTTTTGGAAATTAAGTTACCAAAATAAGCTTTTTAATGCATATTTAAAAGCTATGTTTTCATGTTTTAATCATATTAATGCAAATTCATTAAGTTCTAAAAATTTATTTTGAGAAATCATTCTGAAAGTATATAATAATAATAATAATAATTTTCTTCTTGCTTTTAGTAAACAAAAGCAGATAAAAATTATTTTTCTTCTTGTATACTTATAGACACTTGCCAGGCTGCCTTTTTAATGCGAAGTATAATGTCTGTACTTTTAAAAGCATTAAAATTGCATGCATTCTATAGAGCAGCCTTTTAAACCTCTTTTACCTTGGAGAAGAAATGTCACTAGGATTGTGAAAAATCTGGGACAACCTTGAAAAAGTAATGATGAGGCAGACATAGTGCATAAGGACAAGTAATGAATGGGGCCAAATTGTACTTACAGAGGGAGGGGTTTAAAATGAATACATAAATTTAACCTAAGCCTACCATTCTCTGGGTCAACATCAGGTGCATATATGAAACAAGAGTAAGTTAAATACTGTGCGTAGGTTTCAAGTGTATGGAACACCCTTAGTGTAAGGGCTAAACTAAGAAACTAAATAATCAAACAGAAAATATATATTGTTAGAAAGAACAGAAGGAACAGTAACCTGTCTGAGGTTTAAGCCATGTTAGGAACATACGAAATGGAGGACTATTACAGCTAAACTAAGCCTCACATTACATGTCTGTAATCACGGCTGCACATAAGGGGTCCACCAATACACAAATTGGGTCAAAAGCTAGCTATGTGGACCTATTTTGTTGTTACTGAGCGCATTTGCGTAGTAACACCAGTGGAGCCTGTCTGTCAAACATAGAGGAGAGAAATCATCAGTTTATCTTCCCTCATCCCCCTTCCTTTCTCCCCCCTGGATGTATGAGAAAAAGCCGATGTGATGACAAATGCTGACTAGTGGCATCCAGTGGCTGAAATTCTTGAAGTTCAAACACATTAAATAACTGTGCAAACACCTTCATTTTATCATGTGTACACTACTGTAAAAGTAAAATTTTTTCTTTTTGAATTTTTATTGGTAAATATATATAATATAATTTATGTAACTTGGATAACCGCAGGGAAATATTAATAATCATGAAAGGCTGCAGTAAGGGATGTGAAATTGGGAATGTAAATTACTTATCCAAAAAAAGAGATTGGTTGTTGGAGATCTGGGGGTTGAAAGTAAAAGTAGGCATATGTGAGGATGTGTCCACTGTTGTTTCCCTGTGCTGGACGAAAAAAGACACACATTTTCCAGAAGAGCTTAGGGCGTACTCCTGCCTATTGATTTAGGATAACATAGATGCAGACTACACTTATTAAAAACTTTAATTACTTTTGGGGTGTGTACAAAACACCATCTCCTGAGTACAAAACATCATCTGAGTAGCTCACTAAAAAAATTATGTGCAGCCCTGTGTATAATAAACCATGTAGTGATCCAATGTCAGGAGACAAAATGTAAAATAAACACACAAAATTAAGGAATATTATAGGTGGTATCACCACTTCCGGTTGCGTGGCCAGGTACGTCCATCCGCTGCAGCGGAGTGCCTGCCCCATGAGTGGCATGGAGACGGCCAGGGGAACCTCTTACCATCAACAACAACGCCCACTGAGTGGGAAGGAGATTCCCCTCGGATGATGCTGGCCCCATAGTGGGGATGGGAGTGAGTGTGGGGTGTGGTGGAGCGGCTCTGATGAGCGGCTGAGATGTTTGTCCAGCAGGACTAGCAAGTCACTCTCTCAGGTTGTCCCATATAAGCAGTTTTTGATAAATGCATATGATTACCTCCCCTCTTATAGCTGTTTTTATTGGTTAGATTATCTGATATACCCTTATAGGTTTTTATTGATACCCTCAGGTTTGATCTCTGGGCATCTGCTATTTTTCATTACATGTCCCATATGTCCCTGCATTGGCCGCTGCTCCCCAGGACTTCACATTCTAAGCTCTTGCTTTGTGCTGTCTCTCCCTCCACATACCCTTACTGCCTGCAGGGGGTTACCGTGTGCTCCCTGTGGATCAGGATTCACCTGGAGTTGTGTCTCCCCGCTGGTTCATTGGTCGATTGGTCTGGTGTATCCTTTGGCTGGAACGGTCCTGGTGAGTGTACTTAATATGTACCATGCTGTAAAGGGCACTGAATGATTTTATTGTTGTTACTATCTCTGATTTTGTGATGTATATGCACTGAATCTGTGCTTAATCTGATCCACACATTGTATGTTTTTAGATCTTGTACAATTAGATATGTGTGATGATTTATGCAATGACACATAGGTGAACCCAGTTGGTAATTATATACAGATGACTATTGCAATTGAATTATATTACTATTTGTATTGTATTGTAGATTAATTTTCCTCCCTGAGGAAGCCCTAAGGGCGAAACATGTCGGAGGGAATCTGCAGCCAATCCAGCCCAGATTCGTAGATATACCTAAGACAGACTTGTGACCATCTGTTTTTATTCATTATTTTGGGGATCATCCCTATGTATGTAGAGGCTCTGACCCCAAACTTTGTATGAAATGTACCGTATTTTTCGGTCTAAAAGACGCACCGGACCATAAGACGCACCCAGTTTTTAGGGCAGAAAATCCAGAAAACAAATACGTTTTCACATCAATTGGGATAATGCAATGAATTTTAATGGATGCAATATTCAATTCAGCCACAAGTGTCACTAGCAGCAGTACACTGTCAGCTCAACACGTCACACTACACTGATCTGTTCAGTGTTCTGTGGATTTCGGCATTGCCTGCTCCCCGGCCGAGCCATCCATAGCCGAACTGAACACAGCACACAGCTCTCCTCTGTGTTCTCGTTGGTGGGGATGCAGGGGATGCGGAATTTCGATAGAAGAGCCGAACATCGCAAATGACAGCTGCTTCTCAGCTCTCCTCCCGGTGCGACCACCGGCAGCGGCCGGCGACCGCCGGCCGTCGCACATTCAAACCATAAGACGCAGGCCCTCCCCCCCCCCATTGGGGGTGAAAAAGTGCGTCTTATGGTCCGAAAAATACGGTATTTTTATTCTCTTGATACATTATTAATAAACTGAATTTTTTTATATAATTTGAGTTTGAGAATTTTGAGTCCTAAAAACCCCATCTAGCGATTGACCCCTTAGATCAGAGGGTGTTGACACCACCCCTGTTCCAGGTCTCCTCAATCACTCTTCTTTCTCTCTAAGGAATATTATAGCTACACTAAGCCTTGCATTTCATGTCTCTTATTAAACTATGTAGTAATTTTGTCATGCCCATACTCATGCCCATTATAAGAGATACTGGTAGCATGAGATCCATGAAACCCTAAATACTTTAAGCCAATACATTAATAATAAACCCTAACTTTCAGCACACATTCAACTCTGGGCCCGACTTGAATGACATACAAATCTGTCAAAGAGATATAAAAACAAAACAAGGACAGAGAGGGGGGATGGGGATCACATTGCCCACCCAACAACCCCCTTCCCCAAATGGAGAGCTCACTCCGGGACTTTTAAGGCACAATAATAAATTGTTGTTTTATAAAACATATAAAGATTTTATTTAAAAACATAATCAATAATTGCTTGAGATCTTAAGACATCATTACATGATTGCAACAATACATTTTATTTTACATTTCACATTGGTTTCCTTATCACATTACATTTTGTGGTTTTACATAAATCCATGCTAGATATTATCAATGGACAATTTCTCTACGCGTTTCGCCAAACCGGGTTCCTCAGGAGATCCAGCCAACAGTATGATCTACAACGTCTATCAAAAATTTCTATGGTTACATATATGTGTATTCGTTATGTATAACAAATGCATGTATATACTTACACTTTAGGTGCAATCATGTGAATAATTGAGCAGCTACAATGGGAAAGACCCGATGATGACCATGTTTGTAAAGACAATATGGGGATGTTGGTACACTATACTTTGAGGGGGAGGAACACACATTTTTTATATAAAAGAGATATAAAAGTTCTGTCTTACTGCTAATGCTTGTTAAATATGAAAAATCTTGTTGGAAGTATTTTTTTTTGTCACAATTCTTTCACACAAATCCAAAATTTTACGAGAAAAGGGGAAAGGGCCTTTTAATCTCTTTTATAAAGTACTATTGTGCTGATCAAATTTCTTCCTGTTCTCTTAGTCACATTGAGCTGAGGACTAGTGATGAGCGGCATAGGCAACATTCGTATTCGCGGCATGCCGCGAATTTTTGGGAAAACATTCGGAAAACATTCGGAAAATATTCGCATTCGGCAATATTCTTCTTATTGCGAATATCGGCAGTTTGATGCGAATTTTGCGAATTTTATATATTCGCGAATATATGTTTAACTTGCATTGAGGGGCGTGTTGAAAAATAAATTGCGAATTTTGGACGCCATCTAAGTGATTTTCGCGAATTTTCAAAAGTGCAGATTTTCGCAATATTCCGAATATTCGCATCACCCCAATATTGGATTTAAAAACTGTTGATGGTCGCAGGGAGTGTTGCTAAGCTCTTGTTGCAGCCTTCCAATTCGTCCACTTGCATTGAGAGGCATGTGTAATGGAAAAAACATACCGAATATCCGGAATTGCGAATATTCGGCAATATATTCACCATCTTCGCGAATTTCCAAATTTCCGATATTCACGATTAATATTCGGAATCCGAATATTCGTGATCATCACTACTGAGGACAATGTAGGGTCTTTCACCCAACCATACATTTGCGTAGTTCTTCAGTTTCGTTTTGCAATATATCCCATTGGCTTTTCATTTAGAAACTTTCTGATATCTTTTCTCACTTTTAGATTCAATACAGTTAAAAACGAAGAAAAAAAAAACATATTTTTCCAACACAATATCCCCAAACGCTTTCCTTTATTCTACCATGGAATAAACTGCATTTCTAGCATGGAATAGCCTTTTTACTGACAAATACTTAAAAATATTAAATTTTTTTAAAAATAATAAAAAATCATAACTTTTAGATGCCAAATGGCTGTGATTTGTAATAAAGTGTCTTCTCAATTTTGGCAGACTCATTGCTGTATTTGTAATATGTTTGCCACAGACAAGGTACAATGCAAAAGAGATCACCAATTCATGTAAAAAATAGGTATGTTTAATTTTAAATAATTTTTTGTTGAGTAGTATTAGTATTAGTGTTGTATTGCACTAGTATTGTTAGTCCAATGAAATGATTCAGAAGATTGTATTCCTTGCTTACAAGGCCTATTCAAATAGTATGCAGACAGAGTCCTAGGGGCATAGAATGGTTCTCTTCTATATCAAGCCTTTTCTTCAATCAAACATAGGCCATCTCAAGTACATACACCACATTCCAAATGATAATTTTCCACATTTTATTTACACATTCCCCCAGCCAAAAGCTGTACGAAAGCTAAGTTAATTAAGTCAGATCATGGAATTTTCTAAATGAAATCCCACCATCTATAGAAAAAAGGATTAAAATGTCCACAAGATACCACTGCAGCCTAAATTTCTCCAGCCAGTTTTTTGTCACCCTGAGCTGTGGACTTGGGAATTAGAGATGTCCCGAACTGTTCGCCGCCGAACTGTTCGCGGCGAATATCGCATGTTCGCGCGATACTCGCGACACATGGCAAAAATAGTTCGCCCCCTATTCTTTTTTACATTGAACAAACTTTGATGACCTGGCGAGTCTCAGTCATGCAGGCATAATCCAGCAATCAGCACCCCACCACCTCACAGAACCATTAAGACATAAAAATACCCTCTATCACACAGGCAAGGAGAGATGCACTTCACATGCTGCCCTGTAGATAGTGGATAGACACGGACCAAAGGTCAGTGACACGGGTCAATGGTAGTGACACGCGACAAAGGTCATGGTTGACCGACTGACATAGTCGTTTTGACACGTGGCAATGGTGGTGACACGGGCAAAGGGTGGTGTACACCGGGCAAAGGTTGGTGAACACGGGCAAAATGCCAATGATGTGACGCTCGAAAAACGACGCGAAAACCACCCCAAATGGCGGACGCAGAGATGGTATGCGAAAACCCAAAGCCAACGCCGACTCGGCGATCCATTGACTATCATTTGAATCTTTGGTGCGGATTTATTTTGTGAAAATAATTTTCTGGGAGTTTTGCCATGGATTCCCCTCTGTCATGTCATTGTCCAGGTGTTCAATTGCATGAGCGACGTGAAAACCCGCACACGCGACGCGAAGAATGGGACTCCGAAAACCCCGCCAATGTCAGCGAGCGATCCACTTGACTACGAATCATTTGAAATCTTTGTGGGCGGATTTATTTGTGTGAAAAAAAATTTTCATTAGGTGAGTTTTGTGCCATGTGATTCCCCTCTGTCATGTCATTTGTACCATGGTGTTTTTGACCCCTTGAAACAACTTTTCCAACACTTTTGTGGCCAGAAAGGGTCCCTTTGTTTGTTAAAATTCGCCTCCCATTGAAGTCAATGGCGGGTTCGCCGGGTTCGCAAACTTTTGCGCTAGTTCGCGCTCGCCGTTCGCGAACACGCAATTCCGGGTTCGAGCCATCACTAATTAGGAGAGCAGCTGCTAAAAATGCCATTACACAGCAGCAAACAGGTACATCCAGATGCAGGATCCTCTCTCCCCAAAACCTTTTGCATTAACCCTTTTTCAGCCTCATCTTACCAATGCTCACAAGCAGAGATGTCTGCAGTGGGTGCAGATAAAGATTAATTTTCAAACAGTCTTGTTTACTGATGAGTGCCATGCAACTCTGGATGGTCCAAAATAATGGAGTGGTGTATGGCTACCGAGTCCAAACAAGGCTGCAAGTCAGAAGGGTCATGTTTTGGGGAGAGAGCTGGTCTGCTTATTTAGGGTCCCTGATGGTGTATAGTTGGAAGTCTGAAAAGTATGTGAAGTTTCTGAATAACCATTCTCTTCCATGGTGCAAAAAGAAGAACTTTGCTTTCTTTAACAATATCATCTGTATGTATGACAAGGAATAAATCTGCAATATTAGCTGCTATTGACATAAAAGAAGAAATGGTGTGGCACCCCCTGACCTGAATCCTACTGAGAAAATTTGGAGCAACCTCAAGCAAAAGATCTATGTGAGTAGGTGGTAGTTTATATCCAAACAACAACTCTGCTCTGGGCAGCTATTCTGATATGCTGCAAAGAAATTCAAGCAGAAACTCTCCAAAACTGTAAACTGTAAAACTGCTATCAAATAAGGGGTGGTGTTTGTGTTGGGTGGCAATCCATAACTAAACAACAATGGAGAGGTAGTGGCAGGTCAGCAAGGCAGGAAATGGCTGTATGATGCGGCGGCTCCTGTCCAGAGCATAAAATTTCTTTTGAAAGTTAAATGTTTAACCGCCCTAGCGGTCGGGGCGGCACCATCTCGTCCAGCGCTGCTACTCCTACTATAGCACTGGACGAGATGGTGCCGTCCAGTGAACATCGGGGCACCGGCAGCGCATACTTACAGCCTCTTCTCCCCCCCCCCCCCCCCCCCTCCGAGTGATGACGTCACATCGGGAAGGGGGCGGGAAATTTGAAAGTGAATAGCACGAAATCAGTTTACTATGTAGAAAACTGATTTCAATGTGCTTCTATGTACTAAATATCGCCAAAATAAAAAGTCACTGGTGCCCCAGATGTGTCCATATGCAGTATGTACCCTCTCTAACCTGGTGTGATTTTACCACATCCATCACACCAGGTTAGAGAGGGTTTCTGCAAATGGGCACATCTGGGGCACCAGAGACTTTATTTGGGCGAGATTTAGTACATAGCAGGAAAGCTTTGTGCCCTGATTTTTGTGTTTTCTCATTAATTTAATAAATGTTTTATTTTTATTTTACATAATTGCTTGTTTCAAACATTATTATTTTCAGGATGTCTACTAGACCTATGTACGGACATATTTTGGGAAGTTACAGGCCTACAACATAAAGAAAAATTTACCATTGAAGTCTATGGTGCACTTTTGGTACAGAAATCGGGACCTCAGCAGTGCGCTAGGGAGTTTAATACCTATTTAGTGTAATTTTTGCAACATAATGCACCATACGCAGATCACTGCCAGCGGAGTCCAATAATGAACAATGAAGTAAAAAAGACAGATTTTATAGTGCATAGGCTCCCTTTTTACTGTCAATTAGCTGGGTTACTCACATATAGCTCTGCTGTTGGTACTGGGGGCAAGGAAGCCCAGCTCAGCAAGTAGGAGCATGGAGCTTTGGCCAGCAGAGTTGGAAAAAGCCGAAATGACACCCTGATATACAGGGTACTTCCTTTATAACGAGGCGTCTTATGGTCCAAATAACACGGTACTTCAACTAGAAAGTGCTCTTTCTCATTTTAAATTGTATTGAAATAAATTTGCTTTTTTGCTGTTCTAAACTATATATTTTTTGTTTCTACAAACACAACGAGCAGCATAATGGCGATACCACCATATCTTACTGTTCTTGCAAGGCGATTCCTGGAAAAGTCAGAGCAGGCAAATTCTTGGAAAAAAAGTTCAAGATCATCTTTTTCAGGAAATTTAACTACTGTGAATTCCTCAGGATCTGGCCTCTGTGATAAGTCATGCTTGCTAAGGTTCTGCAAATGAAAGATGAGGCTGATGTATAAACCTTGAAACATTACACTAATAATACAATACTAGTGGCAATAATTGGACCCTGACATGTGAAAGCAGAATGTGCATTTTACTACAAGGCCTGCCTTAACACTATTACCATGAACTCCACTTCCAGCTTCGGGAGATGGTTATCAAGACCAGAAACAATGCTGCCTCTGTGAGTGATTGACTGATCTTGCAACTCTCAGGAAATTTACTACTTATGAATTACCTTTGCCCAGAATATGGACAATAAAATAAAATAAATAAAGCAGTAAAAGAGCTTTTATATGTTACCAGAAGTATTTGTTTCTCAAAGATCACAACAGTAACTCTAAAGTTGTGGTTGATTTCTTACAAAGAAGGCTGTCAAAATCTGTCTTTTACAACAAAAAATTTCAGTGCATTGTTGGTTTATTGGGCCACAATGCTTACAGCTACAGAGGTGAATAAGGGCTTGTTTCTAAGTACTTTTACACTGCAGGGTCCATGGTTTAGGACAATACAAAAATCTATGACTTTTAAAGAGTAACAGTTGTGTTCAAAATTATTCAACCCCCACTGAAATTAAGTGTTTTGGCCATTTTGACATTGATTTTGATCTTTTCAGTCATCTTGTTTACAATTAAATCAGCGAGGCACTTGTAAGTCAGACAAATATAATATAACATTAATAATGAAATAACCACACATGTCTTTTCTGTGCTCACATCATTATCAGTTTTATTCAACCCCCAAGTGACATTCATTCTAAGCACTTAGTACAACATCCTTATCCAGTTATAACAGCTTTTAAAAGTGAAGCATAGCTTGACATAGTGTCTTGCGGCGATCTACGGGTATCGGCCGTGTAATCGAAAGGGAATCTAAACATGTATGGGGGGCTTAAGTGTTCGACATTATGGGCTGAGGGAACATTGTTCCTTGGGAATATGTTCAGCGTGAGCTGCTTGCAGGGAAGAAGGTTGATTATTACAGAAGCAGTAATGAAGAGGAAGGTTTTGTAAGATATAAGGGGTTTAAAGGAAAGAGATATTAACAAGGACAATGTCATTAATTTAGGAAAATAACATTAGATCTCCTATATGGAAAAAGAAACTTCCAATGGTGAATGTTGTTTGTATTTAGGTCAGCCCTGTATTATAAAATTCTTCAAATTTTTCAATTTTTCAGTACAGATCGTTTTATTCTGGCTCGTCTTCTGACACTTCTTTGTACTCATACATATTAATAGTTTCAGCAAATCTCGCCTCTGTTTAAGGTGGCTAGGTAAGCTCTGCAGCAAGTAAATCTTTCCCTTGACAGTTGGAGATGTCAGAATCATACTTCTGAAGCATAATATCCTCCTGCAGAACATCTTCAATTGTAATTCATAGTGTAGCGGCAGTTTTTCAGGACTCTATTTATTGATGTGAGTACTATGCATAGTCAAAATGTGCCTAAAGCATTATGTGTACTTGTAACAAGTAATTTATTTGTAGTTAGTGATCAGTAAATCATTTGACAAGAGTTCAGTAAGTCCTGTACAAAATTTAAGGAGAATAAAAAATGTTGACATATATTTAGTGAGAAAGGGATGATAGTTCCATTGCGGCTATATTTAGGGCAAAAATTTAAACTACTGACAACATGGGAGGTTGGGCACTGAGGTAGAAAGTAAGCGAGATTGAAAATTAACATATCAACACATTAGGCTTCTGGGTGTTTAGCCTGAGTTACCTCGGGTGAGTTTGTTTTCTAACAACCCTGAGATAATATCGGGCATACTCACCTGTCTAGTAAAGGCAGCGGCAGTACTCTGTATCGGTGGACCCGCCGATCTTTCCAGGTTCACCTCGATGATGTGACATCATTTATGACATACCTGGCGTCAACAATGACGCTGTGGATGTGAAGGGGGGACAAAGGAGGGCACAAAAGCATTCCCGGTCATGATATATAAGAAAAGGTGAAAACAAACTTTAACCTTTGTATTAATATAGTTAACTTGTGTGTCATATCAATATTACTTAAGTAGCGGTATTGTATGTATCTTTCAGGTAGCCATCATCTTGAAAAAAATTTTGCACTATAATATTCTGTAGATTGTTGTCTGACTTTTGTTCCAGTTTGCCGAATTTATGAGACCTTAAGGTAACATTTAGGGATTAATCTACATTTACTGCTGGCATATGACAGCACCATCCTTTATGCCAAGTATTTTAGTATTTACTCTTTCCATTACAATGGTTTCTTCAAGTTGCCCCTGAGTTTCACAGACTTTGTTTTACAGCTGATTATAGTTTGCTACCTGTACGATAGGTAGAAACACAATGATAGACCTCTGCAGAAATCTAATAGGTCTCTTCCCTATCAAGAATGATTCATACAGTTTTTTTTGTGCTGGTTTGCTTACATTATGAATACTTTTAGGCTAAATTGATATGGTTGCTTAAGTGATTGGCTGCCCCTATGTGCAGGGGCATTGAGATA
>CM070035.1:47720214-47749987 GCA_036250615.1 Ptychadena robeensis | reverse complement strand
TAACTGCAAAGCAGGGTGTGCGTAATTATTAAGCCCCCTAAGTCAATACTTTGTAGAAGCTATGGCTGCTACGCTCCATTGACTTGGCACCTTACACATCATCATAAACATGGAATTGTATTGGATAGATATACACCCCCTGATGAAGGACATACACGAAAAGCGCGTTGGGGTGAAGGGGATCCTATGTCATAGGCTCCCTATCCTAGCACTGTTCATAATCATGACCCATGTATTTACCTACTGTCTATTTATTTGTACCTTATGATCGTATTTATTCTATGTATCTATTTTATGTATTGATGTCAGCCAACCGAGCTATGCCATGCTGTATTGTTATTATGATTCTACAATAAACATACCTCTATGTTTTATTTTTTACATCTGACCATTGATAGTTACTTTGATTCCGAATTGTGGCCTTAAAAGTCCCCTAGCCCCTGAATTGCTTCGGGGGGAATCTCCTGCTGCCCATGGATGCTTATCGCACCATGTGTAGTTTGTTCTTTATATATACTACATAGTTGTTGGTAGATCTAAAGCATATCTGACAGATAGTTTTAAAGGTGTATGGCCAGCTTAATCTTCTCTTTAAAGTTGAAATGGAGACTTGTTAACTACGGTCACTATTAAGTTGTACACATAACTGTGGACCTCTGAGCTGCCAATCACACAATCTTTTGATCCTCATTAACTTGTATCTTATTTTCTTCACAGCTGTATATAAATACACTGCTCAAAATATAAAGGGAACACAAAAATAAGACACCCTAGATTTGAATGAATTTGCCAAACATCCTGCTGTGGTGGGCTGTAAGCACAACCTCCACCTGTGAACGCTGGGCCCTCATACCACCCTCATGGAGTCTGAGCATGTATGGAGGTCATACAGGCACATGGAGGCCACACACAACTGAGCTTCATTTAGACTTGTTTTGAGGACATTACATCAAAGTTGCATCAGCCTTTAGTGTTTTTTTCCACTTTAATTTTAAGTGTGACACCAAATCCAGACCTCCATGGGTTGATAAATTTGATTTCCATTGATCATTGTTGTGTGATTTTGTTGTCACCACATTCAACTATGTAAAGAACAAAGCATTTAATAAGAATATTTCAATTAGATCTAAGATGTCTTTTTTGTGTTCCCTTTGTTTTTATGAGCAGTGTACAGTGGCTTGCAAAAGTATTTGGCCTTTTTTTTCCACATTTTGTCACATTACAGCCACAAACATGAATCAATTTTATTGGAATTCCACGTGAAAGACCAATACAAAGTGGTGTACACGTGAGAAGTGGAATGAAAATCATACATGATTGCAAACATTTTTTACAAATAAATAACTGCAAAGCAGGGTGTGCGTAATTATTAAGCCCCCTAAGTCAATACTTTGTAGAAGCACCTTTTGCTGCAATTCCAGCTGCCAGTCTTTTAGGGAATGTCTCTACCAGCTTTGCACATCTAGAGACTGAAATCCTTGCCCATTCTTCTTTGCAAAACAGCTCCAGCTCAGTCAGATTAGATGGACAGCGTTTGTGAACAGCAGTTTTCAGATCTTGCCACAGATTCTCGATTGGATTTAGATCTGGACCTTGACCGGGCCATTCTATCACATGGATATGTTTTGTTTTAAACCATTCCATTGTTGCCCTGGCTTTATGTTTAGGGTCATTGTCCTGCTGGAAGGTAAACCTCCGCCCCAGGCTTTTGCAGACTTGGTTCTCTTCCAAGATTGCCCTGTATTTAGCTCCATACATCTTCCTATCAACTCTAACCAGCTTCCCTGTCCCTGCTGAAGATAAGCACCCCCAGAGCATGATGCTGCCACCACCATATTTCACAGTGGGGTTGGTGTGTTCAGAGTGATGTGCAGTGTTAGTTTTCCGCCACACATAGCGTTTTGCATTTGACATCATTTTGCACTCATCTGACCAGAGCACCTTCTTCCACATGTTTGCTGTGTCACTCACATGGCTTGTGGCAAACTTCAAATGGGACTTCTTATGCTTTTCTGTTAACAATGGCTTTCTTCTTTCCACTCTTCCATAAAGGCCAACTCCTATGGACAGATTCCCCCACCTGATCTCTGCAGCTTGTCCAGAGTCACCATGGGCTTCTTGACTGCATTTCTGATCAGCGCTCTCCTTGTTCGGCCTGTGAGTTTAGGTGGACGGCCTTGTCTTGGTAGGTTTACAGTTGTGCCATACTCCTTTCATTTCTGAATGATCACTTGAACAGTGCTCCGTGGGATGCTCAAGGCTTTGGAAATCTTTGTTGTAGCCTAAGCCTGCTTTACATTTCTCAAAAACTTTATACCTGACCTGTCTGGTGTGTTCTTTGGACTTCATGGTGTTGTTGCTCCCAGTATTCTCTTAGACAACCTCTGAGGTCGTCACAGAGCAGCTGTATTTGTACTGACATTAGATTACACACAGGTGCACTCTATTTAGTCATTAGCACTCATCAGGCAATGTCTATGGGCAACTGACTGCACTCAGACCAAAGGGGGCTAAATAATTACACGCACACCATTTTACAGTTATTTATTTTTTTTAAAGTTTGGAATCATGTTTGATCCTAGTTCCACTTCTCACGTGTACACCACTTTGTATTGGTCTTTCACATGGAATTCCAATAAAATTGGCAATAAATGGACCCTAACACATAGGCGAAGAATGGAACATGCCTATTCTATTTCTAAAAAGGTGGCATTGCGGGCACATGGGTCAACAAAGAGTCCTCAATGTTATATTTGAATAAAAAGTCTTTATTAATATCGGACTAATACATAATAAAAGTGAAGAAGTAAATACATCCAGAAGGGAGCATCCACAATTGGATGGTCACCGTGGAGATATTTTCACAGTATGTTAAAACCACAATATGGCAGTACAGTGGTGTCATTAGTGGTGACAGGTAAATATATGCCTCTCCAATCTCCGACGCGTTTCGCCCTGCTGGGTTTCCTCAGGGAGATGTACAGGATAAGGGTATTTTTATATGTCAAAACACCTGTCTTGTCACCTGTCACCTGTCTTGGTGTGTATCCCTTCAGGCCTGCCAGTCGGTCCAGTTGGTGGGGCCCCATAACAAGCCCCCACTTCAGGTAGGAATGGTGCCCCGGCTGCGCTCACTAAGATGGGAGCGCATCCCATGGGTGCTTGGGGTCGTACTAAATGATGGTAATATGGCTGAGATATGGGGTAGTCGGTCCAGGGTCAGAGGTTAAAAACAGGATCATAGATGAAAAATAAGCCCGCAAGTGGCGTAGCCCATATGGGGGTTGAAGACCGCTGCAACCGTTGGGGTCAGGTACCGTCCCTGAACTGACAGTTCAGGGACGGTACCTGACCCCAACGGTTGCAGCAGTCTTCAACCCTGAGGAAGCCCAGCGGGGCGAAATGCGTTGGAGATTGGAGAGGCATTTATGTCATATATTTACCTGTCACCAGATGCTTAATGACACCACTGTACTGCCATATTGTGGTTTTAACATACTGTGAAAATATCTCCACCAGGACCATCCAATTGTGGATGCTCTCCCTGGATGTATTTACTTCTTCACTTTAATTATGTATTAGTCTGATATTAATAAAGACTTTTTATTCAAATATAACATTGAGGACTCTTTGTTGACCCATGTGCCAGCAATGCCACCTTTTTAGAAATAAAATAGGCATGTTCCATTCTTCCCCTATGTGCTAGGGTCCATTTATTGCCATTATTACTTTGGCTAGGGCACACCCCCCAAAAATACCATGACCTCATCCCACCTTAGCTTTATTTGTTTTCCAATAAAATTGATTCATGTTTGTGGCTGTAATGTGACAAAATGTGGAAAAGCCACTGTATATATACTAGGTCATGTCCCCATGAACCTCTTATGTTATTTTTTTATATAAAGTAGTATTGGTCAAACTAGCCTTAAATATTGCTGAACACATCTACTATATACTGAATTGCTTAGCCTGTGCTAGCCTGTGAATATATTTTTTACAAGGCATTACAAAATCACTTTCATCTCTCCTTTCACATCATCACTGAAGCTAATTTTAGCACGACTGTAAAAGGTACTAGAGAAAATGTCTGTCCATTACTAGAGAGAGTTGCTCATCAGCAGTTTTTGATCTATTTATAGTCTACTTATGTCTTTCATCTCACTGAATCATTTTAATGCCCACTTTCTAATTACCATAGCAAAGCCATCCTTCTGTGAATGAATATTAGCACTGCCTGAAAACTTCTACTCTTTAGACATGGTCGAATTGTTTGACTAGCTGAATTTGTGAGCTGATTATGAAGCCTCTGAAAATGCTTGCTGGAGATGTAGATAAGGGCTGTGAAACAAAAAAAGTTTTGCTTCAAAGTCAAGTAGAAATTTCGACTTCTGAAATGTTTACTTGACTTTGAACTTAATTCACTTCATTATGCAAAAACTATTTGTGTTAAGCTATGTTCCCACCAGGCATATTTCACAGGTGATTTGTAAAAAACGTGGTTTTTGGTCGCCTCCACACGTGATCGCAAATCGCCTCCTTCATGTCTATGGGCGTGATCAGAGGAAAGTCATTGCGGCCACGTGTGATCCTATCAATGGGGACAAGCCCATTAAAACTAGTGTAGGTGATTGGCGGCCAATTCTTCACTTTCTAAGTGAAAAAGAAGCTAATAAATGAAAATATATGTTCATATTGAATACAAAAAATACCTAGAGAACCTAGAGAAGAGCATGTTAGCACGTGGTTATGGACAGCTAACATTACTTTATATACTTTATATCAAACTATAATTTTGTAGCTGGCTAACAAGTCAACTTAATGTGCCATGCGCATACTTCCACTTTCTCTTAGAAAGTCTGGTTTTGTAAACATATGTTACATTGAGGGACACAGATTACCTATCATTGCTTATGTCCTTGTGAGATTGATATTTTCCTGAATGTCTCAAACAAATGGACGTTCTACTTTTGATTCTACTAGAAATGAAACTACCATCACAATTTTTCATAGGACATTCTGAATATTTTTCAGTAATTTGACTTGGAAACAAAAGCTGTGTTTAGCAAGTCAGCCTACGTCATGTTGGGTATCATAGTGACCTCTGAACTTAAATCCTTAAAATATGTGGACCAGGCCAGGCAATGAGTCAAACCTTGCACCCACTTTACCTAGAAGATGAATCTTTACTTTGAAGGACATTTTCTATGAAGAATTTAAGTTTACTGGATATTGTTGATGGTCTAGATAATATTTTACAATAATACAACCAGGGTTAATTCCATTACTAATATCTACATTTTCTTAACTACAACTTTTTTGTCACTTTTCAAATGTGAATTCATTTTGTCAAATTTTCCCCCTGAACAAAACTTAACAGATCTGAAGACTGAACGCTGGTATATGCTGAAGAATTAATCCATGAAAGCCCGTTAATTTTTCAATAATCCATGGCTGTTATTTAAATAAAACATTTAATCAGCACAATCTTCTAACTGCTAAGTGCACACTTTTAAGTCTCCCTTAGGGGACTTGGAACAAGAGTGAATTTAGATAATTAGTAAAGAAAAGAACAAAAACATTGAATTGCGTGTAAATTGATGGTAAGTAAGAATAGGAACGCTAATTTAGGATGTGCAAGACTTCCTTTGGAGGTTAATTAAGGGGCAGAAATTTTATTTTGTAATGCATTGCGGTACATAAGCAAGGCACCAGAGAAAACCAAGAATCTAAAAATCAGGCACAGAATTAATTATGCATGTTCTGTATTTATATAAACCAGAAATTAGCATGAAATCATTACACTGCAAGGTAATTAAAAACAATATGGAGCTGGTCTCAAGGAACAATGTATCCTCTCGTTCAATCAATGAGAAATATGAGTATTGAATATTTTATAAAACATTGTTATGGCTGTTGCAGAAAAAAGACTTTCTTTTTCCAGTGAATATGCTAATAGATTTTCATATCATCATAGTTGTTTAATTATATACTTTCTTTTTTTGGGATCTTTCACACTATACGCGTTGCGTTTTTACAGTACTGAGTTTTCTCATAGAAAACCAATGTTACCATTCAGACTTCATGCGTTGCGTTTAAAAAAAAAAATTCTTTTTCAATTCTTTTTTCAAAAACGCAAATACAGATGAAATCTGCAAAGGTATGCGTTTTTGTATATATACATAAACGCATGCCTTAAAAAATTAATGCCTTTTCAAAAAGTATATAATGTGAAAGGGCCTAATACAATTATGCAATTGTAAGTGTTGTATTTGTCAAGTGTTGTATAAAATTCAGACAGAAAGTGGCTGGTGGTAGGGCTTCATTACTCCTCCCAAAATATTTCTTCCCTGATGTAACCAGCAGTAAACTGTTTTTTGGGGTAGAGTTACACAAATATCCAACTTCCTTTTTTAGGAAAGGTTTGGTGGGGGGATCTACATGTGGTCAGTATATTGACACCAGGAAATTTCAATATAGCAGAGCATCTTGTACAATTGTAAATAACTGAAAGTAAAGTTGGAGTAAATAGAAAACAAAAATAAAAAAACACTGTTTGCTTAGGACATTGGTTTAAATTACTGAAAAAGTGGACAGTGTGAACTTTTACCAACAAGCCATTACCTTTAATTTGTAAATGGAGTACATGGCTAATGAAGATGGTTTTTCACTGAATGCAAGTTGTATACCTTATCTCAAAAATGATTTCAGAAACTTTAGTTGCTAGACAGTGGTTCCCAAACTATCCTAGCAGGGCCCCCCCTTTTCTATTTAGGGACATTTTCGAGCCCCCTTCCCTATTCAAACACCGGTTAAGTATCAGTGGCAGCGCACCCCTGGAATATCTTCACCCCCCCAGTGTGGGAGCCACTGCAATAAGACATGGTCAATGAGATGCCAAAATGTTGAAATCAGCATGCAAATTATATGCAGCCAAAATGGATGTGCTTGATTAGCTAAGTTTCAGTCTGCATTCAATGCTGGAAACCTAATAATATTGGTAAGTTAAAGAGCCCTTTCTCACTTTAAGTGCTGTGGTTTTTGCAGATAATGGACGCAGGAGCGGTAAAGTTACCACAGCAGCTAACAATGTCTATTACTGGCATAAAACACAGTTTGCTGCACTTGTGTCTACCATACCAGTGAGAGATGCTTGCATTGTGCCTGCAAAAATGCGCAGGGCATTTTCGGTAACATGCGGCATTGCGCTTTACCAGAAATGCAAGTGCAGATCTATTGTGAAAGGTACACTGGTTGATCTTGCGTTGATCCTATTTGCCCTGCTCTGTGGTACTATACCACACTGCCGCTACAATGCAGTTAGTGTGAACGAGCCCTAAATAAATGAGGTGGATGCTACCTACAAAACAAAGCAAACATAAACACAATTCATTTATACCGGAATATTATGCAGTTTTAGAATATGGTATCTAAACAAAATTCTTGGTGCCAGGATTTTCTAGTCTGTGTTCCTTTTCAGAACTAACCAAAACAAATGGGAAGGTGCCAATCATCATTCATGTAAGTAAACTTAAGGCAGTAAGAATCAATGTCATGCTGAGATTTTGTTTTAAAGGTCAGCAGACATTACTCTTATTAAAAATTTATATTATGCCTGAACTTTGTGTGCCAGCTTGATATTTTATGAAATTCTGACTTTTAGTGATCCATTCACCCATCTCTCCTGCATACATTTTGTCTTCAAATAGAATACCATATATACCCAAGCTGATGTACCTAATTCTATAAAAAAAACTGAAGATGTAATCCTAAGATGGTAAATGCAGCAGCTAAAGCCCAGAACTTGCTTGTGTTTCAAGATGTCATTATTGGACATGGCTGTAAAATTTTAACTAGCTGATTCATGTATGATGACCAAAATTGTTGGGCATGTAGGGAAGGGTCAAAGAAACAAAGAAAGTATTGCTCTGGTACCTGGAGAATAAATTAAATGCTATGTAAAAATTTTGAATTTAAGTTATGCACAAACTTTACAATGCTCCCACAACCCTCTGATGTTTTGGTGATTATACAATGTTCAGGAGTTTTGAAATTAAAGCCCCCCATACACACTTAGATTTCCACCCGATTTTTCGTCAGACCGCCGACCGACCGACCGCGGACGTGAGCTAGCAGCTTTCCTCTCTCCCTTCATGCTGTACAGTGAGCAGAGAGGCTGCAAGCTCACAGACAGCCTCAGTAACCTGGCAGCCTCTTCTCATGGCCGGGATCCCTAGATGCTGCCTGCCGGGTCCCCCTAGCTGCTCAGGCCCTGACGGCGGCTCAAGCAGCTAGGGGGACCTGACGGACAGTGCTGGCACACAAAGAGTACCTGGCCGATTGTGACCCGATTTTATGTGCGATTGTCCGCGTGTGATGGCATCATTACACACGGTCGATTGGCCAAAAAATCAGGTCCCAATCTAAATGTGTATGGGGAGATTAACTCACAAAGTCAGCCCTTTTTATTTTATTTTATCTCTAGACATGAGCAGAATGCCATTTTCTAGACATATGTATAAGCAGAAGGACATTTTTGACGGTTTAAACTCCAGTATATATTGGAATTAGTTTTGCCAAAGTAACAGTTCCACATCATCCAATGCAATTGTAAAGATTCCTTCTGTAAATAGATAGTTGGTAGTCATGCTGACCCTTTAACTTACTGTTTGAGGATAAAGACTTGTGTAGCAAGAATATGCATATGTAGCAAAATGCATATGTTTAAAACAAAGTACACTTATACTTTCCCCCTTCCTATCCTATTCCCCCGCCTTCCCTTGGTATCTGCAGAGTTATACTTACAGTGGATAGAAAAAGTCAGATTCCTGTGCTGTACAAAAAGGAGACAAAGAACTTTCACCTTTACATGAACTGGGTTCGTCATGACCACTAGGGAGTTTAAAGTGAATTGGACACGTACAGAAGATGCAGCCACTGCGATTTTGGCAAACTGTAGTAGAGCCCCAATTGATACCATGGGTTTTCTGAGCATTTTTTCTACACACTGTAAACACACCTATTGCAGTCAATGAATACATTTACAGTGCATTAGAAAACGTGCACCAAAATGAATAAAGCCTAAGTATATTTACTATTTCAAATTAAATATAGTGGATATAGTGAATGAAAATTAAGCAATTTATGAAATATTTTCCTTCCAGCAAAATAAATCTGTATAAAAACAATGTATTGATGCATGAAAGAAAAAATATATGTATTTATACAGGGTGTCACATATATAGTAACTGATGCATGGATATAAAAGCATAAAATGCAGAACTTGGCTTGACAATGAAGATTGACATATAGGGCTATTTACAGAAACATGAAAAGGACATTTGTTAAACTATTTGAAGTTGAAGTTTTAAAAAATAAATATTTTTATTACTGTGTTACAATTTAGTATTGTCTCGTTTCTGCAATGCCATGAGTGTCAAATATGCCAGGTACTGAAAAGACACTCAAGGAAAATTTTGCCTATGCTGCCAGTTTGCCATAATGACCTTGCATGGATGGATGATAGACATGTCATGTATTTTTAGTGAAATCAACACGATCATGCATTGGTATGAGAATTATGAGGTTTTCTGTAGTAAAGAAACAAATATTTTACAGTCTAAACAATACCCTCTATTACCAAAATACCATTACATTTGTACTGATGCCAAATTCAATAGATCATAGGATATGAAATGAAACTAAACATATATTAAATAAATGAACAGTGACACATTTCAGTTGGGGAATCTGGGCCATTTTCCAGTAATAAATATTGGATAAATTTTAGGTATTCTGGCCCACGCATGAGCTACAGATTCTATTAAAATATGCTTACTGGAACTGGAACACTTACCCTTTTGACTTAGAAGGTTTTAGGTCAGATTTATTTACATCTATACCATCTATACACATTTCTGACTGGATGTTTTAGAACAATTTTATTGAAATCAAAAATCTGTTTTAATAAACAGAATATGTTAAATAAATGTGACTGATAACCAAGAGCTCAATATAAGGGACATCAAACCATGTGGCTTTAGAGGCAGATTAGAATTATACAAATCATTTTCTGTTAAAATGGTCTTTATTCATGACAACCACATATGAATATATTAAAACACTGTCCAGATACATCTCCATATACACATATATGGGCAACATTTATTAATTACAATATATTCTTAATATTCCAGTGGTAAAGTTCCCTCTGGTATGTCATATAGGGTCTCAAATAACTCTAGTTCCTATGAAAATTGAAAAGAGCATTTTAAAACTTTCCTATATATATATATATATATATATATATACACACACACATATATATATATAAAATCTCCAGATATGTTGCTTACCGCAGCTTGAACCATTCATATATGTCTGCTAGACCACCCAAGTTTACACTCAGGTACCCTGTAGGGTTTTTTATGCCCCAATCAGCGGCATATCCAACATACAGATTGGGAAAATTCACAGGATTATACAATGATGTTCCAGGAGGGTGAAGTATCTAGAGAACATTCTAGTTCATTAACTCTTGTAGACCCTAGTAAACTCACTAAAAAGACAACAAAGACACAAAATGAAACAGAAAAATATCAAGAAGAAGTCACTCTAAAACTTTCAACCAAACACAAGAATCCCTCGCCTCCTCTTCCTCACCTACCTGCCCCCAACCCACCTTCCTTACCATATAATGTACAACACCCATAAATCTTCATACACACATGGCACTAAAAAAAAACCTAGCACAAACCAAAGGTCCCCCCCAGACGGGAACCACAAATGCACGCCCTAACAAACACCAATTGGGAGATAGGCAGATCCATCTCAAACCCGATATCCATCTCATATACTATACAGATATAATTTAAAACACAGTCTCCAAATATTTGCTGAGATATTGTATATTTTAGCTTGTGAATCAATAAATGTCTAACAGATGTGAGATATGTATATAGAGATGTATCTGGACAGTGTTTTTATATATTTAGGTATTTTAGGTATTAAAGATTTTTGAGCATAATGACATTCTAGTAGCGTTGTTTCTGTGTATTTTGGTTATGAACATATTAACAACAGCGCTATTGCAGAGCCAATATATATTTATTTTTTTGTGTGTTAATAATTGTACTTAATGTAATTCCACAAACTTGCAAATAAGCTTTATTAGATAATTATCACCTATTCAACTCTTATCACCTTATGCTAGGCATACACATGCCGATAAGCGGCCGATTTTTAATCTGACCGACGGGCGTGCGCGCTCACGCCGTCGGTCAGGTTAAAAATGGGCCGCTAATCGTGATGACGTCATCACGTTAGCATCTCGGCATACATCGGAGCAGGTCTGTCTGACCTGCTCGGTGTGTGTATGCCGAGCATTACACACCCAAATATTATGGAATAACAAAAAGAAAACATGAAATGTTAATAGGGCAGATTTAACAAGCAGCAACACATTTGTCATTCTTTTAGATTATGTAAATTGACCGGTAAAAATAAGTATATAAATTATATAAAAATATGATTTGAAAATGTTTTACCTCCACAGTCCTAACTAGGATTTTTATAAATGTAAGAAAAAAACTTGGTGATAGCCCAGCAACACTGGAATGTATGGAGAATAGACCAGTGACTCAATAATTACCCCATTCCCCATGTTTGTATAAATCTTGTGACACTTAAATGTTCACATTGCTCTTGCAATTTTTGGAAGTGAAGTAAGGGTCCCCACACACGAAATGAGCCGCGACCGATTTTGCCGCTGAGCGATGTGCGTGCGCACTTGCGGCTGTCGGTGGCAAAATCGCCCGTGGATCGCGAGTGCCCACATGGGGCGACAGAACCCTGTCACCCCAAACCTCGGTCGGCCAGAGAACGGACATGGCCAATTCCAGTAGTTTGAATGGGGATCGGCGACCCCGTCCAAACTAACAAAAAGGGTGTCCACCGATAGTCTGAGCGATGGAGAGCAACATGATGACGTCATCACCTTGCTTTCCATCCCTCAGACTATCAGCTCATCTGTCGGTCGCTCAGACTCCACAACTCATCTGTCGGTCCCCACTTGCTACGTGTGAGGGGATCTTAAGGCTAATTAGCCAATACAATCAAGCATCCAATTCTCAGTTGAGAGGCTTTTATGCATGCTTAATCTGGTATGCTATGTACCATACTGGGTGTATGAAGCTGGGGGGTCAAGATGATTAAACATTATGCAGATAATGATGACATGTTGTTATGCGTTGTTATGCGTTATGAGTTGGTATGCGTTGTGTTGACGCTGTGAAGCAAAATAGAAAGTATCACTTGTTTATAATACACTTATGCTAGTGCTAGGGGTTATCATGCACAAAGTTGATTGTCAAGGCCACAAGACTCCGCACTGGTGCGTGCCTGCTCCCGTCTCCCCAACGGTGACCAACATGCGGTCTGCCCCACAGTGCGGACTAAATTAGGGCCCTTTCACACTATATGCTTTGCGTTTTTATAGTACTGCATTTCCTTATAGAAAACCAATGTTGCCATTCACACTGTATGCGTTGCATTTTTGAAATAGCAGCATTTCCGTATGTGTTTTTTAAAATGCCCAGCTGCATGCATTTTGATGCCTTTTTCATGCTTTGTTCAAAAACGCAACTGCAAACGCAGATGTAATATGTAAAACTTGTATATTTCCGTAAAAGAATAACTTTAAAAATTGCGTGAAAGGGCCCTTAACATTACCTTTATTTTCACCCGTTGTCACCTCAGCTTGTGTATCATAATTCATACCAGGTTTTTGTGTCCACCTTCTGCAGGCATCTAGAGTGCATTCACAGGTGGTACTGCACTTGTTAATAGGCCTCTAGCATTTCCTGCCCTATATAAACCTGGATGGTGCATGACTGCCCTGCCCTGCTCATGATAGCATCAGTTAACCTGTACTGCTCAGGTTCCTTGTTTTGTGAGTGCTCATGTTCACTGTTCATTGGATTGTATTGTTGTGTATGACCACAGCCTTGTACCTGAACTACTCTTCATTAAGCCCCATGGCTGTTGGACTGATTTTCTCTGCATGACCTGCGTGTACCTTGACTACTCTGTTGTACTATTCTGTTGTAACTTTTGAAAACAGCATCTATTGGTCCGAATTCCTGTGTATGACCCACCCATGAATAATTACCAACCTGGGAGCTAGCAGCACCAACAACTAGTATTACTACTAGTTTGGATATTAGAAAAGGATGTTGAACTTTATTTTAAGTTATCACATGACACACATTATGTATTGTGTTTCGTGGCTTGCACTATATCAGAGGTTAGAGTAGAAATGGCACCCTCCCCCCACCTCACCAAATAGTGAGGATTTTGACGAATCTATGGATAGAGGATCATATATTACATAATATGATGGGGGTTTCCGAAGGTGCCTTTTCAATCAATATATGACACAATTAAATACTTAAAAAAGATTCACATTAAATTTTTTAGGGTAAAAATACATATATTCTTTTTTTATTAAAAAAACAAGCAGTTTGTTGATATACAGATATAGCCAATCCTTATACATTTTTTTCTTCTTCAAATAGCAGCCCCAACAATGGGGGTGATGTCCAAGCTGTGTATGGGAGTGACCTTCGACATGTGTCAAGAACATCTTATCAAGAAGATCTTATCATCTTATCAAGAAGACCCATTTACTATAAGCATTAAAAAACATTCGTAATAAACAAAGAAATATTAAATAATGTGTCATTTTACCTTGCCAGGGGTTGATGGATAGTAAGTTTTACCTGTTATGATCTGTGTATCAACTTCTCATTCAGGAAGTTTCTTTCCATAGCTTTTAATCTTGGAGGTTTTTCCCTCATTCCTTTCAGAAGATAAATAAAGAAAATAGTTTTTTTCTATTTCTGGAGCCTTGTCTCTTATTTTTAGTCTATCTTCCCCAATTTTTCTGTGTCTGTGTTTTGTGCTCTTTTACATAACAATTTACTTAGTGTGCTTCTTTCCTATATACTGTACTACTGCACTATTTCTTACTTGGCATCCCTTCTAAGTCCTCCATATCTCTCCCCCCTCTATGTGCCAAAACCATGCTACACAATGTGTGCCCTTATTAGAACCCTAGTTTGCTGGCGGAGATGTGATAGCCCTTATAACAAAAAACCCCAAATTGTGGTCAATCCTTATTGTCATATCCCCTATATATATTTCTTACTTAGTGTTTGACCCTCCCTAGTGTAAATTATATTCCCATGTATCCATATCATAGTGTCATCCACATATATAATAAAAAGCAAAAAAGATAAAACAAAAGAAAGAAAAACTGACCCACAAGAAGAAGAAAAAAAAAACCCATGCACCTGTGGTCTTGTGTTGCTGCCCAAAGTGTCTCCTTCATTGTCAAAATGTTTCTATCTGTCTTTGCCCCTCTAATATTTACCCACCAGTCCTTGTTTCACTTATCTGTCCATTACTAATCTACCACTTTTTTTCCACAAATATCTCCTCTTAATGGCTCTCCACCTCTTCACAAACTTCAAAACACCATTTCCTACCTTCAATGAGGTAATCTGCTGGATCGCTCCAGGAAATCAGTGAGGCAGCTGTAATCCAAGCTTGCAGTCCTCCCTCTAAGCTTGCAGTCCTCCCCTCCCCCTCCTCCCTGGGGCTCGCCCCTCTGACCACCATTCCTCTCTGAGGGTTTGGGGATATCAGCATGAGCTTTTAAGGGCTCCCACCATTACCCCGCCCCTTTTTTAGGAATGGCACTTAGCAAGACGTGGGGAGACAAATACTTATCTCTCCACATGTGCGGCGCCAAACACTGTGCGGGGGCGGCGGCACGGATGGATGACATCACCACGCCGCCATCTCCGCCGGGTGACTTCGCGCGCACAACGTGTGCACGTCCTACCAACTCCACAGCGACAGTGCTCATAGGTCCTGGAGGCCATTTTGGTCCACCCAAAAGGGCAAGCCTATTGCCTCCGGTCGGTTGATGGAAACCGAAGAGGGGCAAGCACCAGCTATGGAATGAAAGGGAGGGACTTTACTTTTTATGTCTATTAACCTAGTTTATATTGATCCATAAAAAGGATTCAAATTGTAATTTCATTGATTCACAGATCCAGGCAATTTTCCTACTCCATCTCCCCCTGTTGGTCAACTTGAAACACAAATATTTCGGCAATATATGTAAATATTATATATTATGTAATATATCACATGGCACACAATTCAGTCAAGTGCCACATTACATTTTGTTAGAGAAATGACAAGTATAAATTAGTTCAAGTAAAGCAGTACCAAACACTGCAACCACTTGGACAGAAATGCTTAAATGTTTGATACCTGCAGATTGTTTATTAACAATTTTGTCTTATATACTATACTATTAATAAAACTTTGCAGAAGACTAGTCTAAAAAATAATATGGTAAGATAGAAAATCAAAGTTATGCATACCAATGAAATCCCATATCTAAAATTATGTTCCTCATTTTACTATAGTAGAGTGTTGTACCGTTAGCCATCGATAAATACAGCAAGTTTGGAGTTCAAGTGATTTCGTTTATTGGCTAACTGAAGCAAGCTTTTGGGATATCGCAGATCCCTTCTTCAGGCTTTTCAAGACACCCGCTGAGAGGGATACATTGTGTGCAAAGATCCCAGATTCTAGGCATGATTGTGTACTTATTTACATTATCCAACAAGCTTAACACTCATTAAACCATTAGCATGGCATTACCTTTTATTAAAAAGAAGCCAGCATTTAAGATGTTTTAGTATGGGCCCCTAGTTCACTCCCCATGAAAAAAACTATGCAGACTAGCCCTATACAACAAACCTAAGAGAATGAACAACTCAATTATTATGTCATCAAAAATGATAAATCTGTTTCTTGCTCTATACACAGCTCAGAAAATTCACTGATAAAAAAGGTAGGTAAGGAAATATGTAATTGCTGTGAATAAATTGAACAGGCCAATCGCTGTTGGGGAATTCAGCAATACAGCAGGAGTAATCGTTCTGGCCTGTTAAGGGAAGTAGATAGGTGTTGTCAACATTTACCTTTTTCATAATTCAAACAAAACAAAAAGCTCAGCGGAGATGGGTTTTGCCGTGTGCAAACATAGATCTCTTAAGTGAGCGGAATTGAGCTCTGTTTAAACTGTTTAGAATGAATATATTGGAGACAGAGAAATTGCCACATCTGCTGAGTTCAATGTCATGTCAAATGAAATGGATGAAGAATGACAACGGCTGAGATACCTAAAAGAGAATAAAACATTACACAAAGTGCAGCTCATTGTTTCTTTGGACTTCAATGCTGGTTTCTACATGAAGATGTACTATTTTTTGTATATTAAATATCCAATTTCATAACAGTGTACCCTGTATTTCGGCAATCACTGTCAGTTACCGTAAATGCTAGCATGTCTATACATTTATTTTGTATGTCACCATGGCTATAGCTTTTTTAATTTATTTCCTTGATGAGCTATTCTTAAAGCTACCTACAAATGTACCCTCCCTCTGTCATCCATCATAACCTGTCTGTTTTTTCCCTCCCCTTCTCTCTTCCTCTAATATCTATTGCTCCTCTCCCCTCTTTTGGCTCACACTCGCTATTCTTTCTAGCTTACCTCTTTTCTCTCCCTTTTCCCTTTATTATTCTCCTAGTCCTTCTTTCTTTTCTTTTCTTATCTTCCTTTTCTTTATTCTCTTTCCCCTACCTCCTCTTTTCCTAGGATGCAGCACAGTTTGAATTTTTACTTACTTATATTGTAAATTTCCCTGCCCCTTGCACTACTTCATTTAACTTGACCACTTTTCCAACACATCTCTGAACATTCTTTGTCCTCCCATCAGTTTCTCTATCTAGTCTATCTTTTCAGTTCATAAATTTTTTTATTGAAGCCAATTGTGTATGAATGTACACATCATCATCAATGGGTGAGAAAGGCTGAAACATACTGTATCTTGGTATTCACTAGAAGTAGAAGCACTGTCCTGAGCCCAGAAACTGATTTATTGACACTTACTTTACACTGGCAGCTCACCCTGGAACATGCTATTTACAGAATTATGTGAAAGAGTCTTTGAGTTTCTTTTTTATTCCTAGCCCCCCACCCAAACCATGGGTGCATCCTATAGCCCAGTATCTTATTGTGCATGTATTATGTAACTTTTAATCTAAGGCTATGTTTATATGGCATTTAAGGATCCATACATATGCAAGACTTTCCATCCCAACTGTTCAAAGGGCTTTTAGGGTGTTTACAGTCATGTCAGATATTCTTGTTTTCAAGTGGGATTGATTAGTCCAGCTCGAAAACAGAGATGGCCGCATAAGATATGGGCCAGATAGATGGCCGTGAGCGCGCACAGCGCCCGAATCGGCCATCGACCTGGCCCATATCTATATGTGTGTTCCCTGCTTAAGTCTGTCTAGTAATATGAAATTATATTGTGCATGAGATTTAGAAAATGGCACAGGTGAGATCAATTAAAGCAATTCTTAGTTTAGGTCTACTTTAATTGCAGCCCCACCAGAAGTACACACTTACCTTTCATTTGCTTCCTCGTTACTTTTTTTAGCCTGTAGGAACATAAATTAATATCAGAGAAACCTCCTATGACCTGGTTGCAAGTTCAGATAAAGGACTTGTGTCCAATGTGGTGCACCAGGCCCCAATGGCGGACACCAAATTGCTCACAATGTGGGTGGAATTATGTATTTTTAACACATCAGCGGTAACGTGTCCTGTTCATTTAAATGAAAAAAACCTGGGAAAGTAGCACACAATATCTTTGGGTGCAGCTTTTCAGCTACATTAAAAAGCGTTTGATGGTGACGATGCTATGCATTGTTATGATGAAAACTCATGTCACCATGGAAGTAATGGAACGTGTTTTGTCCATGGCCAAGGACACGAGCCCTATAAAGTCCAGAGGTTCGAGGATTAGTAAGAGGGTGGTTAAGAAAAGGGATGCATAAAGCCAGGGCAACAATGGAATGGTTTAAAACAAAACATATCCATGTGTTAGAATAGCCCAGTCACAGTCCAAATCTAAATCCAATTGAGAATTTGCAAGATCTGAAAACTGCTGTTCACTTAACCTGACTGAGCTGGAGCTGTTTTGCAGAGAAGAATGGGCGAGGATTTCAGTCTCTAGATGTACAAAGCTGGTAGAGACATACCCTAAAAGACTGGCAGCTGGAATTGCAGCAAAAGGTGGTTCTACAAAGTATTGACTCAGGGGGCTGAATAATTACGCACACTCAACTTTGCAGTAATTTATTTGTAAAAAAAATTTGGAATCGTGTATGATTTTTCTTCCACTTCTCACGTGTATACCACTTTGTATTGGTCTTTCGCGGAATTCCAATAAAATATATTCATGTTTGTGGCTGTAATGCGACAAAATGTGGAATACTTTTGCAAGCCACTGTATGTACTCTGCTTTGATATCCTGAATTGCATAGTTGAAAACAGTGTGGGACAGGTGTACCACCTCAGAGGTTAAACGTAACTTACTATACTAGGTTGTGCGCTCCATGTCCTTAACCTCAGAGGTTAAACGTAACTTACTGTACTAGGTTGTGCACTCCATGTCCTTGTTCTTATCTGCAAACGGGAGATAAATGGCTCATTATCCTACTTTACCTCTTAATGTATTTTGATGAACTTTTTAAAATTGCTTAAGCTGGGCATAGAAGTTTAGATTTCCCAGTGATCGATCTTATAAAGGATAATGCATGTGATTCTGGAAATTATTGCATTTACAAAATCGATCGCACACTGCACCATATGAAGTCTTTGATTCCTGGTCGATTCCTTCCCGCGATTGATGGATCATGGATTGTGCAATCTCCAGCTCGCAGCTGTTCTAATCGGAAATTATGTAATGGTGGTCGCATGTCTCCATTAACATTCCGCAATTCCTGCACAATCTACAAAATTTTACAGACAGGTCCAATTCCTGCTCGATCGATCTACATGCGATTTAGGGTCAAATCGATCAATTGATCACTTTGTGCATGTTGCGGGTTTTAATATTAGTAATAATCTATTTTATATATATTAATAGAGATATTTTGAATGATCTTATATAGACTACAATATATTCTACCGTAAATGAGGTAACTGGCAACTAGAGATGGCTCAATCCAACAGTTTGATAAGAGACAGGCCACAGAAGCATTTCACAGTAATAAGTTTAGAAATAGAGATGGGCCGACCTGTTCGCAGGGAGAAACAGGTCGCCGGCGAACACGGCATGTTCGCCGGTTCGCCTCGCGGCGGACACCCTGTACGGGTGTTCGACCCGTACTGTCGCGCCAGAAAGAAGATGTAAATTCTTCCTCCGGCAGGATCACAACCTGGTGATCTGCAGGAGGAAGAATCTTTCACTACAAGACGGCATGAAGCCGGTCTGAGTGAAAGACGGCTAGACAGGAAGACGTCAGTGAGTCACATCGCGGACGTAACCAGGAACTCTGCGTTCCAGGTGCGGTTCCAGGACCGATGTGCCGTCCACTGAAGTCATATCGGTTTTTCGCTTCACATCCCGCCTAGAGGAGGGGACTTGAATGTGCCGCGAACAGGGCGGACGGCGGATTCTGCAGTTCGACCGCCCCTGTTCGAGGACACCCCAGGGAGGGTCGAGACTCCCTATTTATAACGAAACTTCCCGTATAAAACTGAACATACTAACAGGACAATACAATAATATAAACAACCGGCCTATTAGGTTACCGTCTGTTCGGTGGGACAGCATTTCTTCTGCTAAGATCTTCCGCTCCCAACCTCTTACCCCTTATGACGGGGCGTCTACCTTGACTCTTAGGGAGTTAACTGCTTGCTTATTGGAAGGCTTATGTTTAGGTGGACACCCATAACTCAGCCCACTAATAGTTATATTACCAATTAATATTAATTAACTCTACCTCTACAACTGGCTCTGTAAAGTCTGGTCTATGTTTATACTAACTTGCATGGGCCCTTTGAAGTAGAATTAAGACCAGGTGATGTGGTGCCTCCCTGACTGTGAATGAATAGGTTTGATCTGGCTTTTGTTAGTAGGTTCTAATGAAATTAACATTCTATTGTCTACCAGATCTATTGTTTAGGGTTGACTGACTTGTAGAGAAATATGATTCTATGTGAAACTAATATTTGTCTATTAATGGAGATTAATCATAAAACTCATATGCAACAGTGCATGCATCGATTTGTGAGCAATCTCACAGAAATCGTACGGAAAATCGAGACGCCTATGTCCAGCTTAACAGGTAAGAAAGAAGTTGTAACATTATATTGTATATTCTATAACATTTGAACCGCTATTCACATTCAATGCTTCATTCCAGGAATTGGTTTATAGTTTGATTTATTATTCAACATTTCTATGTTTCACAAAGTTCAACCACAACTTGTCTTTTCTACTGCTTCTAACTTTTTACAAATATAAAAATGAGTGGCCTTCAGCGCAATGGAAACAATGACACACCAATGACTAATAGTACAAGAGATCAATTATGGCGGTACTGAAACTTACATTTTAAAACTCAGGCAAGATTCTTTACATTATGTAGGAGTTTGTGTATTCTCTTATTAAAGTCAATACTGACCTCAAAAAGTTGAAAGCATCAACGCTAAAAGCTAGAGATAGTTGTGTGATTTAAAGCAGCATATGGAATTTGGAGTGGTAATAGATTATGTTTGCTTACAGAGAATATCTTCACTGTTTGTTTTTTACCTGGCTGTAGGGGCAGCTCCTTATATATTTCTGTAATTAACAAGATGTATACCCAGTGTAGTAACGAGAACATGTCCCATACTAGTTTTTTTTAAAGCATTAACCGCAGTACAAAAATGTGCTTTGCAGGGCACTTTAAGCTGGCTATAGACTCTTCGATCCATGGCTGGCTTGCAGCAGACTCATTACAGAGTGGTGACCTCACCGCGCTGTAAGGAGTCGGCTACAGAACTGGCCAATTAACTTGGAGCCAATTAACTTGGAGACGGAGGAGACTCGCCCTCCACAGGAGCGGCCACAAAAAGAACCAGCTGTGCGATCCTACCTGCCGGCTTTTTGGGTCGAAACCTCAAGGTGGCCACCCCTGTAGTTGCAGGTGACTGACCATTATGGGTTCGCCGGGAGCATGCACGTGGGTCGATCGTCCGCAACTGAGGCCGGGGGGCTTTAGTTTAACATACTTTGTTAGCGTGCACAACCACAACGGAGCACAGTGTGAAAGGTACACTGGTGTTCTATGAGTAAACGTGACATGATTACTTTCATTTTAATTAGAGCAGATTTGTATTATAAATTATAACTATGTTTTTTTACCATCTTACATAGTAATAAATAGTTGGTACATTAGTGGTTCATTGTAGCATAAATGCACCACCATCAATTGTATATGTCCATGTGAACAACATGTACTCAGAAAAATAAGGGTAAACATCCTCAATGCATATACAGACCCTTAAAAAACATGACAAAGGGTCTATACAAGAGTTGTTCAACTCCATTCTAGAGATGGACAATTTTTTTTTATTTCAACTAGCTGTTAATTAAATTGCACAGCCCATGAACAAAGTATCATCACCTGATCGGCTGCAAATGTAGGGAAGGGAAGTTTTGCTCAAGCACATGACATTTTTGGTAAATTAAGTTTAAAAGTTATGTTTCCACAGAGTCAAAAAACATGCGGTTGTGTTAAAAAAAACTGTGAGGTTCCCCCCAATCACTAACCAGACGGCCTTTTTGCATAGGATCTGGTATGCCTGTGAGAGCATACCAGAACCACTGCTTGGCATAGCCTTGCAAGCCTAAAGAGTGTGGAGACTAGCATTCCCCTCTCCAAGCAATACTAGGACCTTTTGGCATGTCTAGACAGCCAGGAAGGGGAGGGGCCAACAAGCATGCAGACACCCCCTCCCTGTCCAACCAGGCCCGATGTCTAACCTTAACAAGGTAGACCCCCTTGTTAAGGTAGGGGGCTGCAGGTGAGCTGACACGATAACATGATATGGGAGTGGCTGCAGGTGAGCTGATGCTCTAAAACATTATATGCAAGTGCATGCTGTTTAGCTGCCCCTCTAAAACATAAAATGCGAGTGCCTGCAGGCAAGCAGATGCTCTAAAACATTAAATGTGAATGCATGCTGTTCAGCAGACCCTATAATCACTGTAATGCCAGCACCTGACATGGCTACTGGCATTACAGTAAGGGCAGTACTTACCTGCCCCTTGATTGGTTGTCTCCAACCCACGAAACGTGGGGGGCAAAGACTCGAGACTCGTGGGGCCCACAAACACATGTTGGCCGAACATGCGCACCCATCACTACTTACTAGCTATTAGACAAATAATAATAATGTGTGTCCCTCAAAAACTAGACAAACTGACCTATACCAATCATGCGTACAACTAAAGACTACATTTTCATTGGTGGTTTAGGTCAATTATATTTCTCCAAATCATCTGAAGAAAGCTGTAACTATATATTTTCGTATTTTTCCAGTGTCATAATCATTCATGTTCACCCTTAGCACAGCTAGGCCTCTTTTACCAATAACATACATAACAACTATTTTCCATTTGATAGCCAGTGTTGATTCCTAAGATATCCCTCTATTTTCTCTGCACTGTCGAGGTGCAAGAAATTTGTAACAAGTACGGGTTATGACCGCTTTTGTTAAACAAACAGCAACAGTACAACTGATGTGTTAGATGCCGCTCAATATCTCCTCTTGTCGCTTTCTCCACACATATATTATTTATTTCTTTCTCTATAATGGCGAAGACAAGCAGAGAATATGCTGCAGATTATAACAATTTGCAACATACGCTGGATCTGACGACAAAAAACTTTGCAGGAAAAAAAGCTATTTTTCCTTCTTTCTATTCCTCTAACTGCATGTGCGATTATTTTTATGTATTATTTGTATCTCATTCAACGAACACAGTCTTCAGTTGTGCTTCTCTCGGTGAAGGTTATGAAGACAATAATTACAATGCCTCTTTTGTCCCATTAACGCTTCTTTGCGTCACAAGCCCACACTGTTTCCAGCTAACTCGACATCTGCTTGTACTTGTACATCCTATACTTGGTGATGCTAATGACATTGTTTTACTTATTATTTCACTCAGCATGGAGGAAGTCTACATAGCACAGTTCAGTATCATTATAAAATGATTTCTTTCCACAAAGAGGAAACAAAAATATATTGCAATTAGCTGCATGGTTAATTCTTTTCAAGCAATTATGAATGTTGCAATGCAAAATAAATGAGAAGGAAAATGATTGGTATTATACTTTTGTAGAGATTACATAATAACTGGAGGTGCCTTTTATTCAAATTATATCAAAACTATTTTAAATGTTTTCATGTTATCGACTATTACATACCATTTGTCACCAAAAAAATGGCAATCAATGAAGTGTCTGTGTTACATATAATAACGACTTGGATGTAATGGTAAGTTTAACTGTAATTAATCATATGTCAAGAAAGTATAGCTGTATTTTTCTCTTGGCTTCCTTGTTCCCATCTGTCAACTCATTTATTTTCTTGTCCTGAAAGGAACCTATCATCCATTTAAACCCAGATCATGTCTACGCATTACAACTCTTCTCCTATGATGCTGTGTTCTACTGCTAGAAATGAACAACAAAGAAGTCTATAGGATTTAGGGGATATATCTTTTTGAGTCGATATTGGGTGTTTCTCCCAACAATCCCTCAGGGATTCCTGATTCCTCAGTGGAATCCCTGCCAGCATATAAATCTAGCCCCACCCTTATCAGACCAGCTCAGAGTGGATGTGCCTGATAAGACAGTAGCAGTTGGACACCTGTTTGTGGTCAGCGTGGTGGCAGCTGGCAAGCCAAATAGCCTGCAGCTTTATCAGAAAACCTAGCTACTTCATGTAGCAGAGTCATCTTTTCTGCAGACTGTGTAAACTGTTTTGGACACACAAGTAGTGGTTGTTTGCACCCTGTTATATCTGGCCTGAACGTTTGTAGCTCGGGGTCAGTTTGCTTACCTACATTTAACCTCCGTTTAAAGGCTACGTTCCCACATGTCATGACATGCCACCGTCGCGCAATTGTAATCTCGCCCATGTAATTGAATGGGTCTCTTTCCCCGGGCCGCGATCGGGAGGGGCCGCGACGCGACCCACGACCTAAAAAGCTAGATCAATTTGTGGGCCGATTTATCTCCAGATTTAAGGAGGGCGCTTTCAATATGCTCTACTATTAAAATTCTGTTTTTTTGGGGGGACTTCAGAAAGAAGAATAACTTTAGCCAGCTTATTACTGCTTATTGTACTCCTTTTGTGGGCATAGCACTGCTATTGTGTTAGTTCATCCCCAGCAGCCGTTAGGACGTGTTTGACACAGCACAGAGTGCCCCACAAGGAATGATGGGTTTTGCTGCGGGGAACCCACAGGTTGCGGTCCCTAGTTACACTTACTAGCAGTTGACAGCAGAGTTCCCCAGGCGTAGTACACAGATGGCAGGCAGGGACATAATTGCCTTAAGCTAGCCATACACGTGTCGGATTCTATGGCCGATTGATCACTTATCCGATCGATTCCGGCGATCTCAGCGGGAATCGGAGCTCCGATCAATCGGCCAATTAAGAGTATCCGATCGCTGCATACCACCTTGTCCCACGGATTCCTGGACGATTCCGTGTCCGATCGCTTACTTCCCAAATGGCAACTCCCCCTGATGTGTGCAGAATCGGATCAGAAAGACCAACATGTTGGTTCTCTGTCGGATCCGATTCTGAGCCCCCGATCAATCGGACGCGAACGATCGGACAAGGTGGGCTGCACGCGATTCCGGCACGATCGTTTCGCGTGCACACGCCCGGAATCGATCGTCCCGGAATCCAGTCGGAATCCGACCCGTGTATGGGGGCCTTTAGACTTCCTTAAATACATGGTCAGGTGATCAGATTGGACAGGGCTCCAGGTGCGTAATAATGAGCGATAACAGTTGTCCTCCAGCAGGAGCCACATCACATGCCCCAATCTCTACCACCAGCAGAGGGAGCTGATCCACGAAAGGTCCTGGTACTCTGAGGTTTGGGAAGAGACGCAGAAGAACTGGTAGAGGGCACATCTGAAGTTACAGACTGGGTGACATTGCAATCTGTGACACTTGTTTAAGTTTGAATTTTCTGCAGCCCCAACCAGCTGCTGTATATTCACCAGCTAGTCATCCACCAATTCAATAGCGCTAGGTGGTATTATTTGCTTGGGCAGGCTGCCCATTTAATGGGACTCTTGCATGCCATTGCCTGTTATAGCCTCTGTATAGCAGTGTGCTTCATTGTGCTTCTGCGTTTACTACTGTGTTGCTAACTCGCTTATCTGCATGTGTCCCTATCGCCAACAGTGACACACGCTGATTGCCTGGATTCTCCTTGTCCTGACCCTGGATTGTTACTGGCCATGTCTCTATTGTACCACGCATCCTTGGACTAATTCTTGTGTATGACCCTTGACTTGTTTTTGGATTACCCAATAACAACTGTTGCCTGGATTTTTGGTGTTGGTAGTTTGTAGCATTACAGTATCCTTGTTTAGGTATTTTAAAATTACCTTTGTAAATGTAATTGATTTGTGATATTGTTTGATGCTGATGCTTCAATAGCCCTATTTTTCTTGTTCTTTTGTTTTGTTAAGTAACCTATATAATCAAGTATAAGCAGACCCAAATATAGGCCAAGGTTCCAAATTTCACCAAAAAACCTGGAAAAGGTGCAGCAGCTACGGGGAAGGAAATTGCAGCAGCTACAGCACAGAAACACTAAATCCCTACACAACGTCTCACCAAAATTGCTGGAGATGTAGAGAATGGAAACACTACAAAAAAAGGAAGTATTCCTCTAACATATACTGATTTTGCATAAATTAAGTTTAAAGTCTAGTCAAAATACAACCCTTTTTATCACCTACAGAAATCTTGGTGTTGATACCATGTTCAGGTCACACAAAGTCCGAAACACAAAATTTCACGATTTTCATCTTTTGACTCAAAAATAATTGAATTTTTTTAACACATTTTGTGTGCTGAAAAATTTAACTTATTCTTGAGTATATACGTGACCAGTAATGAAAATTGACAAATTAGTTGTGTGCATGCTTCAACTGTGTTGTGATATAATTATTGCTCTAAATACTAATCATTGGTCCCTGTGAACTAACATCTCTGCATGGTATCTATGTTGGTCATGAAAAAAACTGTAAAGAGTAGAGATGGGAGAATTGTCCGCAGGATGTTCAACCTGCCCCCTTAGCTGACCGGAGGAAGATTTTTTTACTAGAGACCTCGGTCTCCAGTGAAAGAAATCAAGCAAAAAACTTCATCAATTCTGGCATATGGAATACGGAACTGTGCGGTCCATGTACTGGAAGTGACATCACTTCCAGTATATGGAACACAGCACTATGCATTCCATGTACCGGACCTGACGTCACTCACATCACTTCCTGTTTTACTCAAATTTCCCAGAGAAAAGGCTGATGCCAGACAGATGGACAAGGCCACAACTAGTAAAGCGCCCTACTGCTGTAGAGCTCTATGGGCAGTCAGGTCTGTTTCAAGTTCCATTCAAGTTCCAATGGGTTTGCTTTTTCGCCATTGTCATCTCAAATTTAAGTGTGGCCCAAAATATGGTCTGGACTTATAAATAACAAATTGCTATAAATATGAAAAATATGAATACAGAAGATATATGTCCCAATTGTATAAACTAAGTTCTATTAATAGCATTCATTTGCCATCTGGCAGACATTAAATCCAAACTCAACCTTTTAACGCTGATCTTGTCTTTTCCATCTGTCACAATGTATTTAATCTGGAAAAAATGAAGCTGCTCAGTTTTATGTTAAATAGTAATATAGTGGTAACGGTTTATTTTAACACCTATGTATGCAATGGGCAATGTGGTTTATTTATTTTTTATTGCAAACCAAATGTTTCCTCTTATTGGAATTATGAACAGTCATGTGCTGATGCATGTTCTTATAAATTAAATACACAAAGACCATAAACAGAGTAAAGTAGATGTTTGCAGTGCTATTCTTATTCTATGGGCTCATAACATGACTCTGCTTTCCTGTTAGTGACTAGATTTGCAGGGTCGGAATCCAAGCACACAACAATTACCGTGAAAAGCCAAGCAGGGCCTTGTAGTGTAGCCCAGTAATTAAATCTGTTGGAACCACATGTTGTGGCTGATGCAATTTGATGAAGATTCCAGCCCTCCTCATCCTGTATTCAGCATGATTACATTAAAATTCATTGTAATAAGTGTTTGGAATATCATTTTTCGAGATAAAAACATACCAGCTGACTTGTGTATATATCAGATTTTTCTGTAATATGCCAATAACGCCCAAACACAAAGTCTGTTCCTATATATAAGCATCAAATTCTGAACAGCAACAAGATTTTGTTTAGTATATATCTTAATAGATTTTGCATGTCCACAGAAGGAATGCTCTCATCCGGAAAGCTACTATATATACTCAAGTATAAGCTGGCCCGCATATTAGCAAAAGGATCTAATTAAAAAAACATTCTGGAACTGAATGACTGGAATATAAGCTTAGGGTGTTTTTTTAAATGTGCTTTAAAACTTGACTTATATTCGAGTATATATGATAGTTTACCAAATTACATTTGGTATTTGGTAAATTACATTGCACCAGGAGTCCTAGTAGACACAGGTGGCATTCAAACTGATATGATGCTTATATAGTGAAAAATCTTTTTTTTTTTTTGCAAATTGTGGCATGTTTAAAATATTTATATCATCAGTGAATTTGTAATATGATAAGAACATACTCATTTATACATCTAGATGTGTGTTAGCAGTAACCTGAACTTCATTCATTCTCTAACAGGATTTTACAGCAGCTTAAATGTTTTTCAGTCTATAGCTGGCCATACACCTTTAGATCTCTCTGTCAGATATCCTTTAGATCATCCAACAACTATGTAGTATAGGGTCCTCTGGGGTTGAACACAGGTAGACTTGATTGTTTAGAAAGTCCCTCATATTACATGGTTTTGGTAAAAAAAAGGAGGATCTAAAGGAAATCTGACAGAGAAATCTAAAGTTGTATGGGGGCCCTATTCCATTAAATAAAAGTTGGTATACAGCTTTTTTTTGCAGGCCTCTTGCTCATTTGTAAGGGCCCTGTACATTCCCTTTAGATCTCCTTTTGTTTTACCAAAACCATGTAATATGAGGGACTTTCTAAACAATTAAGTCTACCTGTGTTCAATCACAGGGGACCTTATACTACATAGGTGTTGGTGGATCTAAAGGATATCTGACAGAGAGATCTAAAGCTAGCCACACATGGTACAATTTTAGCATTCAATCGACGATATTCAATGAAAAAAAGACCGATTGAACGTTAATCGATGTACTGCCCACATAGTACAATCGATGTTCATTGTACGATTTTAGTAAAATCGTCGATTGAAAAGTGATCGGACAAGTTGGAAAATTTTGGTTCATTGATCAATGATCGAACTACATTTCTGAAAGTGTTTTGTTTGCTTTGATTCAATCATCTCGATGTGCAATATTAACATATGACTACTTCCTGGGGAAAAAAAAGTTCCTGTTAAAAAAAACTTTAATCCAATCGACGATTTTAGATTACTTCGATTTAATTTCAGTCGAAATTGTTCAATTATCGTGCTCCCCATGTGGAGAACTTCGATTAAATGACAATCGATGTTCGATTTTTTAAATCAAAGTACAAAATCAAATCGAACCTCGATTGAATGATAAATTGTACCATGTGTGGCTAACGTAAAGGTGTATGTCCAGCTTAAGAGCTTCAGGTACATTTTTTCTGAGATCCATTAAGAAAAAGCCTCTTTGATTGGCCTATATTGCATTGCAAAATTCTGTGGCATGGGAATAAACATTTTGTTTATTCAGCTGCATATCTGATTTACTCCATTTGCTGTTTAAGTATTTTGGGGGTTCAGCATCAAAGGGGGGGGGGGAGTATTTATTAGGTCAATCCACACAATATGGAATAGCATTAGGTCTACTGCTCTTCTTAATTTTTCAAATGTCACAATGTACCCTATATGGGTTATTAGCAGCAAAAAGTCCACAGTGTATTTTTGACGCGTTTGCATTTTTGATTAACCAAATCTGCAACAGATAAAAAAACGCATGCAGCAGGGTGTTTGGAAAAATGTGAAAGGTGAAAATGGTTTTCTATGGGAAAAATGCAGTACTGAACCATTGCACATGTAAATGTAACAAGTGCTCTAATGAAAATGCAACTCAGTGTTTGCATTAATGAAAATGCGACAGACTGTAAAGTGTGAAAGGGCCCTCAAACTAGTAAACTTAATGCCAGGAGGCCTAGGGCACACACACTGTTGCTCCAGTAGCACTTTGTCTCTTAGCTGATGTGTCTCCTTTTGTGGAGACACATCCAGCTACCTCAGTTTACTCTACCTCACCTCTGGCAGGTGAAATCCTCACTGAGTATCTGGATGGAATGGAAAGGTCCACGCAGTTCCTTCTCTTCCATTCCAAAGTCCAAAATCCTATAACCAAACCAAAATGCTTAGCAACCTATGGTGATCAGAGAGAAAGAGTACCAGTCTACTTGAGGGCCCTTACCCATTCCCTGAAAAGGGATATGTACAGTGGCATAGCGAGGGGGGTGCCGAGGGGGCCATGGCCCCGGGCGGCGTATCAAAAGGG
>CM070035.1:47701533-47715563 GCA_036250615.1 Ptychadena robeensis | reverse complement strand
ATCTGGGATATTGGCACTCACCAATAGACAAGGGGGAACCAATATGTTTGTGTTTTGTAAGCACAGCTTGTGTCTGCAGCATATCATTGAGACAATTACATTACACTGAGGTTCTGAGGTAGGTGATATTTTGAATATGCATGAGATGACATTCAGAATGAATGTAGGCAAAGAAAAGAAACCCAGTAGACCTAGACAATAAAAGGTCAAACAATATGTAAGGTTTTAGGGTTTTTTGAAAATCTAAAGCCCCACATACACCTTAAGATCGATCCATACAATCTCCATTAGATCTACCAACAACTGTGTAATATAGTGGCCTCCCTGATAGAATACACAGTGATTGGAAGGATTAGAAAGGTCCTCATATTATATGGTTTTGGTAGAACAAAATTTGATTGTACAGAAATTGTATGGAAAGATTGTAAGGTGTATGGGGGCCTTTAGAGTTAATACCCAAGTTTGCATATTGCTTTTATGTCTTACGTTGCTTTAGTAATTTGTGTCTGACGGTTTAATACTCTGTTCTGTAAATATCAGCCCACGTGTTGACTGAAGTGCTTGCAATACTGGTGTGTGCTTAGTGAAAAATATTTGGGACTACTTACTTTTCTGCCCTTCGAATAGGAATTATTGGCAAGGTATGCATCTTCTGTTTGTTTTGGTCCCAATGGCTTGTGTGATAAAAGAGAATTTCCTCTTGAGAAGCTTTTTCATCTGTCTTGAGTCTCAATATTTATGGATCCAAATATCTGGAATTTTTCCTTGTTTGTACGATTCCAATGATTAATCAGAGAATGGACTGTTCCTGCTTAGTATATTCAATATTTTTTCTCTTGCTACCTCCCCTTTCTGAAAAAAATTGTCATACATGCTTCTTCTAAAACCACAGGGAAAGAAATAACCCTCAGGTGGACATTCCTCTAAAACCACTATGGAGTAAGCAATATGGGACATCTTAAGGGTTATTAAACCCTTATCTAAAAATAACTATTCCAACCAACAAGTGACACTTAGTAGCAATTCCTTATCCACAAATAGTTGTTCTCTGCTTTATTACTGTTATTCTACATTACTTCCACTGACTTCATAGGCTAGGGACACACCAAACATATGGGCAGTGAACTCTCCTGTCTATGCAAAGGCCCTTTTGAGATTTGTCAATTAGGATTTAATAACCCTTTAAGACGGCCTATAATGGCATCCAGTAGACATTCATGTGAACACAACATACAAAAACACAACATAATACACAACAATAACTATAAACTATTTTATATACCATATTTTTCTGCATAAGACATGCCCCATTGTTTTGGGGAGAAAATTTTAAAAAGAAACTCTCAATATCTATCCTAATACCCCCCCCCCCCCAAAAAAAAAATTATCACCTGCAATATACATAACAGGAAATACATGTTGTTAGCCATGTTAGCCAATATATAACAAAAGCAACTACCGTATATACTCGAGTATAAGCCCAGTTTTTCAGCCCAAAAAATGGACAGAAAGTGCTCCCCTCAGCTTATACTCGAGTCAGCTGAGGGGGATCCACTCACCTCACCTGAATTTCCATGCTGAATGTTTCAGACAGGCAGCTTCCGTCTTCGGTAGATCTTCTGTGATCTCTCTGAGTTCCTGTGAGCTCCGTAGCTTCCCGACAGCTGACCTCCACACTGCCACCTAGTGGCCAGTTACTACACAACACTCCATAGCCTATGATTACAAAATAAGAATTGCCTTGCAAAACCCATCCTGTAATAATAATAATCCTGTGTTCTCTTAAATTTATTGATGATGTGGCACTAAGATAAATCCTGTTTGCTTAATTTCTAGGGGCAATGGTGCTTTCTCTATATTTTCTCATTTAGAAAACTCCACTATCTGGCACTGCATTTCCCACCTTTGGTTTATACTTGAGTCAATACGTCTTTCCAGTTTTTGTAGATAAAATGAGGTACCTTGGCTCATACTCATGTCAGCTTATACTCGAGTATATACGGTAATATTATTAGATGCTTCAATTAAATACTGTAGTAGATAACAGGGCTGGTGGGGTTGCAGTATGCTCTAAGTGCAGTCCCTTGCACTGTGCCATCAGAAAACCTTTTCAACTCATATGATTGAACCCTGACACAGAAAGCCATTCTAAACAACCAAATAGTCAACCTATTGTCAGTGTCCATCATAGCTGATCCTCAAAAAAAAAGCATAGAAAAGGGCTAATTTATTTGTATCAGAGCGCTTCAGTCAAACTATATTTTCAGAAATTTCTTGGGACACCCTCTACTGTTATAGTTTATATTGTAACTATGAAATGCAAATTTCTCATGGTTTTTCTAAGAGCAAATTTCCTTTTCATACAATGACATCAAAAGCATATAACAGTTCTTCACTTATCTGAAAAACAATGGGTCCACTTATTCCACTAAGACTAGGAGGTATGTTTTTTTATATTTCCTATTGTCTTTATGGATATAAGGTCCAAGAAGAAATTAATTTTGTTACAGGACCAAAAAATAAATAATGTCAGCTCTATTGATTAACCCCCCTAGTGTTTCTGACGGCACCATCTCATCTTGCGCTGTCCTGTCAGTACTGCTCTGGACAAGATGGTGCCATCCAGTGGGGTCCAGAGCCCCGGCAGCGCATACTTACAGTTTTGTGCTGTCCTGTTGCTCCGATCATCTGAGCGGGCTTCTTCACTGAAGGCGATGTGCCCCCCCCCCCCCAGTTGTGACATGGTGATGTCACATCGGGGCGACTGCGGGAAAATTCAAAAGTAAATTGCACGTAAACAGCTTTCTTTGCAGAAAAATGTTTCCCCAGATGTGCCCTTTGAAGTTAACCATCCCTCCCTTGGTGTGTTCATCACACCAGAAGAGAAAGGGTGCCAAAGGTATTGTACTGGATACAGTGATAACTGTATCCAATATAATTAAAAATAGAAAAAAAATACAAAACACTTTTCCAATTGTAATAACATTTTTATTATAAACAAAACATAAATATAAATACATACTGTTTTGAAATCTATCATACAAAAGAAGTACTTTAGAGATTGTATCAGTCAAATTATACCTTTTGTTACCTTTTATTTTTTTAAATGTAATTTTTTTTCACACAATATTATATTCTGGATGTCTATTAGTTACAGGTCTACAACATAAAAAAAAAGAATTCCATTTAAGTCTATGATGCGCTTTTGGTACAGAAATCTGTAGCTTGCAAGAGCGCTAGGGAGGTTAAATGGAGGACTGCCCTAGTCTTGATGGTGTGAAATGTACCAATGTACTTATTTATTATTGAATGAAGTGATCTTTGGTCAACAATCACAAAAAGAATAGTGCTTCTCAATGTACCAGTTATATCTCTCCACAATTAAAGCTCACATGTTTGTAAACATTCTTTATATCTAAATAAATATGAAAAATAGTATTTCTTAATAAATAAAATAATACATTATTTATGCCAAATATGCATTCACTTTACTTGATACTTCAAGCCCTGAAGGAGGGGCAATCGCTAGGTAAACAACATCTAGAGAGACCAAAATCTTCATAAAAGTACATTTTAATCTACAAGATAAAATGATATTGCTTTGCCTTTGAGGGTGCATTGCTATATTTAGTTCATCTTAAAAATCAGCATGCTCGTAATTGGTAAATGGTTTTTAAAGTAAACTTGTGGTTTGTCCATGTGGGAAAGAATATTGATTTTACTCTTCTCATCAAGAGGGACGCTATCTTCTCTTATTCACTCCACCGTATTTTTCAACTGCTCGATAAAGAAAGAACTGCCTTGTATAAGTTATGAATGATTTCAATCATAGTTTGATTTAAATATGTATTCTCCCACATATGACAGGTGGTGCTTGATCCAATGCTGTCACATAATCCTTCATTCCTAGAAGTACTGAGCATTTTCTTTATTCTCAGCAGCTTGATGGAGCACTCAGTGGTGGATCAAAGTAAAGATGAATATTCTGTAATGGAAAAAGAACAGGTAAAACACGATTCTTTGGCTCACTTTGACAAAGCATGGGTTTGTTTTAGGAGAATTTGGCATTTCCAATTGAGAGTGTAAATGATAGTGATCCTGATTTTTCCTGATTTGTACATTACAACGTCAGCAGTATGTATTAACATGCTAACATCAAAACATATTCTAAATAATTTTTTTTTATCTTTAAGGCTATGTTTCCACATCCGTCGGGACCACGATGGAGCACATAGACTTTACCTGCTCGGCAGATGCTGTGTTTAGACATCCGCCGATGCAGAGGTTCAATGTACTCCACCAGGTTCTGCCTTGTATCGGCAGAACGGCTCAGCGCTGTGAAGACACCGAGCAGGATCCGCCGAGCAGGTAAGTGAATGTGCTCCATCGGGACCTCCCGCCAAGCAATAGGCTTAGCGGAGGGGTTCCCGACGCATGTGGAAACCCCCCCTAAAGAATAAAAAGACTCTTAAAAACAATAACAAAGACGATTAAGTAAATTTAGTAAAATATGGCATGGAATGTTGTATTTTTTGTATGTTTTGTTATGTTTTTATATGTGATTGTGTTTAAATCGGTCCATATTGATAAATAAAGATTTTTTTATTAGAATTACATGAATCCTGATAAATTCATGCCGATAAAGCCCCATTACTAGCTTATACAGGGATCAGCAGATCCTGAGAGGAAATTTACTAATATATGAAGGAATGTGGTATGTGTTGTGCTGACCACAAGTAACAATTAGAAATGTTTGATAAGATTTATTGCACAGGCATAGGCAGGAAGGTACTGGAAGACCCTGTATCTCAGTAAGTAAAGCTTTGCAGAAGGTATGGTGAATGAGTTAAGGGAGGTTAGTGTAGGAAGAAGTAAAAGCCAAGTGCACTTGTTCTGAAAGTATTCATATTCAGTATTTTTCAATAGCGACATTTTTGGATTTAATGTTGCATCTTGTCTGTAAGTATGCATTGCCAAAAGAGTTCTTTTTATTAGAATGCTCACAATGTTTTTCTTGAAATGCTATTATGGCTTGTGATCACAGAACTATTGCCAAGCTCACTTCACCATGAAAGCATAGGACATGTAACACATTAATGAAATGCTATTGTGAAGGTCAGGTAGCAAGGACAGCTGATTGAGAGCATAAAAGAATTGAGGGACATTATTTGACTATTGTTAGCTGAAGGTTACACAGTTGTTTGTATTTTTTATGTTTTATATTTCCAAAGAACAAAATATGTTCACAAGAGTCTACCTAAAATATAAGACAATCCCCCCATACACGCTTTGATCCACGGATCGAAAGCACCCTCCTTAAAGCCCACAAATCTATATAAGACATTACAGAAATGCCTGTAATGTTTAGATTGATCTCCTTACTTTGGAAGGTCCCCAACCTAAGTAAATGCCAGGACCGCGTGTCATGATGACGCACGGTCGATCTGCCAGGAGATCGACATGTAATCAAACGTGTATGGGGGGCTTTAGATATAAGTCCAATTTTAAACTAAGCAAGATGTAATTAAAGTGAACTTATTTGAACTAAAAGTTAAAACGTTCTCCCATTTTGTTGTTTTGAATACATTGTGGAAAACGCTGACAGTTCTTTGCTGTCTGGGTCTCTACTGTGGAGATTTGCATCTCTCTTGGGGCCAAATTTTGAGTTGTTCCCAGAATTTATAAAAAGCACCTCAAAGAATATCAGACATTTAGAAGTTTGCCAAATGCATACAGCAGTATGCTATAACGCAACCCACAACAATGATGGGCAAACCATTCGCCCAGCAGTAGGTCGCCGCGAACATCACGGACACTTCCAATGTTTAAACTGCCTCGCGGCTTCGCTCATTCATTCGGGGAAGAGGGGGGGGGGGAAGTGGGAAGATGCGTGCAGAGCTGTGATTTGAATACAACCACAACAAGCTGTGGCGCTAAAATAGCACAGTGCCCGGCTCTGTCTGTGTTTGTGTGAAAGCTGCAGCATTAGAGACAGAGATAGATGGGAGAGATGCCGGCTGGCAGCTCTTTCATCTATCTCTCTCTACTCTTCATTGGTTATATCAGCAGGGCTCCCCTGATATAAACAATGCAGTACAGATTAAGGAATCTTCTTGTGAGCGGATCTTCCACTCTGACAGTTCCATCATCTCCCGCTACTGTTGCCTGGAGAGCGAAGACATTGGTGGGATGCCATGGGGGTAACCACCTGGTTCTGGGGGGAAAAGTGTGTCTTATGGTCTAAAATATGGTACCTATTTTTCCCACCCAGGCAACAGCCCCCATCCAATATGTCCCCAGAGCATACCAGACCCTCTTTTAGCATAGGGTTTGGTATGCTCTGGAAGAGGGGGGCCATGGACAATGTGTGGTTCGCCTTCCGGAGTATACCAGACCCCTTTGGGAAAGCATGGAAGGACAGGCAGGGGGGGCAGTCTAGTCATTGACCCCCCTATGGCATGACACTGCCCATTTTGACACTTTTTATTGGTATTGTGGCTACAAATTTGCCCCAATGGTTTCTGAATTTGCGAAAAGTCTGCAAAAAGTCTGTGAACGCCTGTGGCTGATGTTTGTCCATCACTACTCACAGAGCATAACAATGCAGTGCAAGGCAGTGTGAATGTTATACAGGTTTCCTATGGGAAATGCCAGTGCAGCACATATCAGTGTGTATAGTAAGTTGAAATATAAGGAATCTGTTTGCAAAAACCATACAAAGAAGAAACCATATGTGAAGAGGATCTAGAAACAACGCTCAAAAACAATAAAGCAGAACAATCATATTGTCTGACTAACCAAATGTTAAAATTATTTTGGGAAATCATGCACAATGCATACTCTGAGCTAAAGAGGAATTGGAACATCCAGCTTGTTATCAGGTCATTATCAGAGCAAAGTTCATTAGCCAGCATCTGTGATTGTATAGATGTGCATTAACCTCCTAAACTGAAATTGCTTACCTGGCAAACTCACCTTGAGCTACACTCAGACATACTCACCTATGCCTGGCGAGCCCGCAGTGATGGAGAGTTCCGGGCAACCCACTGATATTTATTGGATTAGAGGGCTGGCTCCATTGACCTCTAGGTTTTGTTTTGTTATCATGGATAATGCTGGGGATGTGAAGGTGGGGGGGGGGGGGAATAGAGAATTTTAACCTCCCTAGCGGTTTGCCCATAGCGCCATAGACCTCCATGTTAATGGAGGGGGCGCCACTCTCCTCTCCACACACCGCCGGCGTCTATTTGACGTCGGAGGTGTGCAGAGGGCTGGACGGAGAGCCGGCAAGCACGGCGGAGTACAGTGTACTCCGCCGCGATTGCTGGTAAAATGGCTTTTCATGACGCGAAAAGCTCGTAACACCCAGAGGGTTAATAGCAATCCACAGACATCTGCCGTGTAAAATGCCCTTCGGGTTAATTCACAAAGTATGGGTAGCTTGCACATCTGGTAAGACACTATTAGTGTTATATACAAATTATGGAGCAACATATGCTGCCATTCAGGTGATTTTTTTTGAGGAATGGCTTTGTTTATTTCCTTGTTTTATTTCACAGAAATAGAGGAAGAACATTAATACAATGATTTCCATTTATAAGAAATGTGGCACAGGTTCAAACTATAATCAAGGGTTGCATGATTCAGAATTGCATAATGTTTGACATTGTTAAGTATTATTATTTATTGGCTCATGTGTCTATGACTGCACATAGTTTGGAGATCATGCAGTTAGCACTGACTCTTTGCTTCTAGCTCGGTGAGCAATTAGCAATGGTGACATGACATCAGCAACAAATTACACATTTCCAAGCACTGTGGATTATGTGAAAAAAGTAGTAATCAACATAGTCCATTAGCTTTATCTTCCTATGGCTAAGTGGTGAAATTTATTGAACAATGTGTATATAAGCCTGCATCTGTCATCTTAAGAGTTCTGACTAGGGAAGGGCATGGTCTCTAATCAACAGGCTTTAGCAGAGAGCAGAAGTAAAATAAGAGTCTTTAGCGCCCCATAAATGGGTCAATACACTTTTGAAATTTCATGAATAATTCTACTGATATTCAATTCTCTTTTGAATGGGGTTTTTTTTTCGCATTGTTATTATATATTCGCAATGCATGGCCATAAGCTTCCCAGTGCAATATATTCAAATTGCGATAATCCAGCCCAATATTTGTGGATTTTCGAATAGCACATATTCGTCGAACATATTTGCAATTCGAATTTAAGCTCAACAATAGTAGTGACATCATCTTAACATCACCACGGTCCACTCGCTCGTTCGAGAAATCAATGTGCACCATGGTGGGTAATTGATTCCCATTCACTACTTTGCAACTACCAAAGGACGAAGAATGGGAAACAACACACGTATGAGGGGCTTTACAGATGCCTGATGGGTCCTTAAAGCTGAAGCCTGGAAAAAAGATTCCCCACTGCACACCACTGCAGAGGTAAATACTTCGTAAAATGTTATTAAACCCTCACCAGAATGTTCATTTTAATACATTTCAGTAAATGTCCCCAAAGTAATGCTCACTGACATTTGTTACCATGTAATGGTGTTCTATACAACAGTGAGTTAACTTCCTGTTTTAAAGTGGCTCCCTTGTACATGACCTATGAAGACCCCTAGGTAGCCAACGCACCATGCATGGTTCCTCACCAGGATTTTATATGATTGTCTTTCTGATGTGCGCCAATTACAGTGTGCACAAAGAACCATAAAAATAATGCTGGCCATTGATTGTTGTCCCTCCTATTACATGGTTTTGGTAAACAAAAGAAGATCTAAAGGAAATCTGAAGGAGGGGTGTATGGGGGCCCAAACAGTCTGGAACATAATGTGTTCCCGTGTGAACAAATGTTTATGGACTATCTACCTCTGCACTATTCATGGACTTAAGCCGGCCATTGATGTCTTGATCCAAGGCCAGGAACATCACCACACTGTGAGGAGTCAGCTACAGAACTGATGGGAATCCTGTGTGCTCCACTAACAAAGGGGATTCTCTTATTCTCCTATTCTACATCAGGATCGGCCACAAACAGAACCGACAGATCACAGTGCGATCCGACCTGCCGGCTTTTTGGGTCGAAACCTCAAGTTTGGCACCCCTGTATTTGCGGGCGGCCAACCTTCATGCATTTGGCGGGAGCGTGCACGCCGGTCGATCGCCCGCAACTATGGCCGGGTATCGGTACATCTATGGCCTGCTTTACTCTACAGTTTTAAAAGACGTCTACAAGGGAAAGCATGTCAGTGAGCAATATGTTTTTGGGGACATTTCATAGTGAGGTTTAACAGGATATATTATTTGCAAGAAAATAAATTTTATGATTTTTCAAAACATGCTGATATACTTTCTCCATGGTTCTGTGTTAGCTTGAAATGAGAGGGCTGATGATTAGTGCAGTTTTCATGGGCTACGATGTGCTGCAACAAATGTATTATGCATTTTCATGCTCTGCCATTGACATTATTACTGTCTTGTAACATGCATGAATGTGTAAGAAAGCATACTCATCAATGTGTAAAAAAGCACACTCCATTTTCATCAACCTGCCCCCTAGGTAATAATGAGGAAGCTCTCTAAAAATTTTACATGGATTGGTTTAATTAACTATTAAGAATTTCAGTCCATTCCTAATAGCAATATAGTTAAGCTTAAAAAGAAATAAAATAAGGAAATGGCCAAAAGTTTCACAAAGTAAAAAACTCCCAAAATTACCCTTTCTATCCCAATGAGAGGTGACAGGATGGTATATGTGACAATATTTTCATAGCCGTATCAGTCCTATGAGAAATAGCAGTTTTCTATTTCTTGATAACAATTATTGATAACAATTCTGAATAACTGGACCATCCTACTCACACCTATGCAAACATAAAATGTAAGACATGGCTCCTGAAGTCTTCCTATATTAATTTCTTCCTTTCATATTCCGATTCAAATGGTGATATTTTGGTCTGTATACATGCCAATTAATAAGATATATCAAATAAAAAAGTCCTCACACAGACTTTCTCTGTGGCCAAGTTAAGGCCAGTGTTAAGGTGTGAAATGCGTCAGGGACGAGGAGACCCCCAGTGGAATTGGAATTCTTGCTGTGTTTGTTATAAAGTTGGACTTTTTATCTGAATTTCAGAATTCTATACAAGACTTGTGAACAAGATATATATGTTTCATATCTGCAGATATCTAGTGCTGCCCTAGGTTCTATGCGTTCAATATTATCTCAATGGTATGCATGCAGTATGGATGTAAGGATTACAAAACATCTTCCTGATGTATGGGGAATAAAATAAAGATTTGTTTTGTAGTCATTACAAACTTATTGTCCTGGGGTGACATCCGTAGATACTCACTCATAGAGACTTAGTGTTACTGTAGATATATAACTGGCAGGATCAGTAGGTGAATTTGAAAGTTTGACTCCAATTTTGGTGATGATACCATGTTAAGGGACTTTGCAATTAACTTTTAAAGTCAACTTGTCACTTTTTTGCAACAGTTTTGCATAAGCTGCAATGTATGCTTACATTTTGTGTTGGCTCTAGATACACTTTAAGCCATATTATACAGAAAAGATTCATTTCTATTCTGTTGCAAAAACAATTTCAGTTCAAAATCAATTTGAACTTTTAAAAATGTAATATAATAAAACCTATTTACCTTTATAGGAATTGCCTATACCATACAAGATCGCATAATACTTTTACAAAGTTAAATTGCTGTACAAGGATTACAAAGATCAGCCTCACGTCTCTATCCGTCTTCCTATTAAGAACTGGAAGCTGACTCCACCCTCTTGCAGCTCTCACCAGAACAGACTGATTCAAAGAACATCTCACTCTACAACCAGCCTCACACAGAGAACATGCTTGGATTGTCCCCAGCACTCCGGCTTGCCTGCTCGACCTGATACGCCTGGTCAAGTCCTTCAGGATTCTACATATATGAGCTCGCACAGTCTGTACCAGGGGAAATATAAACGCTAATGGATATGATAGGACATTGCATTTAGTGCCTGACCATCATACAAATTAAAGTGTTCTTTTCCTGTAAGTCTTCTCTTCTAGTGGACATAAACTGGGGCTTGAGTAACCTGTCTACAGGAAGAGCATCTTTCCACTAGCTGCTAAATTAAGGAGTACAAAGTAAGTTTACTGATGAATGAAGAAGGCTTGGAGAAGTGAAGAAGTGTTATGGCTGTCTTTATAGAAGGGGGTCCTTTTCCATGTTAGAAGGATACAGACTGCTTAATCCACAATGTCTGTGGCAACAACTGTCCTTTACACTAACAGCTCCAGGTTAACTACAGAACTGCCAAAGCCACAGTCTACTCCAAATGGGCTTCTTTTTTGTCTTACACTGACTCTGACACTTCTTGTTTTTGCAGGCAGTATCTACTCGTTGGTTTACTTGCTTAAGACAAAGAGCAAGTCTACCCTGTGTGTTCTAGTGACCTCCTTGTCAGTGGATGACTTCCTGAGTGTGGTACCTGTCTCTATCTTCATGATGAAACAATGGACAAATAGCCCACTACCCCAGCCCTTGTGCTCTGCTGCTGCCTTCATCTACCTGTTTCAGGGGGTATCCAGTAACTTAAAGGCATCTATCATTATTTCCTATAACTTCTGCACATCTACCAAACTAGGAGGATATAAAACTGAAAGAATCCCTTTGAAAATGTTATGGGCAATTCTAAGCACATGGCTTGTTAGTTTCTTAATAAGCATGCTGCCTTTTTGTGGTTGGGGAGCGTATGATGCTACCTCCTGGGGATGCCTTATCGACTGCAAAAGCTCTTTCGTGCTGCTTTTGTTTGCCTTGTACTCTATCTGCTTCTGTGTTCTGACCGTCTTCTCTGTTCCCTTAACTCACCAGTTGCTTTGTTCGGACAGCCAGGATCATCTACTTTATTTGAACTACAAAGATCTTGCTAAAGGGTATCTAACCCCCAGTACACCTCTGGGCAGCAACGACTCTTCTGTGTCCCCTGATAATCTTGCCAGCAAAACCTTGAAGAATTTCAATGAGAATTGTGTGAGCTCAGAGGCTGTGTGCAAGAGGAGCCTTGGTGATGATCAGCACGGCGCACACAGCTTGAGAGGGAGCAGGAGCATGGCAGTATTGTATGCTCAGAAGCGATTCTCGCTTATTCTTGCTTTGACTAAAGTATTTCTGTGGCTTCCAATCATGGTAACGACCTATTCTCTAATAATGAAATATATTGCTAATGATAACTTGAAGGGTTGTTCTGCTATAAACTGTAAATCAATATCTGATATAGAAAGATCCCCCCTGTGTAGACATAGATAAATCATCATTTCTTCTCTGTCCATAAATGCAATGATCAACGTTCTATGGCAAATCTGTAAATGGATAGGTTAGTTGTACTGACACTGAATTTACAATATTCATCAAAAAAATCTAGACCTTAAGCTGGCCATACACCTTCAGATTTCCTTCAGATTTCCTGTCAGATTTCCTTCAGATCAGATTTTGTTTTACCAAAACCATGTAATATGAGGACCTTTCTACACCTTCCAATCACTATGTATTCTATCAGGGAGGACACTATACTACATGGTTGTTGGTAGATCTGATCTGATCTGAAGGAAATCTGACAGAGAAATCTGAAGGTGTATGGCCAGCTTTAAAGAATCAACTGATGGGTTGCAGGGAAGAGAGGGACTGAAGGTGTTCATAGAAAACAACCGATAAATGGAATCTTAAAGTAGAGTTCATTTTAAGACTATCAGCACGGTGCCTATAACTTTAATTCCTTATTCTATGTTACTCGAAAAGTATCTTCTAAACAGTTACTAGCTTTAATTATCTGCTATGGTACTGATGTGAGTTACAGCATGGTTTAAACTGCTACTTGTGTGGCCACATAATACCATATGACAGGGTTAAATATTTGTGTCATTTCACCGTAGCACATTTATTGAAAGTGAAAGCTATTTAGCACTTTTTCTGTCTACAACCTTGACATGTCACAGGGAGGCACTGCTCTGGCAGCAAACAGGGAAAATATATGTTTTATTAACTACACATCTGTCAGAGCAGGCTGCAGTGATACATACTAATGTGAGCAGAGGTCTTTTGTGAGCAAAAAGGTTAATCAAACAAGTGCACAGGCAATGTGAATCTCTCAGGACCTGGTGTGCTGTACACAACAGAGAAAGTCATTCAAGGGGCTGAATCTTATTAAATATGGGGAAACAGGAATGGAGCTCCACTTTCTATATACATTTACACTTTAAAATGATTCTCTGCAATCCATGCATATGGATTCCCTATCATTTAAAAAGGATCTGTTGATCCTGGCAGAAAAGCATCCCATTAGGTGTGTACCTTTCCTGCACTGAAATCATAAGACAAAGCCATGGCACATAAGCTCTCCACTTGTAAGTTACTAAGCTACAGAACACATCTCTTCTTACCCATCTCCTTTACATGGGAGAGGTGTGATTTGTAGCTCAAAAAGATTTTCGAGTTGTGAGTTATTTTCATGCGAGTAAACCTTGCATTTTTGTGAACTTATAATACTAATATCTGCCTTTTAAGGGTACATTATGTTTAACAAATCTAAAGGCAGAATAACCTTTACGGACATTAAAGCGGTTGTAAACTCAAAAAAAAATCCCCCACATACATTACATGGACATATTACACACCTGTCAGCAGTATGCATCTGTGAAAACTGCTACACAGAGAAAAAAAAGGTACTTACAATCTTCACTTCCTCATTCCCTAAGGCACCATCTTAAGTACTGGCACCTGAAGCCACTTCCGCCCATTCTGTTGGGCATTACTAAGGTGCCCCTCCCCTAAAGACATATTTACCAATCCCAAAGAGTTTGGTATGGGAGGACAGTTCTGGTCCTTCCAGAGATCCATGTGCTGCATATGTGTGTTGCAGTTTGCATAGGAGACAGGAGTGAAGCTGAAATATGACCTTGTAGGAGACAGGAGAGATTGAGACTGAAGTGAAACAGAAGGATGGGGATGAC
>CM070035.1:47690619-47701433 GCA_036250615.1 Ptychadena robeensis | reverse complement strand
CGCTGCACTGACAGAACACCTCCCATGTGACTGTTATTGTTTACTTCTCTGCCCTCACAGTTCCAGTGTCCTGCATCCTCCTTCTCTTATCACACAAGGGGAGGGGGAGGAAGGGGGAATTTTCTGCTGACAGGAGAGAGAAGCTTGCAGACTCGACTGTGACAGTGACATCACAGAGGACAGGCAGAGCATTATGGGTCTGCTTTCAGAGCAGAGCATTATGGGGCTGCTTTCCCGGGAACCCTTTCAGCTATGACAAGCGCCCGAGGCACAACGTCACAGCATTGGAGGGACTACCTTGGAAAATCTCGCCCTTACTGCTTTAAAATTTTTTTTTCATATTTTGGACAGTGATTGCCCTATCTATTGGCAGTCTGATGCCAATAGTGGAAAGTGACCTACAACATGGTAGGTCCGCTTTAAGTAATTCTAATAAATCCCTAAACACATGTATGTATATGGGTAAGTGCTGTGTTGGGTTAGATGGATAGCAGATTTAAGTATACAGCAGACAGGAAACTGTCCATTAGTTAACCTTGACAACTTATCTATCTGAAAGATATTTTTTTTTCTCAAAGAGAAATGTGCCAACCAATCATAAGCATTTACAGGCTAAAGCTAGCCATACACAGTCGGATTCCATGGCCGATCGATCACCTATCGATTCCGGCGATGTCAGCGGGAATCAGAGGTCCGATCGATCGGCCAATTAAGTCTGTCCGATCGCTACATACCACCTTGGCCCACGGATTCCTGGACGATTCCGTGTCTGATCGCTTACTTCCCAAATGGCAACTCCCCCTGATGTGTGCTGAATCGGATCAGAAAGACCAACATGTTGGTTCTCTGTCCGATCCGATTCTGGGCCCCCGAACGATCGGACGTGATCGCTCGGACAAGGTGGCCTTTACACGATTCCGGGACGATCGTTTCGCGTGCACGCGCCCGGAATCGATCGTCCCGGAATCCGCTGGGAAACGGACCCGTGTTTGGGGGCCTTAAGAGCTATAGAAGACCACCACCAATATCTCCATGCATCTAGGTGATGTTGCAGAGACAATACTACCTTTTAATTAGCTAAGCTAATGTTCCATGGAAAGCATTAAAAAATAGAGAAATATTGATAAGACTTTAAAGCCTTTCTTCATAGTTAAGAGGGTCAACTTTAGCATTGACCTATCACAGTAAATGCAATAAATTCGGCCTAACAAACCAGCAAGAAAATCCCTATATTATTAATAATGTAGTAAGCGCTGGTCCCATTTCCATACATTTGCAAAAAAATATAGGTCCACTAATCACATTGCATGGGAACTAGTTAATCAGATTACATATCAGGTCTCTATGGTTTGATCATGACAAGGTTTACAGACAGATGTATTAAAATATATGTATTCACCTTACAGAATGAATAAGAAAAAAAGGTGATAGCTTGCTGCTCGTGAAATGTGATGACCATATGTGATGTAAAATATAATAGTCAACAGAGGCAGCAATTCTTGGCCCATAAGGTTTCCGGCAAGATCTATGGGTATTTTTTTACTTGTTAAATATATAAATAAAACACATTTACTGGCATATTTAACATATCATAAGGGATTGACAGGTTCATTGGTAGCATTTAAATTCTACATTTTAAATTTAATGACATGAGTCAGCAAGGTCATGAAGGTAACTAACAATGTAGCAGTTGTAATTGTAAGTGTATCGGCAGAGTAGGGCTCAATTCCCCCATGGATATACCTTATTGCTCACGAAAAAAAGGTTGCAGGCAGACCCGCACTTTCAGGTACTTCCTTCTTTATCCCCTGCTCACGGACTCCCTCTCAGATGTCAGTATCCAGGCTCTCATTCCAGGTGAAAAAAGGCTAAGCCAAACCAAAATACACCTCCACCAGCTCTCCTGGAGGGGCCACGTCTGTATTTACTTGTTAAGCTAGCCATACACGTGTCGGATTCCATGGCCGATTGATCACTGATCCGATCGTTTCCGGCAATCTCAGCGGGAATCGGAGCTCCGATCAATCGGCCAATTAAGAGTATCCGATCGCTGCATACCACCTTGTCCCACGGATTCCTGGACGATTCCATGTCCGATCGCTTACTTCCCAAATGGCAACTCCCCCTGATGTGTGCAGAATCGGATCAGAAAGACCAACATGTTGGTTCTCTGTCGGATCCGATTCTGAGCCCCCGATCAATCGGACGCGAACGATCAGACAAGGTGGGCTGCACGCGATTCCGGCACGATCGTTTCGCGTGCATGCGCCCGGAATCGATCGTCCCGGAATCCGGTCGGAATCCGACCCGTGTATGGGGGCCTTAAGATGTTCAATGAAACTGACAGCTTTTAATACCCACCGGTGTGTGTGCTGCTGGAGGTTGGTTTATTTACATGGCACTACGTTTCCTAATTGGTTATCACTTTCTAAAATGAATTGCATGAGCCTAACTTCTGCATTCACACAATATATTTGCAAAATACCAGCAAATACAATGCTTGTAATAGATTTAAATAATAAGTTACACTTTTTCCTCTCTTATACCAGTAATGGCAAACCTTTTGAGTCTGAGAGCCAAACTGAAAACACATAGCCTATAGAGATGGTCGAATTTTTCAACTTGCTAACTTTGTGAGCTGATTGCAAAGCCCCTGAACATGGTATCATCACCAAAATAGCTGCTCTAGCGCATTTGTAGTTTTTGCATAAATTAAGTTCAAATTTATTGTCGAAATTCCAATTTAAAAATTTTTTTCTTGACTTTGAACTTAATTTGTGCAAAAACTATTTGTGTTAGAGACATACTTTCTTTTTTGTAGTATACCCCTTCTCTACATCTCCAGCAAGTTTGGTGATGATACCATATTCAGGGGCTTTGCAATTAACTCGATAGTGTCAAAATTTTTTTCAAAAAAATTCAACCATCTCTATTAACCTACTTTGTTGTCTTAAAGTGCCAATACAGCAAAGTACTGAGTACTAAGGTTTTAGTTAAGACGATGGGAGACGCAGATTTTTGTGGTTACTGCTAGCACGTCTGTTACTTGCCAAAAACGTGAACGCAGCTGCACGGCAGTGTGAAATTGAGCTAAAACAGTTATAATTTAAAACATTTTCCCTGATATAGGAATGAGGAGAAAGCAAGGAGCTTGGAAACCCCACAGGATTTGAGAGAAACTTGGCATGGCAACGCCATTGCTGTATCTTCATTTACTGGCAGTTTTGAGAACGTGGCTTTACTTTTTATGATGCTGAGTTGACAAGTTGTGATGACATCATCACAGACAAAGTTAAGGAACATAAGTGTCAATCAATATACAACTTTAATTAAAGTTCCCTGTAACATTTACAGTCAACAAGACAATAAAACAAAAAAAAATAGGCTAGTACCTTGAATTTCCTGGTAAATTATCAGTATGGCCAAAAGATGGCACTGCTGTCTGTTCAGCTCCAGAATACGATGTTACCCATGCTGATAAAATCTCTTCTCTCCTCCTCACTAATCAGAGACAGACACGTGCAATAGGTACGCCATCATAGTCTCCATAATATAACCCTCCACAAAGCTATACTCGCTATTTCAGCACCAGATCTCAGGCCCCTACTGCACTAGACTGCCTAGATTTCACCAACTCTGTCTTCTGATTCCATTAGAGCTCCAATAAAAATATATGGAACTTTTACTGTGCAGGCGCAGTCAGAGAAGATTCTATGTGACACTGGAGTACCAACAAACCTTGAAACAAAGGCAAGTGGGAGGGTTGAATAGACTACATTAGTGTAATGCTCCCCAACACTATTCAATATACCTGTACAATTTCTTTTTTATCTGCCAACAACTGTGTAGTGCAAAGGCCACCCTGATAAAGAATGACTGGACAGTTAGAAACTCGTGCAAATAAAAGTTGCCTATTATTTACTAATACCGTTATTATTGTGATATTATATATGTATATATATATATATATATATATATATATATATATATATCACCATATTTCCCTATTGTGTAGTTGAAGGTATTGCATCATTGAAAGCAAGAGCTTGGGCACAAATCCATAAAGATAAATCATCATAAAGCATTTAGGCAATCATTTAGATAATTGGTCTTTCATTATGATTACTCATTAAGAATTGATATATCCTCTTTAGTTGCTTTATGTTCAAGCCCAACACTAAAGGTCCCCATCCACATCCCAACCAGCGCTTGACAGATGATCCACTTGAGCACTGTGACGTCACAATGACTTCATCACAAAATGACATCATCAGGTGCCCATCGATTGGACACGAATCAAGGCGCACCACTTTAGGTGCCCGATTCCTGGTCAATCCTTTGAATGTTGACCCTGGAATGACTTTTGAACAGGATTTACAGACATGTCTGTTACCTGCTTGGCAGAAAAGGCATCCACGGCTCGATTTGTTTATAGATTAGAGCACAATCGAGCACAGCGAACGCATGCATTGCTCAATTGTGCTCTTATCTATTAGAAATCAAGGCATGGATGGACACCTTTAAGCTAAGTTTACACTGGCGGTTTTTTTACCGCTTAACCTCCCTAGCGGTTGAGATGAACCCTGTTCGTTTACTGAACAGGGTCCTCTCAACCACAGGGGAAGCCGGCGGCGGGGAGACCCTATGCCTCCCCGGAAAGCTGCAGCGATTGTCTTCATCGCTGCAGCATTTCCGGGTTTGCGGCTCCACCCCGATGGCGTCACGGTGAGCTTTCCCTCTCACGCAGCTGTTGTCATTAATGACAGCAGCTGCGTGAAGAGCTCCAGCGAGATGCCGGAAATGACAGGCAGTGTACTGCGTTTACAACGGCGCGATACGGGCGGTGCGCTAGGAAGGTTAACTTGACCGACCGGCGGACGCCACATTAGGCGTCCGCTGGTCGGTTTTTGGGCTGCCGTGCCATAGGACCTCTATGGGGTCCTTAATTAGATGCCCTGTAATCACATGCACTATTTTGCAGCCGATCACAGGGAGTCGTTTATCCTGCAACTGCGGGAGGGCACTGTTGGTTCCCGAGCTGAAAGCAGTTCGAGAACTGCCAGTGTAAACTTAGCCTAACTGTAGTTTCAAATCAAGCTAATTCCTATGAACACTGACCTCTCACTTTACAAACTTAGGTGCTGAGAGAAACTGTACAACAGCAGGTAGGTGTCAGGCCAGAAAATAGCAGCCTTCAGATGGCTTGAGTTATGAAAGCTGAGTTTTGAAAGCTGGCAAACCTATTCGCTCTTCTAACTGGCATTTGAAACAAAACTGATAAAAAGTGCCTAATGGTGCTTGTGAAAATCTTTATTACGGTCTGGACTGGATGTGCCATGTGACTGGATGTGCCATGTGTTAAAAAAGAAGCAATGTACCAGGCAGTACAAGTAAAGTCCCAACCTTTAGGAAAGAGAGTGGCATGGGATCAGATAAATAACCACCACCATGTTGGAGAGCATATTTTTGCGGCCCCTGATCACAAATTAGGGGAGTTAAAAAACCTGTAATTGAGCAACAATGGGGGGAGGGGGAGAACAGATGTTGCTTTCTTACCCTCAAATTGTTATCAGGTTTTGCTTGCTCTACAGACCAAAGACTCCCAGCCCTACCCTGCTTAGATCATATTAGATATGTTTCCATAAACCCATCTTTACAAATGTATATTTCCAACCCCATAATCATTTTATGTTTTCATTACGAAGATGGTGATTATGATGTGTTTGTTGAATCTTTGAAACATAATTATCCACCTGCTAGAAAGCAATTTATATTTTCATAGCAATTAAGAATGGATGTCACGTTTCTGTTGTACATTACATAATTGTGTTAATAGCAGAGTACTAGTTCTATTTTTTGAGTTAAGTGGTAAAGCGTTAGACATCAACCCCATAGGTTAAGATAGATCAGTGGCTTTTTATGAGAAAAGGGAAAAAACTTATTAAACACTTATAGCCAAGTACATCTGTATACACACCTTACCTTACCAACTGAAACATCCAACAAAGACTTGGTCTTGGTGATCATTAGAGATGGTCGAATTTTTCGACTTCCTAATTTTGTGAGCTTACTGCAAAGCCCCTGAAAATGGTATCCTCACCAAAATTGCTGGAGATGTAGAGAAGAGTTAGAGGAACATTGGAAAAAAAAAAGTTTTGTTCTTGCACATGTCATTTTTGCATAAATGAAGTTCAAAGTTAAAGTCGAAATTCCGATTTTCGACATTTTTACTTGATTTTGAAATTAATTTGTGAAAAAACTATTTATGTTAGAGACATACTTTGTTTTTTTGTAGTATACCCTTCTCTACATCTCCAGAAAGTTTGGTGATGATATCATGTTCAGGGGCTTTGCAATCAAGTCGAAACCGTTGAAATGGTCGAATTTTTGAAAAAAAAATCGACCATCTCTAGTGATCATTGCAAAAGTCCACCTAACATTACTACCAGATATTGTATGCAAACTACAGATTGATGAACAAAGAATGCTTGGCTTTCATTTATTTATCTGCTGAATCTAATGCATGGGTTATAATCATCACTCAATCACACCAAGTCTTCTCAAATGAAGATAGTCCTGTGAACTGCAGTGTCAGCAATTATCAATAAGAATATCCTCTAAATGTGTGCTTTTTGTTAGCTTATTCTACTAATAACTAAATACATTACCTTAAACTGTAGAGGAGAACATGGCTTCCCAATTGCAATATGTGTTCAAGAGTTTCTAATAGTAAAAAGGGTTTAGCAAGATTTTTATAAGATATATTATCTAGCATATTCTAAATAACGTATGCAAAAGAGGTGGGTATTGTAGTAGACATGGCTCTTTGTACACAGATGTTAAAGAAGCATGCTATCTGCATCGCATTGAGGCCTGGGGAGGAATCAATATATTATGAAAAATGAATGAGACGCCACACTTATCTAAACACCAGCTGCTGCGCCCATCTGTACTAAAGCAGAACTTGAGTGTCCTGAGAAGTGAATAAATAATACCATCATTTGAACTCAACTCACTTGTGTATTTCTAACAACTTGTTTGAATTGATTATTTCATTCTTCACACTCCATCTATAAATAGATTTTAATTCCATGTAACGTTAGCCATATAGCCAATTATCACCATGAAGAAACCCTAAGACAATTATATATGCTGACATGTAATATGGAAAGATAAACAGACCTTTGTTGTACATTATTTATTGCTGAATGTTTCCTGATCGGACACTTCATTGTATGAAATCTCTAATTTACAGATACAGATGGCTGTCCAGCACATTGTTGGCTTTCAGAGTCATTCTTTCGAGACGTTAAGTTTTCTTCTGACTTTGCTAGCTGCCACCACCAGTCCGCTGTTTGTTCTCTCCGAGCATTGGAGTCACCTTCCATGTGGCTGCATCATTAACTGCAAGAAGAGTGCATATTCAATGCCATCAGAAGACTGCCAAGGTTAGATATTAGTCTATTTAATTCTAGATAGTTATGTTTGCAATGAATATCAATATTTATGTGTGTTAACCTAACTATGCGTTCAGAGGACATAAGTAGAGCTCATTAAGATTACAAGTAACGGGTTTTACTCCAAGATAACAAGTAAGCAAAAATGTCCATGGTGGACAAAGACGCCATTGACCAGGAGATACTGTAAATAGGAAACTCAATGCTCAGACTTATCCGGTAAAACATTTCTGGGTTCTAATAGAGCAGCATGATTAGTGTTCCAGTTCAAATCTGAGACTAACATTGTATTTTAACTAAGCAAAAATGAAAAAGAAACTGACATTTGGATAACATTGACAAAAATGAATTTGTGTTATCACCACATCAAAGAATAAAGATAACTGAATTGAAAAGTAGATAAGTTACACAATGTTCCAAAATTGTAACTGTATCTTCCCATATCTCAAAAGAGAGAATTGAAGAGCAAAGCGTATACACAATGTTCCAAATTCTGATATGTATAGAATCTTTGATTTCTAGTTTTCAAAGGAGACCCAGGGCACTCATCATTAGAAGATTTGGAACAAAGTCCTCACACAGCCATAGAATGCCCATAGCCTCTTAAATATTAGAATAAGCAGTCTAATGGTAGACCCACATTAACACATGAGCACTGATGGTGAAATACATTTTCATAAAATCAGATTCAGATATATTTCCACCAGATGAATGTCCATGTATTTTCAAGTATAGGGATTCAATCATAAATATGTATATCTTGGACTGAGTCGTAAACCTGCATGGTGCTCCTTCCCTTTTCCTTGGCTTAATATATATTTTTTAATCATCATTGTGGTTGTGTGCAGTGCCACCGTCAGGCAGGGACAGAGAGCACTCCCATCCCGGGCCCGACCATCAAGGGGCCTGTGTTCCCTGTGGTGTGTACTAGTCGTAGGTGGCCCCCGAAATTTCTAATGGCGGCCCTGCATCTGTGATTTAAACATACTCTCAAGAGACAGTGAATTGAAAGATAATTGAGTCTCCTATGCAACTGCATTCAAAATCTTAAGGTGTAATCACTTCTTTAACCCTCTTTTTGCATTTCCATATCCAAGTTCATCCAATGACAACTTCTCCTTACCCCATGTACACAGTGCACATATGCACGTAGACTTGTTAGGCCACTAGTCACCTATGACTCCTTTTATAAGCACGGTGTCTAAACACTGTGTAAACTACAGCCAGACCATGCACATGGTAATGACCATATAGGCTTCATCATTGGACAATGTTCAGGCCAAATACTATAGGAATTGGAACCCAGGGATGCTTCAGTGTTTGGCTGCAGCACTGTCAACTCAGCAACCTGAAAGTCTGATTTTGCATCTTGTTTGATCCCTTGAACAAAGATACCATGATTTTCTTGTTTAACCTTGAGCTCCTTGCCCATACATTGTACTTCCTATATACAGATGCAAGAAAAAGTATGTGAACACTTTGGGATTACGTGGAGTTTTGCATGAATTGGTTATCAAATGTGCTCTGATCTTCATCTAAGTCAAAAGAAAACACAGTCTGCTTAAACTAATACTACACATAACATGTAAACATTCACAGTGCAAGAAAAATAAATGGAGAAAATATGTAAACCGTTGGACGTAATAACTGGTTGACCCCCTTTGACAGCAATAACCTCAACCAAACGTTTCCTGTAGTTGCAGATCAGACCTGCACAACGTCTGGAGTAATTATGAACCACTCCTCTTCACAAAACTGTTTCAGTGTAGTAATATTCTTGGAGTATCTGGTGTGAATTGCTCTCTTAAGGACATGCCACAGCATTTCAATTGGGTTTAGGTCAGCCATTCTTTTCTATTAATGACAACAAACAGTAAACACGAAATGGGTGTGTTGTTAAAGGGCAGGACAGCTTTCAGCAACACATCCAATATAATCACACTGATTGGACTCAAGGTTGGCTCACTCCTGGCTCCAATTAGCTCTTGGAGAAGTAATTAGGCTAGGGGTTCACATACTTTTTCCACCCTGCACTGTGAATGTTTACATGTTATGTAAAACATGAAAACATATAATGTTTGTGCAGTATTATTTTAAGCAAACTGTGTATTTCTGTACTGTAAGCCATGTATCAGTATTTACTCTTCTTGTCAGATTAATGTGCTTGTGCCAATGTTCTGCTTTTGCTGTTGTTACCTATTTGTGCCTTCATTTCCACTACCTGTAAACCGACCCTGGCTACTCTTCATTCTGTTTTATTTCTAAGCTGACACCATTGGCTATTGACCTTTGCTTGTTCCTTACTATGTTTGTGCTTGCTCCCTCTCCGCTACCACTGTTTGTGCACTAGTCCTGCCTGCATATGTGTTCGGTATGATGTTTAAGCTACTGGACTCTGTGCCTGACCCTAGTTAATTACAACTGTATGTCTCTTTGTATGTATTAACCTGTGCATTTTGGGGTAAACAGCTGTGTAGGTGTTTGTGTAGGTTCTGATGTATTTAACTATCATTATCAACACAACTACACTGCAAGTGCAGCCTTATATCTCTGAAACCAATACAGCTCTTAGATTTCTACTACAGACTGGTCTAACCTCAATACAGCTGTAGCTTTGTCTGCATAACTCTTTCCACAAATTGTATGTTTCCTAAAAAAAACGAAAAACCCTGTATGACAGAAAACTGACAACGCTACTACAACAACTAAACAAAACCCCTTCTGAATGTGGTATGAAATGTTCTTACGTATTCTTTAGTTTTTCCCTTTATTTCCCAGTGTCTCCACTGACATTTTGTACTGAATTATCCTGCCAATTACGTGACACCGTTTACTCCTGCTTATTCGCTAATGCTATGTATACAAGAGCACTTTTACAAGCACATGATATATAGCATGACTCATAGTAATTACAGAGAGTCTCTAATACAATAATGTCATACAGAAGAGTATTCAGGAGTAGGGCTCACAATACCAGACACTTTGAGCTATAACATCAGTGAAAATAGCCCCCGCAATCACTGCAAAGCAAGAAAAAGTTAATGTAAAGGATAAAACACCGCATTTAAATGCCTTCTTGACATCACCTAAATGACTTGCATCATCTAAACCAAAATGCAATCTGGGGTTCTGCTTTTACATTCTCACCTATCATTAAAAATCTATGTAGGTTTTCTGTGCTCAGCTGTTCAGAAAATGCTAGTGTTTTGTGATTTAATACTTAGAGTCATAGCCTTCGAACTGGAACAAGTATTAAAATCATTATTCTGTAAAGACAACATTTGTCAGGGGTCCTTAACTCTGTAAATTTCATAGATCCAGGAAATAAGCATTTTAAAATGGAGCTTAGGAACAGTA
>CM070035.1:47665215-47690519 GCA_036250615.1 Ptychadena robeensis | reverse complement strand
AAATGGCACAGAGTGATCAGAATAAGACATCCCCCTGAAAATAAGACCTAGGGCATATTTCGGCGTTTCAGAACATAAAAGACACTGCCTTATCATCAGGGAAACAGTGTACCCAATATTTTAATTGTAGACTTTACAAACTCATTAAAGGCATACTATACATCTGTAATTATTTAAATTTTTTTTCCAATTAAATGTCTTATTGATTTTAAAGTATAAACAACATAGTACAGAAAGCAAAACGAAAGATACGTAAAAAACAAAACAAAGATACAATCAAATGAGAAAATCAAAGATTACATAATTATTATTATTATTGTAATTATAGGTACACTTTTTACTTTACTTATCCTATCTACTAAGTATCTGTTTACTAGATTGATTGATACATTGTAGCATATTTTAGTCCTTACCGGTATTAACAGTAGGAGAAAATGAAAAAAAATTGTTAGAAAAAACATGATGACAAGAACACTTGCATATCAGTTTACTTGCATGTTTATAAGAGAAATAAGTGTCTGAAATAAATGTAATCCCCTGTTTGTAGGCTTTTCAGGTTGTGCATAAGAGTTATATAATATATGGATATAAAAAATAACTCATATTATTTTCCTTCTAAAGAGAGTAAAGCTGAGCATAGATGTTTAAATTTCACAACAGACAAAAAATAGTAATAACAAAAGTTATATACAGTGGACCTTTGACTTACATAATAATTTGATCTGAAGGGTTGGTTGTAAGTCAAGTTGGTTGTGTCAAAATAATTTTTCACATAGAAAATAATGGAAATTGCAATGATTCATTTCAGACCTACCAAATTACCACTTTCCTTACCTTTTCATAATATAAAAGATGTAAAATATGTGTAACAAACAAGAGACACCAATAAAGCAAATAAAGTTTTAACATGCCTACTAGAAACAACAAGCTAATGCTGGGAGCACATGGCTCGATATAGGAGCCGTTCGAGCTTCCCGGCAGCAGTGCGCTGATGTCATTACGCTGATGTCCGATAATGGAGCAGATGCTTTGCATGGAGACCCCACAGTCTCCATGCAAAGCAATGGACATCGACCGTGGTTTACGGTCATGTCCGATATCCCTGTTTTGACCAATCAATCCCACTCGAAAACAGTGATGGCTGCATTAGATATGGGCCAGATAGTTGTCCTTGAGCGCTCACGGTGCTCAAATGGGCTATCAATCTGGACCATATCTATAAGTGTGTTCCCTGCCAAAAAGACTCTTTCTTCTACTCTCTTGTAATTTCCCTCTTATCTCTCTTGTTATTTCACCACCTGTCCTACCTTTTTTTTGGGGTCATGATGCACTGAAAATGCACTGATTGTCCTCAGCACAGAGGAAAATTCCAAGACTCCTATGGGGTCTCTCGCCCTCCTGTTTGCTCATATTTCTAGGCTTCTGGACACATGTCCTTGGGTGCGACCCCCAGGCAATAGCATTTGTACTGGCTATACAGAAGTTAACACTTTGTGCCACAGTAGGGCGTCTCTAAAGCATAAACAAATTCTGGTTGTAAATTGAAGCTTTGGTCATATGTCGAAATGACAGTTTTGGTCTTATATCTCGAGGGTCCACTGAATATAAATATGACTAAATATATATAGTCACATATAAATGTATATATACATAAAAGAAGAGAAGGTAAACATTTGAAATGAGGAAATCCCCTCCATGCGTCAAATCTTGTACTTTAAAAGGTCACTATTTTCAGTTTTGGAGGAAAATAAAAATTAACATGCACCCTGGTCATCCTTAATTATCATGTTATTGGGATAATACAGTGCAGTACATTCTACACTGCAGAGCAATTAAATAAGATATTTATGTATGAACACGGAAAACAAGACCTTTGGCTAAGAGATTCATTTGATAAGCTTAGTTCATGGTAGAAATGTTGGGTGTATTTTGTCTCCTCTTCATGACTAAAGGCCCCCATACACGTGTCGGATTCGCACCGGATTCCGGCACGATCGATTCCGGGCGCGTGCACGCCAAACGCTCGTGCCGGAATCGCATGCAGCCCACCTGGTCCGATCGTTCGCGTCCGATTGATCAGGGGCTCAGAATCGGATCCGACAGAGAACCAACATGTTGGTCTTTGTCATGCGATTCTGTCCGGATCAGGGGGAGTTGCCATTTGTGAGGTGGACAATCGGACACGGATCAATCCCGGAATCCGTTGGACAAGGTGGTATGCTGCGATGGATACTCTTAATTGGCCGATTGATCACACCTGCGATTCCCGGCGGAATCGCCGGAATCGATCGGATGATGAATCGATTGGACATGGAATCCGACACGTGTATGGCTAGCTTAAGTGAAATAACACTCTGATTTTACTTTATTTCTCTTTTTATTGGTTGCTTTCCAAATATTAAACAAAATTTGTTATTTAAATGTAGTGGTAAAGAAAGTTAGGACTTGTCAATAGTCAATAGGACTTGAAATATACATACTGTGCATAGAAACTCTCTTATCTACAAATTCATAGTTAGTTACAGTAAAGACCCTCATACACCTAGCAAACCACAGCTGATTTTTGGCTGACCAATATGTGTGCGCTCTTGCAGCCATCAGTCAGTGGCAAAATTGCCCGCGGATCGTGGGTGCCAACATGGGGCGACGAAGGGTGCCCACCGATATTCTGAGCAATGGAGTGCAGCGTGATGGCATCATCACACTGCACTCCGTTGCTCGTCTATGAGCCCCAGCCCATCAGGTGTATGGGGGCCTTAAGTCTTCTGAGGCATATGTCTGAGGCATATGTGTGCTGAATAGTGTTGAGCTTGAATATTCGATTTTCAAATATTTAGCTCGAATATCACTATTTCGCCATTTTGCGAATATTCGCGAATATATCATGGGATATCCGACGCGATCGCGATTTTCTGAGATTTTATTGCGATTATATAAGCGCAATTATATAATCGCGATTCATTGCAATAAATGGGATCGCGATTATATAATCGCAATGCGATTTTTTAAACGGAAATGACGGATATTCTCCCAGTCGAATATCCGAGCTCCATTGACTTGCATACATTGCGCTTATTCGATCGCAATTGCGATTTTTAGATCACAATTAGATCACAATTTAGATCACAATTCATGTCGTAAGTGCGGATATTCGAGATTACGAATATGGAATCGAATATTATGGTGAATATTCGCGAAATTACCCGAATTCGAATATTGCACTAGTGCTGAACTACATTGACAATTATAATCTCTAGCTGCTGCTACATTTAACCACTTGCTTTTTTTATTCCCAAACTTCTGAGTCACTGTTTAGAGGCACAATGATTTACACAACAATAATCAGTATGTAAAGGGATTGTTGAGTTCTCATCTGGTTGAGATGAGCTGACATTTGAGCCGACAGACAGATCTCAGCAGTAATGTGATGCCCCGATATCGGGAGCCAGCTGTCGGCCCGTCTACACTTTGAATGGGGAACCGCGGTTTCCTATTCAAAGTGTAGAATATCCGACAAGGTTTACCAACATGTTGGTGACCTGTTCGGCCGAGCGAGATCTATTGAAAACAACAGGAAAACAGCATACACGGCTCAATTTTTTCCTAGATTTCTGCACAGCACAGTGCCATGAGCGTGCACGGCGGTCAGCTGTGCACAAATCAGGAAAAAAACGACCCGTGTATTCCTACCTTTACTAGTTACTACTTTTTAGCTGCAAGTGCTTACTGCTCATACATACATCCATGCCGAAAACCACATATCCAAATATGCTAAAGTAAAAGGAAAGTGGTAGGGAATAGTGATATTCAAACATCGGCTGCAGCTGTTCGCGAACAGGCAAATCAAACTTCTGCAAATACCAGCCATTCGCAGCCAAATCTCCATTGACTTTAATGGAGGGTAAACTTCTCTTACCATACAATTTATGTATGTATCAACTTTTGTTCTACCAAAACCATGTAATATGAGAACCTTTCTAACCTTCCAATCACTATGTAGTCTATCAGGGAGGACCCAGAACTACATAGCAGTGTACAATGTACAAATAGGGGCTGAAGAGGGGGTTGGTTAGACGCCCTCTACGGCTGGGAATATCCTCTATAGACACAGAGGCTAAGCCTCTGTGTCTATAGAGGATATTCCCAGCCGTAGAGGGCGTCTAACCAACCCCCTCTTCAGCCCCTATTTGTACATTGTATTCTGGGATGATGGCCACCCACCCTATGAGCCAGAGATTAAACGTTATTTTTTACAACTACATAGCAGTGATTATATACCTTCCAATCGCTATGTATTCTATCAGGGGGGGCCTGGCACTAGGGGGTTGTTGGAAAAATCTAAAGAAAATTGTATGGAGTGATCAAAAGGTGTATGGGGGGCTTTATTGCTTCAAAGTCTTTTTCAGCTGCTTGGTGTGTTATTGTTCTGTATAATGTTAGTTCTGAGCTTCTTGTAAGCTCATAATTCAAGATCACTGCTGAACTTATGTATGTGTTAACATTATTTATAATGTCAGTGCTGAGCTGCTGTAGTCTATCTAAACACAAGAATACAATGTCATAGATTACAGTTGTATGGTCCTGTAGAGCTTCCATGTATTTTCCAGGGTTTTGCTCACTGTGTGCAGCCCAAGTGTTCTGCCTAGTGTAGTGCACTCATAAATAGAAAAACACCTATGTTATACAGCACATAACTACAAATAAAATATAATTAGTTGGCATTAGTTGCCAATGGTAAACTACAACTACCAGCACACCTTAGTTCAGGATTATAACACAGCGCACATGTTCCATAATACAGCATACGCCATCCCCAGAGAAGGACTTTTGTGGTGCAGCAATGATGAACTGCTTGTTGCAGGACTATTGTTACAAATCACTAGATGGAGTATAATAGCAAAGTAGCTAAGCTATCCCTCAATCAGCAGCAACTCTCCCTATCTATCTAGTTTTGCAGACACAGGATAAATGTAAAATGGCTGCTGGGCTGCTTCTTTTATGAGAGAGGGGTGTCCTCCAGGAGGGAAAAATGTGTTATTGGGTTTACTGCCCCACCTGACTGTGGGGTTAGGTGTCAAAAATTTTCTCCAGTTTAAGGTATGGGGGGGGTGGTCGAACATACATAATGTTTGCAAGCATGGCGAACTTCGAACATGCTATGTTCACCGCAAAATGTCCGCCGCAAAATGGCACAAATGAAATGACATGCTGCTTCGATTTATCTGCCCCTACATGTTAGATAACTCATAGCTTGTAAATTTAAACTAAACATATTTTGCCTTCTTAATACTGCTACTTTAAAAAGGATGTTATTCTATCTTCTTTTCAACCTTTTTTAATTAGAACCAATGAAAGGCGAGATCAATTCACTTTAAATAGATTAGATTTGACTAACAGGCATTGTAATAAAACTGTGATCAGGGATGACTATTGATTCAGACAATCTATTTTGTAAAGATAAATGTAGTGCAATTAAACGTGTTAAGTACTTAGTCATGAACTGAAAACATCAGTGCCTTCTCTTTCGTGTTGTCCTTACTCTTTCTTTAATTAGGAAAAACACCAAAACCACAAGCTTTACATCATTGTGACAAAACAAAAACAATACTAGTTAATAATAAAATATCTATTTTGGAGAAGTTAAGGCTGCAGAGTACATAAAATGCTCATTGATAGCTGTATTTAATTATAAGTGTCTCGTTTTATTAAAGAGAACACTGTTTGCTTCAGGTATTAAATAATGTAATTAGTTTCTCTAGTAAAATAGGCATATTTCTGTTTGTAGAGAAGCCTAAAGCGCACCTAAACTCAAAAAAAAAAAAAAAACACCAAAAAAAATTCTTTACATTTTTACTTACCTCTAAACCCTAGGTGCCCAACCTTAATTATGCCGAGGGCCGCACTTGTGGCCCTCCATATCAACTCAGTTGCCCACCACTGCTCTAAACTGTCCCAATAGCTTAAAGTTGCTCAAAAACCTATATATATATATATATATATATATATATATATATATATATATATACCTATCCTGCTGCTGTCTGTGGGAGCTGCCATTTTAGATTCAGTGTTGATTGGGTTAAAGCTCCAATAACGCCGACGGCCACTGAGGGCCGCCAGATACAATGTGTGTCAATGGACACAAAGTGAAACAGGGAAAAAAAGAAAACAATGTGAAAAGCTACAGAAGGAATATCCGTGTGAGACACTGTCGGCTCTATCTGTAGTTGTGTTATAGGGAGGAGTGAGGGGGAAAATATACATATATCTTCTCATGTAAGGATTTTTTTATATTTTATTTACACATTGCTCCAATAATGAGGGGTTGGCTAGCTTGGGGAAAAAGTTTGTCTGGTGTGTTTAGGTGCGCTTTAAGGTGGCCATACACGTACAGATGGACGCACAATCGATGAGTGCTGACACCACGCAATGCGTGCTCGTGGTCATCGATTGTGTGGCCATCTGACGTGACCACCCCTGTCTTCAAGCGGGATCTGCTGTCTGTCAAACAGGCAACAGACATGTCCATAAATCCTGATCAAATGTCATTCCATTCCCTGGTCCCCAACCAAATGACCAAAAATCGAGCACCTAAAGTGGTGCTCCTTGACTCCTGTCCAAGCGACCGGCGCTCGGTTGCAGCGTGGTGACGTCATTGTGAGGTCACCACGCTGCGCTCTAATGGGTCATCAAACTTGTGCCCATTTGTATGTGTATGGGCACATTTAGGGTTGATGAGACCTTCCAGCAGTTGAATAACTCTTCTAACAAAGGAGCATTTGTGCTTGTTTAGGATCAGTCACCATCATTATTTCTTTCACCAGGCCTTAGCCAGACCATGCCTGACAATGATCTGCCATCATACTCTATTTGGCTACTTTGAATTTTGGTAACGGCAAATGTCCTAGATTCACAAGAGGGACCATGGACTTGTAACCATGTAAACCCATTATAGAATGCTTGTGTATTCTGTTACTTAATGGTCCCCATATCTTTTATTTTTATATATTTATAAGGCTGTTTGTTTTCTGTTATATAGGTAACATAACTAAATGGAAGAGCAGTATCTGCATTGCATACACAGGTTCTGTCAAAAAGTGAAGAAAAACCTGACAGCTGATCTAGGTTTTTCTAAGAAATCCCATAATGACATTTTCAGGCAGACACATATGGCATGGTTGTGTTTATCTAACTATGTATAATAATAAGGATAATATAAAGAACATAACTCATATTCACAGAGCTACTGAGAAATGTGTATGCCACCTAAAATTAATCACAATGAAATGGCAGTACATAGCTTTGCGCCTGTTATTGAGGCAATCAGATTTAAACATAAACACGAAAATAACACAAAGTATCCAATATATTTCATCTTGTCCTATACATAATTGTATGTATGTGTATTTATATGAATGTATAGTCCTGGCCAAAAGTTTTGAGAATGACACAAATATTTGGAATTCGAAAAGTTGCTGCTTTAGTTTTTATAATAGAAATTTGCATATACTCTAGAATGTTATGAAGAGTGTTCAGATGAATTGCATAATCCTTCTTTGCCATGAAAATCCCCCAAAAAACTTTCCACTGCATTTCATTTCTGTCATTGAAGAACCTGCTGAGATCATTTCAGTAATCATCTTGTTAACTCAGGTGAGAATGTTGACGAGCACAAGGCTGGAGATCATTATGTCAGGCTGATTGGGTTAGAATGGCAGACTTTACATGTTAAAAGAAGGGTGAAGCTTGAAATCATTGTTCTTCCATTGTTAACCAAGGTGACCTGCAAAGAAACGTGTGCAGCCATCATTGTGTTGCATAAAAAAAACAATAACCCAGAGAAGTTTTTAGACAGGACTGTATTCTGTTATATAGTGATAAGCAGCTCAGGCAATATTCGTATTCACAAAATATCGAAAAATGTTTGCAACAAATTTGAGAATTTGTGATCTCCATTCATTACCTTCATTGTGGAAATAGATTTTCGCAATAAAAAGTGCAGATATTCACATATTTTCAACATAAACTACTGATGTAAAAATGTCGAATATGCGCAATTACGAAGAAAATAGAACTATATTCAAGATCTTAGTGTATTCTCGAAGTGCGGATATTCTAAATAAAAAATAGCGATTAAAATATTTGTAAACAACACTAATGTTATATTGGGTATCCAGCATTTTTCCCTTTTACCACCCCCCTTCCTTTGGTCGTCTGTCCCCCCTTAATGTTTTGGCCTAACAGTTCATGAAAATAACACATGGTTGGACCACACAATTATTATTCTTAGCATGGAGCAAGGTTTACATGCAAAATCAGGAATCCTTTTTAACTGAACAATGTTCACACAAGTCAGAGACTTATATAGCTGGAGGAAAGGATGAATTACAGAGTATTTTTCTATTTCAAAAACATTCATGGTGGTTTTATTTGTTTTAACCCAACCCTATTGTACCCTGTGTATTAGTTAAAACATTGTACATAGCTAAGTATATCAAATATTACACACCACATTTTTTATATTTACTTTTTGTCTCCTAGTTACGAGAAAAGGATTTGATTTCAACCTGTCCTTCAATAAAGGCTATGGGATTTACAAGATATCCCAGGATAATCATGAGACTGCGGAAAACTCCAGATCATACCATAATTTAATCAACTATGAATATGACATCACTAATGACCCCCGTTGTGATAGAATCCTCAATTCGGCTGTGCTGGATTTCAGCACCATAGGTCTACAGGACAGCTCCATGCTAAAAGATATTGGTATGCTTAGAAACCTCACCCCGGAGACCAAACCTGACCAAGGAAAAGATAAAGCCATTGGGCGTCTCCTTTCTGAGAAAATTGGTGTCTTCAAAAGAGAGGATGTTCGAAATTTCGATAAGTCTGGGTTGTATGAAGGCCAAGAGAGGAGGCTATCGCATGAAGAAAGCCGCAAGCCGGAACTCACGGATTGGGAGTGGTGCAGAAGCAAATCTGAAAGAACACCTCGACAGGTAATATTCTTGTTGATTTTTAAACTGAAAGAAGGTAAGATGTACAAAAAAGCCTGGTGCTATTTCCCATGGGGTTGGTGTTTTTATACGGGGGTTACACACACTAATTGTGTTTACAAGGAAACTTGGGATTGTGTTTGAAATAAAAGTGTTAAAAAGGCAGTTTGCCCATAAATGTCCTTATAACCTCTTTAGTGATGAGGTGGTGGAGTAATAAGATTTTATATAGGCTGCAGTTCCTGTGTTACAATATAATATTTGTAATTAATTTGAGTTCTAGAAGGGAGTTTAGCACTGAAGATCTGATTGAGGTCACCCCCAACCCTAAAGCCCCCCATAGACGGGCCGATTCCGGGCCATAGTTGCGGCCGACCGCCGTGCTCGCAACTATAAGGGAGCCCACCTTGAGGATCCGACCAAAAGAGCCGGCAGGTCGGATCGCACACGGATCCGTCCTGCTGGTTCTTTTTCTGCCCGATCCTCCGATCCTGCTGCAGGCTGTCAACTCGGAGGGGGAGTCTCCTCCCCCTCCGAGTTAATTGGCTACAGTCTGACAGGAATCGCGTGTGTTAGTGGAACACACGGGATTCCTGTCCGTTCTCTAGCCGACTCCTCACAGCGTGGTGATGTCACCATGCTGTGAGGAGTCTGCTAAAAGCCGGCCATATATCATCTATTTTGTGCTGCTCCCTTCCCTTCCCATAGCTATGCAAATCTGTAAGGGGGAGGCCTGTAGCACATACTTTTGGGAGGAGGGTTACAACTTTGGGAGGTAAGCATGGGTTGGTGCCCTTTAACACCATTAAGCTCTTAAATGATCTTGGTCTTTAGTATGCTTATTACTCCTCTATAATATTATAGAAATATCTACAATTAATTAAAACACAGGGGGCATAAAATTTCTCTCCGATCAAGATATGTATTAGATAAGTAATAAGTATGAATATGTAAGATGCACTATTTCCAAGTATTATTAGATCTCAGAGATATGGATTGATTAAAGTACATTTTCTGTAAAAAAGACAATTTTCCGAAGGATTAAAATTACAAATACTATATATATATATATACGGTAATAGAGTTTGCTTCTTTGGTTATGACGTTTAAGATTAAGGCAGTTAAAAAATAGTAAACTGCAATTTTTGAAAAGAAATCTTTAAATAACAAATATATTGAACATTTCAGCATAATACAACTTACAACTAAAATGTTTGAAACAATCGTTGACCTTGGTATAAATTTTTTTATATGATATAGAGTTTTTGAAAAATACACTTTACTCTTGAAGAGGGCTGATAGAAGAGTAGCGCGGGCCCCTTCACTTTACAATAAAAGCACAATACAGCTTATTTGCAATAGAAAGAGCCTTACAAGACTGGGAAACCCTGGGTTTCCTTTAAGAAACTAGTAATTAGTGCATCAGGAAATGCGTGCAGCTGCCTGTAAAACTGTAGACTCTCCACTGTGTACAGCGTTTGCAGACAATGTGGAGGAACTTAGGTGGGGGCTGTTGACAATCAAACCATATAATTCTAAAAACCAACAGGGGAATGTGGGATGACAACAGGCAGCAGCAGTTTTTGGGTGATTGGTCGGTGGAAATCACATTCTGCCTCATGACTATAGTAATTATTAGCCCTATTATATACAGATGGCAAAACAACTCAAAACATTTTGGTGCCATTAATGTAAAAACCCTTCTATTTATCACCTCAGCTCAGAAAATGCATGCAGCTTCCCTAAATCCACAGCCCTGCCACTGTGTGCAGCATTTGCATACAGTGTACAGGTGCATGGGCAGCATATGTCGAATACTGACAATCACCCTATGTAAATCTAATGGGTGACCGAAAACCACCAAGGGAACAAAAATCTGCCAGGCGGCCACAGAGTATGGGTAATCAGTCCTGGAAACAACCATATGATTTATTGGCTGTATTATTTGTTAAAGTTTTAGGGTCCCCATACACCTTTAGATTTCTCTGTCAGATTTCCTTTAGTCCTCTTTTTGTTTTACCAAAACCATGTTATCTGAGGGACTTTCTAAACAATCAAGTCTACCTGTGTTCCATTGCAGAGGAACCGGCACCCCATGCTTGTTGGTAGATCTAAAGCATATTTGACAGAGAGATCTAAAGGTGTATGGCCAGCTTTAAGCAGGATACAGACGGCTCGAGATTAAAGCCGTCCGATGTACCCTGCAGTAGCGTGATGACATCATCACGCTACTGTTAGATCTCTGCTGTGCTGAAGGGAGGCAGCTCCGCTCTCCCCAGCTCAGCTGAAGCTTTGCCTGGAGACCAGCGGTCTGTAGGCAAAGCATCGGACATCTGCGTATTTACGGTCATGTCCGATAAGGGTGTTTTCGAGCGGGATTGATTGGTACCGCTCGAAAACAGCGATGGGTGCATATTATATGGGCCAGATAGATGGCTGTGAGCACACGCGGCGCTCGAAGCGGCCATCGTTTTGGCCCATATCTTACCGTCTGTACCCTGCTTTAGAGGCTCCAAAAACTAGGTTGCCTTTTTTAAACACCCACATTTATTACTCCTAACAACACTGTAGCCTTCTTAAACCTCCCATTTCTTGAAGTGTCAGAAACTTTCTGTAGCAGATAGCCCATGGTATGTCTGAAGGCCCCCATACACCTTACAATCTTACCATACAATCAACTTTTGTTCTACCAAAACCATGTAATATGAGGACCTAATCCTTCCAATCACTATGTATTCTATCAGGGAGGACACTATAATACAGAGTTGTTGGTAGATCTAAAGGAAATTGTATGGAGTGATCTAAAGGTGTATGGAGTGATCCAAAGGGGGGCCTTACCATGGGTGTTTAAATTGACAATGTGGATAGCATATATTTCTTCACTTATCTATGTCCGGGCATTTTTGTGGCCCATTGTTCCATGTCACTAACAACACCTGGTGATCTTTAAAAATTCATGGGATTTCTCCTCATTTCTTTAAAGTCGAAAGGGCCATCAATGCAGAAAAAATTTAGCTTTGTTCATTTCTAAATTTCCAATCGCTATTCGGAACACTCAATACAAATGTAATTCATGTGCATTTAAGCTTTTTAAAGAACACTTCCAATTTACAAAGTAATTTGCATGTACTAAAGAATCTTGATATTAGTCAGTTAAAATGACATTGTCTCTTATCTCTTGTACACTGAATAGAATTTGGCCTCAAGGCAAAATCTCACCCACATCATGGATGCGTATTAATATTTTATCTCCTCTGGAATGTTATTCACTATAGAGAAATGGTACTTAGATATTTAAGATTTCAGCTACGCTTAGAACCATTTTATATGCTGTTCCCTTTTCTTTGTTGGATGAAATCATATAACCATTCGACAAGGGATAAAGGTGGGCTAGCAATGAAGATCAATTTATACTAGCATTAAATGTATCCATTATTATCCATGGATGAAGAATTACGTACGTATATCATTAAGATGCTGTCATTTACATAATGGCAGACAAAACCAACCATCATGGTTCATTTGCCAATTTGATATAAATGATGACACTTGCCCAGCTGTCTGTTATCACCTATCCATCACACTATCTTTTATATAATGGTCATTGAAGCATAGTGATGCACTGGATACATCTGTATGATGTAAGCAGCCATATTTGGAATAATTGACAGTGACATTTTGTTTTCTGTAAACACTGTTAGCCTCAAGCAGAGAAATTCAATTTCTTCTATATTTTAAAATGTACATTACCATTTACTAGGTAGAGTGTATTTGGTCCTACCTTAGTATAAGAGGTAAAAATAATTATAAGACAGCAAATATACCTGTAAAAAAACTGATTTAAAAAATGTTAAACATATTATTTTATTTTAATAGTCTATTTTAAGATTTTGATATCTGCAGCTTCCATTTTAATAACATCTGCTGATCTTGTCGTGAAAATCTTTGTTCAAGAAGTTGTGTACCTTTTTACACTGTGCTGCATTAGGCTATGTTTCCACCCCTTCTCTAAGCGTATTGCTTGGCAAGAGGTCATAGACTTACCTGTTCGCCTGATGCTGTGTCTTCACTGCACCGAGCCATTCTGCCAATGCAAGGCTGAATGTAGTCAAGTACATTGAGCCTGCTGTGTTTAGACCTCCGCCGAGCAAGTAAGGTCTATGTGCTCCATCAGGATCCCCGCCAGGCAATACACTTAGCGGAGGGGGTCCCGACGTATACAAGGAAATATGGAAACAAGCCCTTATAGTTTTGCCTTAACACGCTAATGTAGTGCATAAACGCAAGAGCCCTGCAGCACGCATTTTTTGTTCCACAGCACAAGCATCTCCCGTACACTAATATGGGAGACGAAGCGCAGAGGCATGCATTAAAGCAGAGTTTAGTTACTGGCAATGGATGACGTGTTTGTGCTACCACGAGCGTGGCCATTGCCGGCAAACAAATACATTGCAAAAGCAGTTTCTAGTGTGAAAGTCACAGAAGCTTCTGGAAAGGACCAGATGTAGATATTAAGGTAGAATATCCAAAACCTGGTTTCTTAGATTTTAGGTCTTTGTTTTTCTACTGTCAGCGGGGGACTTTCAGTAGGTCTCTTGTTGTAACTTCTTGCAGGTGCCTTCTTGAAATGCACATTACTTGATGGTGATGCCATCCAGGTACCCGCCCACCGTACCGGCTATCTCCAGATACGTGCCCACCGCAACGGCGTGGAGCCGGTCGGAAGGTGAACACAGTGCAGTACATTAACCTCCAGCCTGCAGCCGACGGTGCCCTCCATGTCGTGGAAACCTGCCCTTAATTTTTATAGTCAGCAATTGTTATATTCTGCTCTCTTGATATTCTCAGATCTGACAACGTCTTCTGGCTTTCTGACCAATGTGACATTTTGTTTCATCAACAACAACTTAGGCTAGGTTTCCACTGCATTATCGACCCCCTTTGTTGATTGCATCCCTTGACGAGGATGTCGACGGAGCAGATCCATAATACCATAAATTATGTTAATTTGGCACTATGTTGGCACTGCATCACCCATGAAGTTATTGCAAGCACCCATACAACATTTTGGCTTTTCTTGCATATGACATCAGCTATTTATATTCATCCCCTTATATCATAAGTACAACTGCAGAAATGACCAGTGAACCAGTGAAATTGCAAAATAATGCTATGTCTTCATTGCAGCACTGCATGGTGCCGCAGAAAACATGGCCATTGAAGATCAATGGATGTGTCTGCAAGACACGGAAAAGTAGCACCCAATGCTATTCGGGCACTGCTTTTCCACGTGTTATTCAATAAGGGGGCACTCACGCCAATGTAAGTAGTGGACACATGGCCTTGGTATTTAAGAGCTGCTGACAGTATTTCACCTAATTTCTAAATAAAAATATTGTTATTTAAAATATGGTATAAATCTGGAGATTTAAATGGCCCAGACAGAGTATTGATTTGGCGATCCTCCATCCAGAAATTCAAACAAAAAGGTCACAAATATTTCGCTGGAGCACCTTTAGCATGCATTCGCTGTGGCATTGTTTCGAGAAGCTTCTGCAATGTTTCCATTCAGTGTTGCATAAATTGTTCACCAAGATCTTGCATTGATGATGGTAGATTCTGACCACTGCGCAAAGCCTTCTCCAGCACATCCCAAAGATGAATCCTGGCATTGTCATCTTGGAATATGTCCGTGCCATCAGGGAAGAAAAAATCCAGTTGGTCCTTCAACCTGGTCATTCAGTATATTCAGGTAGTCAGCTGACCTCATTCTTGGAGCACATACTGTTACTGAACCTAGACCTGACCAACTGCAGCAACCCCAGATTATAGCACTGCCCCCACAGGCTTCGACAGTAGGCATTAGGCATGATAGGTGCTTCATCTGCCTCTCTTCTTATCCTGATACACCCATCATTCTGGAACAGGACTTTTTTTGAGGTCTGGCAGTGTATATATATAAATATGTGTATATATGTATATATATATATATTTCCACAACTTCAGGGGCAACAAATCAGCATTGAAATAGATGACTGCAAACTCATTTGTATCTAAGGTTAACATTGTGTGACCTTTAAGCACTATTGTAAATTGAGACCAAATGAACTGCACATTAAGAACAGTCAGGGTCCTACTTTGTTATCTAAGTAATGACAAAATGAGGAAAAATAAACAGCCCCAATGTGCTATAGTGGAAATATAGTCCATAAAGGAACTAAAGTTACACAGCAGAAGTGGATAGAGTTATAAACCTATGGAATTCATTCTAAATGAGATATGACATGTGTTTATCTGCACATATTTGCCTGAGCACAGAATGCTGTTTTGGGACGGAGATCTCACTGGGCCAATTTTCCAGCTCTCAAGTGGTATATAAACTGTAACAAGGTGAACAAGAAGACACTTTCATTTCCCAGCATGACGTGAAGCTGGGCAGACATTTGGAGTAATTCTCAATTTATTGTAAGTGTCCTCTGAGCTAGAGAATGCCTCCTTCCATTTGGCACAACAATCAGTCAGATTATACTGAAATCAGTCAATTCTTTTCTCATAAGGGCATCCTTTCACTGCACGCGAGAAAGTCACTACCCCAAATAACAAATATCCCTAGCATATTTTCCTCCAGCTCTGGGAATGTACGCTTTGGGTTTTCTGTGTAGAGAGATAGCAATGCAAATAATTTCCTAATTTATAAAACACAATTCCGAACTTAATTGGCCTAAAGCCTTCAGTTCAAGTGGAAATGTTTATATTTAAGTAGGTCAGTTCTTTATGACAAAGCCCTCATTTGTATTAGGCAACCTCAGAATTTGTTTCATTATTTTGGAACCTTTTATAAAAATTACATCTAACAAAGTAGTTTACAGTGATGTGATCTTGTATCTATTATGGGCAAGTTTTCCTAGGGAAGGTTACCCTGCATTGATTCTCTGAGAACTGATCTTCATTGATTGGCTGGGGAGGATCATTTAATCCTGTCTCATTTCTACCTCCTGTGCAAAAGAGTATCACCCAGTGGAAGCAGAACTACTTAAACACTTGATCAAATTGATTATCTTGCAATTGAACATTTCCTTGCAGAACATGCTAACCCTAATTCCAGCTGAAGTACAACAAATTAGTAGCAGTTAACAGAACACTATGAGCCAGCACGGACACTCTACCAAAGATTACTATATAGACCTTGCACATGTTCCTATTTGGATCACCACTGCTTGACTTTACCTGAGAACCTTGAATTGGTATACACATGTTGGTGCCTCCAATATATGTTGAGAGGCATTCTTTAAGGGGCTCCTGGACTACGGTGGTCTTCATTTTGGTTGCTTTTATCCTTTGGTACCTTATATATAATGATATCGCTATGCTATGAAAAATAAACCCTGAGTGCGTCGGGGTTGACCAAATGGGGATGCCCTACCACTCTATGGCTATATGTATATAGATATGTGGCTGGGAATGTATATGCAGATATAAGGTGCCATGTCTAACATGTAAATTACTGATGTAATTAAACCTTCGATTTGATTAATTACTATGTTGATTTCGCAATAGTGATCTCTAGCTTAAAGTTTAATTGAGGCCCTTAAAGTCCCCCTGCCCATGTTACTGTGTTGGTAGGGTCTTCCTACCTCCCTGGTGTTTACTGTTCCAAATTAGTAGTAGTTATAAGAGCAAATTGAATGATTAACTCCAGAATTTAGAAGATTATTATGATTAACCTCCCTAGCGGTTTGCCCGAACTCAGTTCGGGCACAGTTTGATCGCCAATCAAACCGTGCCCGTACCGGGATCGGGCAAAACCGCCGTCTCCCTGTGTGCCGGCGGCTCTGTAGAAGAGCCGCCGACACACGGAGCCCTTCCGGCCCCCTGTCTTTGGCGTCATCTGTGACGCCGAAGGGGGCGGGGGGCGGCGCCATAGACCTCCATGTTAATGGAGGGGGCGCCGCTCTCCTCTCCACACGCCGCCAGCATCTATTTGACATCGGCGGCGTGCAGGGAGCTGGGCTGAGAGCCGGCAAGCACAGCGGAGTACAGTGTACTCCACAGCGATTGCCGGTGACATGAGGTTTTCGTGCCATGAAAAATGGGGCGAAAACCTCAAACCGCCCAGAGGGTTAATTCATTTATATTTGATTGTTAAATTTGTTTTTTAAGCCAACCACTGCAAAAATAAAAATGGTGTTTGCTACTCATCCCAAATGTAGCATGGTTTTAATAAGTGCCATATTCCTTGCTGTCTCCCTCACTGTCCTAGGCTTCACATTCCTGCATGGTAGATTCTGCTGCAGATGGACCTCCCTGTTCCTGATTGATCCTCCAATAAGCTGTCTCCATCCACTGGTCAACAGCTGGCTATGGGTCAAATGTAACTCTCACATTACAACACAGTTGACCCCCCAGATCACATACCTCAGTAGTGCAACCCTGACATTTTCTGGGTTAGTAACTAACCCCTGAGACTACCTGCAGTCCAAATGCCATCCTTTCATAGTCATATTCCAGCTGTCACACAGTGCTTTTCTCTTGTCAGATTTTACTCATACATATGCCTGCTCTAACTTTCATCCCTCAGATCTCCAACACACTTAAGCCTGCCATACATGCACTGAGTGGCGGCCGGTTTTGCCGCTGACCGATGGGCGTGCGCGCTTGCGGCCGCCGGAAAAATCGTCCACCACGCGGGAGTCGCCCCACAGCTTGGCCGGCCAGAGAACGGACATGTCCGATGTTCTCTGGCCGATGCCGACCGATGACCTTACCTTCAATGAAGACCGGCATCTTCATTTAAGGTAACGACAGGCACACAAAGGGTGCCCACCGATGCTGTCAGCTCGGGACTGCAGCGTGATGATGTCATCACGCTGCTTTCCAGAGCTGATCTTAGCAGCTCTGTCGGCCCCACTCGGTGCGTGTGTGGGGGCCTTTAGAAGTCCAATCTTGTTTTTGGATTAGTAATTAACATTCCCAATTTTAAACCCCTAACTGCAACCTCTCATAGTTATTCATGTTTCCCTATGTGCTATCCTGATTATGCACATCCATTGTGCACTAACACAGACTTGCAAAAAAGTACATATGTACTTTTGTTAGGCCATGTGTACACTGCTGTTTCCCTGACATGCATTAGCCAATTTGCGGGTGTATGCCCTGCGACTTGCAGGCAGTTTGCCTGTGGCACAGGCATGTTCCAGTTGCGTGGATCAAACTGTGCCCGTGCCTGGATCGGGCACAACTGCCGCCTCTCCGTGTGCCTGCAGCATTTCTACAGAGCTGCAGGCACACAGAGCCACTGCGGCACCGTGTCTTCGGCGTCATCGGTGACGCCGAAGGGGGCGGCGCCATAGACCTCCATGTTAATGGAGGGGGCATCACTTTTCTCCCCACACACCTAATTGACACCAGCGGTGTGTAGAGGGCTGGGGGGAGAGCCAGCAATCACAATGGAGTACAGTGTACTTTGTCGTGATTGCCGGGGAAACGGCTTTTCATGCCATAGAAAATGGAGCGAAAAGCCTGTAACACCTTAATATTTATAAGTTATACCAACAGAACTTGATTATCTAGGCTAGCGGTTACCAAACTGGGGGGGGGGGGCGCGAAGGTATTCCTGGGGGGGTTGCTGTCCCCCATTCTTAACCTGTGTATGAATAGGGAGTGGGGGGCTCAATAATGTTCCTAAATAGAAAAGGGGGGCCTTACAAGGAAAGTTTGGGAACCACTGATCTAGGCAATATCCAATTGCCTAAGAGGGTAGAAATGTCAGTTTTATCTTCTGTTGGAGAAAATTAGACCATGCTATATTAGGGGTTTTGTGTGTTTAAATACTAAAGTTCTATATTGGTAAGACTTTATGGACTTCTCAGCCTAACTAAAGAAGTAACTGCCTAACATTCTGCAGACAATAACTACCAAACAGTATGAATGCTTTTGTAATGTATTGTATGAAGTATCTAATAGCATGAAGGTGAATGATTGAATGATATGGGTTTTCGTGACATTACAAGGCATCTCTCTTGTGATCTTTTTCTTTTGCTAAGAGAATTTCATGGACTAACACAATACCTCTTACTTGAAAAGTGTGTAATTTAATAGTAAATCATAGCTAACTGCAGAAAGGAGGTCTGACAGAAAAAATCTCTTCAGATGCATTTGGTTACAAGAGACCTAAGGTGAACTGCAGATAGCTAAAGCTAGCCATACATTGTCGGATTCCCTGGCCGATCGATCACCTATCCGATCGATTCCGGCGATGTCAGCAGGAATCGGAGGTCCAATCGATCGGCCAATTAAGTCTGTCCGATCGCTACATACCACCTTGGCCCACGGATTCCTGGACGATTCCGTGTCCGATTGTCCACCTCACAAATGGCAACTCCCCCTGATGTGTGCAGAATCGGATCAGAAAGACCAACATGTTGGTTCTCTGTCCGATCCGATTCTGAGCTCCCGATCAATCGGACGTGATCGATCGGACAAGGTGGGCTTCACGTGATTCCGGGACAATCGTTTCGCGTGCACGCGCCCGGAATCGATCGTCCCGGAATCCGATGGGAAACGGACCAGTGTATGGGGGCCTTAAGGGCTCATTTACAACCGTCCGGTAAATGACCAATTAGCACAACGGAACAAACAAACGCAACAAGAGGCGTCCAGCGGTAAGCTTTCAGGCTTTTCACCTAATAGACCTCTCTTTGCAGACGTTTGTACAAGCGCTTGTGCATGCGATCCGACCTTTTTTTCTGATTGCGTCCAATCGCACCCATAGACATTTTTTGACCACGTTCCATTCATGTCAATGGATGTGATTGGGCGCAACTTTTTGCTAGGGGATGCGATTGGCCGCGGCAAGTGGTTAAAAACAAGGTAGGGTACCATTAAAAATCAACCCCTAAATTGCGTCCGCACCTGATCGCACGTGGATGGAAACCGGAAAAATTTGTTTCAATGGGAGAGATCGGCTACGGACGTGGCACCGTGAGTAACTTACTGGAGCAACCTCCTTCAAGTTTTTGGATGCCTATGCCCAGATTTACTGTCAAACTCACAGTTGTCACACAGGAAATTAATGTCCATACAAGCTGGTTAACTTTTTACTATAGGAATATGTACACATTCGTCATCACCCATAAGGCAGTGATGGGGTCCAAGCATAGGATCTGAGTTGCTAACAGTTCCTAACCAACTGTTGGAAGGTGCTGAGGCTGTTACCTAAAATAAGGAGACACAGACGGTCCAGTTGGAGGCTGCTGGTATCTGTAGTTCATGAGGCACTATGTGGCCTGCACCCACTCGGACAAGATGAGGAAGAGAAAAAAATATTCGCCCTAACGCCAGTTTCTAAGGTTCTGGAAAACCACTAAAGAATTCAGGGTTTAATGGCACAAGAGGGATTTGCAACAAAATTTTCATAAAAAGGTCTTTATTACAAATCTAGGACCTATCACATTATACACAAATAAATATACAATAATTCATCATGTTATGAAACACAATGTTTAACATGATACAATGTTTGATTGATACAACGTCACAATTTACCATACATGATTATCAGTAGACCGTACAGATGGAGTGGTTTCCTAAAACAATTTTATTCTAGTATGGCATCAGGACTCCGACGCGTTTCGTCCTACAAAAGAGGACTCATCAGGGAGAGGTGTCCAACTAGAAACTAAATATGTCCATATTAGTATGCGTCAATTACTCAACAAACATATTTGCACAGATGTATTTGCCATAATGGCACTTGTTGCCAATCATCTTAAGAAATCATTAAAGTGCTTTTCCATTGTAATGTTATTATTATTAAAATCATTAGAAAAATATATATATTACCATTAAAAAGAACATACAATCATTAGTATAACATGTTGCATATATATTATCTATCACCATATTAATTATTACTTATACTTATATTAAGTATATTACTTCTATGTTCTAACACTTTACATAAAATCCTTTACAATTAACTAGGCTCAAATATGGTTACATTTTTCTATTATGTTCACATTTATAGTTACTAAGTTTGTTACTCACAGTTTGAGAAAATTACTTTTGGCTCGACCTCAGACGGCGAATATTTGTTTTCAATTACCTTAAGGGGTGGCACGTATAACAAATCCCTAAGTGACTTTGATCCTAGGCGCCGATACACATATAGTATTCTTTGATTTACAAGATGAGGAAGAGGGTACCCTGGTCCAAAGGGGACCCCTGTCATTTGTCATGGGTGGTAAATTCACCCTCTGGCACTTACTGAGTGGACAACAGCAGGGGGCCCAGAGAGATGGGAGCACCTTGCTCCAAGGTAAAATGTGTCACACAAGCCAAAAAAGCCCACCATACAATCTTAAAAGCTATACTTATAACCTCTGCCCAGGGGTGGGTAGATAATTAAAGCTGGCCATAGACGGGCATCCTGCCTGATGGGCGATCAACCACCTTGTGCATTCCCACCAATTGGCCGGCGGTTGGTTGGCAGAAAATTTGGGTGTGCCCATCTGGCAAGATCAGGAATCTAATGGATCGCACGGTGATCCGACATGCCGGTAAATTCCCGGCTTATCCCATTACTTTGGATTGGGATGGCAGTCCCTATCCAAAAAATGGCCAGCACTCAAAGGGTGCCCAGCTGATTCTCAGCACTAGCGGCCGTGCGTGATGACGATCTGTCATCGAAATGTCATGGCCAGCTATACAATGAATATATACACAGCTTATATATCGATTTAAGTGTAATTCCACTACACTACAGCTGCTTTATAAATAAAGGTAGCCATACACGGGCCGATTTTCCACCCGATTCCTGTCTGATCGATCACCGGGCGAGTGCACGCCAATCGATCGTCGAGGAATCGTGTGCAGCCCACCCTGCCCGATCGACCACGGACGATCGATATGGGCCCCCGAATCGGATCGGCCAGAGAACCGACCTGTTGGTCTTTTCTGATCGATTCAGCACACATCAAGGGGAGTAGCCATTTGTGAAGCGATCGATCGATCACGGAATCGTCCAGGAATCGTTGGCCTAAGGTGGTAGGGACAGACGTAATTGGGCGATCGATCGCCCATCCGATCCCCTGTGGCATCGCCGTAATCGATCGGATGGGTGATCGATCGTTCATGGAATCGACACATGTATGGCTAGCTTAAGACTCTATGAATGGTGGCATTGTTAAGTAAAAAGGGTCCTCGACATATAAATCTGTATTCAGCTTTTTATTTTTTACATAATTCAATTCTGCTGGTTAAATAGTTTTAAGAGGTGTTCCTTGTGATGGATTGCTTAAAAGCTTCAACCTGCATGACAGAAAAAAAAAATTTCAGTGAAGAGTGGTAACATCTAAAAATTATTAATGAAAATGTACAAGCAGAGAGGTTATTAATAATAAAAAAGTACTGAAAATTGGGGTGGGGGTAATACATGTTTCAAGAATCGCTGAAAGCATTGGCTCTTTAAAATTGTAACACGTTGAACTCTTTGCAAAATAGATGTCTGGCTGCAGGCAAGTCATACTCAAATACTATGTTATAAAATGGATTGTCCTTACATCCACCGCATGGATGTATTTGATTTGACTTATTATGAACTGCATTTGAATTTAAATTCTAGATAACCAAGTGGCTGCATGATATTTTATTGTTACGATCCCTACTTTTTGGCCTGGGGATTGCATATGCGCTTTACAACCATTTACATTAATTTGCATGTGTTTACTGTTTTAAACAGACACATTGTATTTGAACTTTTTAAGATGCAATGCCCGATGCTCTTAAAATCAATAGATGTAAACCAGTCCTTTATGTTTATGGTCAGATATTGCCCACCATATAGTATTGTGGTCAGAGGGTCCATGTTGTTTGGCTATCAAACGTATTACTCTGTGAGAAAAAAGATACTATTATTATGTAAAGGGAAGATGCCCTATTAAACAATTGTAGACAGCTTTATAAGGGGGTTAATGTTATTTTTTTGGGTGATTCTTCCCGATACAAGTTTTTAATTCATTACTTCATAAGCAGTTGCAAGAAAAAGTGTGTGAACCCATTGGGATTATGTGGAGTTTTGGATGAATTGGTCATAAAATGTGCTCTGATCTTCATCTAAGTCACATCAATAGATGCTTAAAATAATACTACACAAACATTATATGTTTTTATTTAACATAACATTAAAACATTCACAGTGCAGGGTGGAAAAAGTATGTGAACCCCTAGCCTAATTACTTCTCCAAAAGCTAATTGGAGCCAGGAGTGAGTCAACCTTAAGTCCAATCAGTGTGATTATATTGCATGTGTTGCTGAAAGCTGTCCTGCCCTTTAAAGACACACATCAGTTTGTGAACCATGCCTTGCAGAAAAGATATCTCAGAAGACCTACGATCAAGAATTGTTGACTTGTTCCAGTATGAAGCTGAAAAGGGTTACAAAAGTATCTCCAAAAGCCTTGATGTTCATGTGTCTACGGTAAGACAGACTGTCTAGAAATGAAGAAAGTTTAGCACTGTTGCTACTCTCCCTAGGCGTGGTCCTCCTGTAAAGATGGCAAGAGCACAGCAGAAGAATCCTAAAGTGTCAGCTAAAGACTTACACAAATCTCTGGCACACACTAATATTTTCGTTGACACATCTACAATAAGGAAAACATTAAACAAGAATAGAGTACATGGGAGGACACCATAGAGGAAGCCGTTCAAAAAAAATTTTGCAGAACGTTTGAATGTAAAAGAGCACCTGGATGTTCCAAAGTACTACTGGCAAAATATTCCATGGAGAGATGAGACCAAAATTTTGTTGTTTTGCAAAAAACATGCAACACTGTGTGGAGAAAAAAAGGCAGAGCACACTAACATCAAAACCTCACCCCACTGTAAAACATAGCGGAGGGAGCACCATGGTTTGGCCTCGACCTGGGCCTGTACGGATTGTTGTCATTAATGGAAAAATTTATTCCAGAGTTTATCAAGACACTTTGCAGGAAGCTCCGCAGAGGATGGGAGATGCAACAGGACAATGACCTAAAGCATACAAGCTATTCAACAAAAGAACGGCTTTAACAGAGCAAAATATGTCTTCTGAAGTGGCAAGATTATAATGCTGTGGCATTACCTTAATAGAGCCATTCGCACCAGACATCCCAAGAATATTGCTACACTGAAACAGTTTTGTGTGTGGAGAGGAGTGGTCTAAAATTACTCCAGACGTTGTGCAGGTCTGATCTGCAACTACAGGAAACATTTGGTTGAGGTTATTGCTGCCAATGGAGGATCAACCAGTTATTAAGTCCAACGGTTCATATACTTTTTCCACCCTGCACTGTGAATGTTTACATGCAATGTTCAATAAAAACATGAAAACATATAATGTTTGTGTAGTATTAGTTTAACCCTCTGAGCGTTTCGCCCATGGCATGGTTTTTTCATAACCGTGCCACGGGCAATCGCGGCGGAGCACAATATGCTCCGCCACGATTTCCTGCTCAGCAGGTGGACATAAGCATAAGTCCGGCGTCACTGGGACGCCCCTCCAGTTACACAGAGGTCTATGGCGCCGCCTACCCCCGCCCCCTTCGCGTCACCGGTGACGCGATCGGGGGCGGACCCGGACCGCCGTAAGAAGACGGCGAGACCTAGAGCGTGGCTCTAGTTAACTGGGGCTGAGTTTCATGATGCATGAAACTCAGCCCAAGTTAACTCGGGCAGAACGCTCAGAAGGTTAAGCAGATGGTGATTTTCTATTAGTGTGACTTAGATGAAGATCAGAGCACATTTTATGACCAATTCATGCAAAACACTACATTATCCCAAAGGGTTCACATACTTTTTCTTGCAATTGTATTATTTAAAATAGCTTTTTCGTGATGCGTTTGAATCTGTTGCCGGTAAATACTGTGCAGTGGCTGCAGCACGTATAGTGAGAAATGGCTAGAAATCATTAAAAAGACACTTATGTTTAAAAATCAATATTGTAATAAGGCTAATGCTTTACAAATAATCTGCAGTATAAACACTGTGTCTTTGTTTCCCACTTCAGCAAAGTGTTTGCAATGATCTGTCTTATTTAAAGGCAATCTTCACTTATAAAATCCCTTTGTCATTGTTCCTACCTGCACTGCAAACAACATGGCTGATCTACTCACTCTACATTCTTTATGTTTATGTGAGTGGGATAGAATTTATATCTGATTCAACAGTTTTGCTATTCATTACAATATTGATTTTTTAAACAAAACTGTTAACTTTAACCTCCCTAGTGCACTGCTGAGGTCCAGATTTCTGTACCAAAAGCGCACCATAG
>CM070035.1:47634656-47645488 GCA_036250615.1 Ptychadena robeensis | reverse complement strand
CTAGAAAAAAGTCGAAATTTCGCAGTCGAATAGAAATTCGATTGGGAAACTCGAAATTTACGTAGAATCAAATTTTATTAATTTCGACCACCTCTAGTCCTGACACCTGATACACACATGTCTGTCCCAGATGAATGGATTATCAAGAAGTGAAGGAAGAATACAATGACAATCCCTCCAGGAAGGACCAAACAAAATCAGCTATCGCAGCTCGCATGTTATTCTTCTGAAATGTTTTTCAGCAAAGTGCAGCAATCCATACCTACAAATCCCTAAGTCATATTTAGCATTTAGCAATTCAATGCTTGCTATGAGTTTTTATGAGATATGCATAATTGTTATATTGTTCAACATTTTAAATTTTTTATCAAATTCAGTGATCATGGTTTATTTATATTTAAACATTATATTGTATCTGTTTCCTTTCTAAGATGCATGTTACAAATATAACATATTGATTACATTGTTACAAACATGATTCATATGTGGAATCCTGCCAAATAAAAAGAGATATGAATACAGAAACAAAAATGAACGTAAAATTAACAATCAACTTCTGTTTTCACTCATTTTTTGTCTGCTAAATGTTCTACATTCATTTATATATTGTGTATAAGTGTAAAGCACGAATATTCGAAATGCAAATTTTCATTATAAATATTGGCACTTCGAAAATTCAGCAAGATCTTGAATATAGTGCTATATCTTTGTAATCTCAAATATTCCGATCGATGTTTGATTCGATCACCGAACAATCGATCATTCAGTAAATGACCGTTTGGAAATCAATGAGTTTGATGTCGCCATGACATTGCGATCAAATATTTGCATGTAAAAGTGCAGATATTTGCAAAAAGTAAACAGGCATATTTTCACATTTAGTAAGAATATTTGAAGAATAATTTGCAAAATGTCGCAAATTTGAATTTTGCCTATGCTGCTCATCACTATTGTGTATCTGTTTTATTAGTGCCAACAAAATAAATAACAACTATGGTTTGAAGATGAAGACTATTAGAAGAACTACATAACTTAACCACAGCAGAGAAATGCTGTGTCTTGGCCATCTACAAAAGGGTTAACAAGCTGAATAATTGTTTACTTGAAGGATTTTAAAAAGGCCCCCCTCCTCCATCTCTCACACTCCCCAAAAATACATACCATTTTCCAACAGTTTACTACCTATTTCTTTGACCCATTCTATACCTATTCCCACGACCATACTATTATAATCATGTATTTACGGTATTTTTCAGACTGTAAGATGCACCCAGTTTTTAGAGCAGAAAATCAGGAAAAAAAATATTTATTGTGTTTAAATGAATTAGGAAAAAAATCCCTTGCAGTACCCAATTTCAGCCACACAAATGGTGTCACTAGAGAGCACACCTAAAGGCATCTCCTCATCCTTATCCACAGGGAAGTGAGGGGGGACAGACCAGCTAATATTTTAGCCACCACTGACAGAATGAAAGGAAAAACTCACAAATAACTTCAGACGACTCTCTAAAGAAATATATGGTGTGGCTATTTGTAGATTCATAATAAGGAGGCACATGAAGAAAGATGGGCTGCATGGCCAAGTTGGCAGAAGAAAGCCATTTCTATACAATTTTACAATATGCCAAACAGCACAGAGATAAGTCTCAAACCTTATGGCACAAATTCATTTGGAGTGATGAGTATAAAATGTAACTTTTTTTGGCCATTACCTTTATGTATGTACACCATTCCTACTGTGAAACATGGTGGTGGATTGCTGATGCTTTAGGGATGTGTGAGCTACACAGGCACAGGAAATTTGGCCAGAAATTACTACTGAAGAAAAATTTGCACTCATTAGCCTGGATGTTGCACATTAGACCAACTTGGACATTCCAACATGACAATGATTCAAAAGGCCAAGTGACTTGTCATTACTAATGGCCGAACTGCCCACACGATGCATGTTCGCCCTCCTTCTTGCCGGCGAGCAGTATGGGTGTCCATGTTTGGGGCCCTCTTCAGAAGGTCCTACTCGGCCCCTAGGAGACCAGGCTTTGGCCACGGTCACCTAGGGAAAGGGGTACCCGGTCCTTAGTACCTGGGAGACTGGGCTTACCGGTTAAGGCCTCCTGGGGAAAAGGGTATCCGAGGGATGTGTGGCTTCGGCTGCCGTCCCATTTGCTACCCCTTTTTGGGGACATGTCCTTTAGTCCCTTTTGTTCACTTTCCGCACTCACTTTTAACTTTGCACTGCACACGAGTTTTTATTTAAAAAAAAAAAAAACATTTAGAGACCATGGGTTATTTGCTCTACTTGGAGGAATATGTGACTATTAAGATAGAACAAGTGGGATGTATGTGGTGAATGAGCAGTGGTAAAGGTTTACATAGGCAATGTATAGCAAATAGTGGGGGTTCCTGGGATTTCACTTCCATGACAGGTTTGCTTGAAGCAATCAATTCTTTATGATTCATTTCCCATCCGAAGCACTAGGCACAAAAGACCAATCCTTCATACACAAAATAATGTTAGCCTGATATTCTCACTCTGCCCTGTTCTTTGTGTCAAATGTATTTTAAAGGATTTGCTGAGAAGAATGGAAGCTGTGCAGGCTATTAAGATTTGTTATGTTGCAGTAACTACTTTTGTGACATATGTTTAAATGGATTTGCCTGTGGGAAAAACCTGAAAGCATTATTTATCATTATGTCTTCTTTAATTTGGATGACATATTCTTACAGAAAGATAATGAATTGAGCCCAAGGAGAAAAAAAAGCTGTTGGCAGTGCCCTCCGAAAAAGGGCAGCTGTTGAAGATTCTATGAAAATCATGTACAGTTTTTTGCCAAAGGAAAGACAGTAATAAGCACTGCACTCGTAAAACATACACAGCTTGCACATATAGCAAAAGGCATCTGCAACCTTGTTCTTCTCACAGACCTAAACTAGAGATGGTCACATTTTTATGACTAGCTGACTTTGTGAGCTGATTACAAAGCCTCTGAAAATGATATCATCACCAAAAGTGCTGGAGATGTAGAGAAGGGTTGTGGTAACATTGGAAAAAAAAAGTCTTTGCATAAATTAAGTTTGAAATCAAAGTTGAAAGTGCTGTTTTTAAGCTGTGGAATGCCCAGTCTAACCAATGGGACAGTGTCCACTCTGCGTTATAGGCACGCGAGAGTCGTGCCCACAGTGCTCTTTTCGAATGCCACATATTCATCATTAGTACTTTGGCAAGTGTGTCTTTTTTCTCTGCACTGGACGCATATTTGCCAGCAGATTCCACCCTATTGATTTAGCATATCAAAGATGCGGAAAATCTGTGCCTGAAGAGCATTGGGCACTGGTTTTCCAGGTCTTGAAGACACATCCATTGATCTTCAATTGACGTGTCTCTGGTGGCAACGTGCGAAATTAATGGGGAATCCTCTGGCAAATGTGCATCGAGTGCAGAGAAAAAAGATACATGTCGGCCCACTTGATGTCTAATCAATGGGACAGTGTCCACTCTGTGTTATCTGAGCAGCGTGCCCGCGGTGCTGTTTTTAAGCTGTGGAATGCCACGTCTTCATCACTACTACTTCGGCAAGTGTGCCGACATGTATCTTTTTTTTCTGCACTAGATGCACATTTGCCAGCCGATTCCACGCAACTTGCGGGCCCCATTGATTTTGCACGTTGCCACCAGAGATCAATGGATCTGTCACCTGGAAAACCAGCGCACAATGCTCTTCAGGCACTGATTGTCCGCGTCTTTCTAAATCAATAGGGTGGTATCTGCTGGCAAATGTGCGTCCAGTGCTGAGAAAAAAGACACATGCCGGCACACTTGCCAAAGCAGTAATGATGAAGATGTGGCATTCCACAGCTGCAAAACAGCACTGTGGGCACGCCTCTCAGATAACACAGAGTGGACACTGTCCCATTGATTAGAATTGGAAGTGTCCTCTCTGTGTTTTTCTCCCTGCTGGACAGAAAAAGAAACTTTGGACACAAGCCCTAACTCTATAAGCAGGGGGCGACAGATTCATTCTTGCTGCCAACCCCCCTTGTAGATCACAGCTCAGCACCTCATTCTTGCAGATATGGGGGCTGTACAAAATGGCGTGGAGGGCCATATACAACCAGAGGCCATAGTTTGAGGAATCCCTGCAATAAATCAACGTACATCTCGCATCACATCAAAATATATTTCCCATGCTTTTTTTATTTCTGATTTCTTTAAATGTATTTGTACCGATAATGCAAAGCTGTGCATCCTCTGTGCCTGCAGAGCAGAAAATAGATATTGAGGTGTTTGCCCTAGGGAAGAGACATGTGACATGTGGGATATAGACACAAGGATAAATCCATGACCTTTAGATGGACAATATGTGGTTGTCAGGCTTTTGAATGCAAAACAATTATCATACCAAATCAGATAGAACAGAATATGGTAATATTAATTCTATATGATGTAAACGTTTGGCTTCAATTGCTGGTAGATCACTGAGCTAAGTTCTAGATCTAGGACCAACCAAGAGGCAGGTTGGGTTCACCTGAAGGGTCTACTCTGCAAAGGAGCACCAAACTGAAGTCTGTTGGGGAAGTCTGCGTAACAATGTTTCCATTATGGCAACATAGTGGTAAATACGATATTGGTATGGCATATGCTAAAAGCAGAAAATCAAAATAAACAATAATCTAGTTTAAAAACTGCTTATCAAACAAACCAGTAGGTTTAGATATACACAGCTAAGTAATTATACAAAATCATGTCTATTCATTGTGCAGCTTCAGTTACATGTAAAGTTAAACTTCTATTGAGCTACCAAAGCTCGCTTTCGGTTGTGTACTGTGCATATAATCATATCTGCTCCTGTCTGCCGATTTATTAATATTCAGGCACAGATTTCACTATTAGAGATGGTCGATTATTTTGAGTTAAATGCAAAGCCCCTTAACATGGTATCATCACCAAACTTGCTGGAGATGGGTTGGGGGATTACTACAAAAAAATAGTTTTAGCATAAACTTCAAAATCAAGTAAAACTTGAACTTAATTTATGTAAAAAACGACATGAATTAGAGCAAAACCTTTTTTTCCAATGTTCCCACAACCCAGCAATTTTGGTGATGATACCATTTTCAGAGGTTTTGCAATCAGCTCACAAATCAGGTAGTCGAAAAATGCTACATCTATATTTACTATACAGTGAATATTTAGCTTATATTGTACTCACTAGTGATGGCCGAACATCGGCCAGGACTGTCCGCGAACGGGCGGGTCGGACTTCTAAAGACGTCTGCCTGTTCGAGGACAGATTCAAATTCCCCGCCTCTAGGCGGGGAATTTGAATCGGAAAAACCGGATGTGACGTCAGTGATGTCACATCCGGTCCCTGGACCGCATAGTTCCTGGTTTAGGGAGCCGATTGTGACGTCACTGACGTCACTTCCTGCTCCAACCCGGTTTTTTCACTAGGAGAACGACTTTATGCCCGGTCTTCTAGTGAAAAGATTCTTCCTCCGGCACGATCACACAGGTTGTGATCCTGCCGGAGGAAGAATACAGATCATCTTCTCGCTGGCGAACGGAGTCGGTCGAACACCCGCACTGCTCGCCGGCGAGAAGATGGGCGAAAATCCATGTTCGCCGCCTTGCGGACAGTTCGGCCGTCACTAGTACTCACCACTGCTGCATATTTTTCTCATAGACTCATAGTTGTATCTGTTTGTGTTACGGAAGTTCTAAAGCTGGGCATACACAGGTAGATTTCCGTGCAATTGATCCGCAATCATCACCACGCTGTGATTGAGCGAGTCAATCAAAGGGAATTAATGTGCACCCGTTCGATGGGGACCCGGGACACCTGGTGTGAGAGCTGCTTCAGTGTCGGCTCTACTGGTTGTCTACAGCTCAAAACCGGTGAGGTCAGACACAGAGACACAGCTCCCCCACCCCCCGAACAGCAGATCCGATCACAGCTCATAGGCTCTGTGCTTTGCAGTGAGAAGCCAGCCGCAGAACTTCTTCTTTGGTTGGGGACAGCAGCAATGGACATCGACTGTGATTTACGGTCATGTCTGATAACCCTGTCTTCATGTAGGATTGATTGATCCTGCTCAAAGACACAGATGACCGCATTAGATATGGGTCAGATAGATCGCCGTGAGTGTGCATGGCTCTCGAAGCGGCCATCGATCTGGCCCATATTTATATGTGTGTTCCCTGCTTACCCCTATTTGTAATTTTAGTTAGTACTTATTATCTGTGTGAAGTCATGTTAGTTAGATTTATAATAAATGTTTTATTTTGGCTTTCATTGTTTTCTATCACGTGCTATAAACTTCTATAAAATTATATAACTGCTATCAATTTCTTTTACAACCCAAAAATTTCATGATTTGTTTGTATATACAACTGTTTATATATGTAAGATAGTATTAGGAAGAAAGTAAGTTTCCATTTTTGATTTGGTTGTATTGTAAGATTTGTTCATCATTGTGGATGACTACCTGGCTGGTGAGATATCATTTTCATTTTATCACAATTTACATCCGAACTTCATCAGTCATAGTGTTGTAAAGTGCACTAGACAATGTGTGATAGAAATCCAGAGGAATGTCATATACCACTGGATTGTTGGTATCCTTGTGTATTGATGTACCTCCATTTCCAGTATGGTGGAAAGCCAGCTGTGTTACAACAAAAACTATTATCTAATATCCACTCCAAGTGGAAAGTCCTGCCTGAATGCAGATATTAATGCTAATCTGATGTCAGATAAATCATGTTTGTGTATCTTTTGGAAAGTGGAAGTTTACTTTTAAAGCTTTCCCTGGTTATGTCTTTACAGTCTGTCAATCAAGATCAGGTGTGGGCAAACTTTTTGACCACAATGGGTTTTAAATGTGACATATGGGCCATACCAAAAGCCTGCAAGGGCCGCTGGACATAGGGGTCCTAAGCCCTCTTAGCTAGGACAGGATATTTAACCTCCCTAGCGGTTGAGACGAACCCTGTTCGTTCGGTGAACAGGGTCCTCTCGTTGTAAACGGTGCGATACGGGCGGTGTGCTAGGAAGGTTAAAAAAAGAAAATATGTAAAAAAAAATGATAAATAGAAGCTTTTGATAGAGAAGCTTAAACATTCTATTGCAAGCAAACTATTGCCTCTAGGAAACCATTCAAACAATTATCCTCAGGTGTTATCTTCACTTATTGCAGGGAATGAGGGTAGCCACAGTGTTTTTCACAATATGGTGACAAAGTCCCAATTTTAAAGACTAAAGGGCCGGTTTTGGCCCCGGGGCCTTGGTTTGACCACGTCTGACCTATATGTCCAAATATACTAAACCTTATGGAAGCCCTGTGAGATGGAGACTGTGCACATGGCAGCTCTTACACTAGAACACCGACAGAGGGCGCCGCCGCACCTCACATCTCAGGAATGAGGACATGTGTTTCAGTATCTATACGGTTGCCGTTTTTATTGTCTTTATTAGTATTTCTTGTCTTGCTATTTTGACAATAAAACAAAAACGACGAAAACAACTTTACTGTGCCAACCGATATCATGTCATCCCTCTGTGATACCGCCACTTCTGGCAAACCCCTGGTCTCGCGCTTCCACGTGAACAATTGTTGACAAACAACGCAACCGTCTTCATTACGGCGCCATATTATCGGGGCTTTTCACCTAGTTGAAGCATGGTCTACTACAAAATGGCTCCCACCTTCCTTCACTCCTGTAGGCTTTACTAATAACATCCCCTAGGCTAGCGAGGAGTCTCGCGCATGCGTTTACAGACTGTGTACGGAAGCTGCCTTGGACCATATTGTCTAGGGTGCCGGTATCTATGCTCCAGCTGCGTTTGGTGGGCATTGAACGGGAATGAGCTACCAGCAGCGCAGAGGGGGAGGCCGGGGTCGGTACTTCTCATCCAGCCATGAAGGCGGCTCGTCCAAAGACCCCAGCGGGGGAGCCAGAGAGAGGCCCCCACCGCACCTGAGGGGCCGGGAAATTGGCTTGTGGTATGCCCGGAGACAGGGCAATAAGAGCAAAGAGAAGGAGAGGATGGAGGTAGGTAGGTAGGTGGGTGGGTCAGCAGTGTCCTGGGGTCATCTTCTAATCATGGCTCCATGTCACTGTGCTCAGCATCTCCTGAACTCATACAGTAGAATCTTACATGGTGTAACTAAATATTACTCGAAATGAAACATTATTATATGTACAGTATGCTCACTGTCAGGCCATGCCGATCCGACGGGCAAAAGGTCAACTTTATGCAGTACGTTAACCTCCGGCCGGCGGATTGGCACAATCAGGAAACCAGTGTGACCATTCAAAGAAAAAACCCAAAGCAATTTATATATCTCTTGCTGTGCATGTCAGTCTATTCATCTCTTTCTCCTCATCAGACGGACAATGCTTATGTCCAGTGGTGGCTACTTTTATCAGCCATAGATGCTGTAAGGCTGGCCATACACAGGCCGGATTTCATTTCATCTATGAGCCCTCCAGCACAGTGTGATGACGTCACCTCGCTGCCGTTGATTGAATGGAGAATCGATGCGCACCACTTTTGTGCAGTTGGACCCATTTGATATCCAAAGTATTAGAACAGGGATTTACTAACATGTTGGTTCCCTGTTCGATCCTGTTCAATCGGGATCAATTAATGCCTCTCGAAGCAAGGGTGGCTGCAAAGGATTCCCAACCAATCGATCACCATGCACTGTGATGGATTGTTCAGAAATCAATTGAAAAATCGACCCATATATGATCAGCCTTTGCGAAGTGACGACAAAAAACAGCATGTGTGTTGCTGGATAAATCAGAAGGTTAGAACTACACATAGCAAAACATCTAAAGCCCCCCATACACGTTTAGATTTTCGGCGGTCAATTAGCTGAAAAATTAAGTGGAAATCCAAAGTTAAAAAGTGTAAATTCGGACCGCAATGTACTGCCAAATGGATCTTGGCCATTATGAACATTTCCGTAATTCTTACATCGATTTAAGGTCCTGTGTCCTTTGTGTTCTTGGGGCGTATCCACATTACCTGTCTGCAGCAGCGGCTGTTCTCGTTCTGCCAATCCACCGGCTGAAGAACTAGAGAACAGCTGCACGATCGGCTGAAAATTTGGGTAAAAATCTAAACGTGTATGGGGGGACATAAAACTTATGCAAACGCATATGTCGGGTAAGCTGCAATAAAATAATTTGTGGGTTCATGAAACCCTTTAAAATAAAGAAAAGATTCTTGTGACATAAGAAGTCAGTTAATATTTGGGGGTTCATAGGGTCTTTATTTATCAGAGGTTGTAAATGCAGAAAACACATCACATACTGTCTCTGGTAAAGTAGGATGTTTTATTATTCTAATCTTTGCGCTGAAATATTACGCAGCATTGTACAGAATACATATCATGACATGTCCTTTATTGAAGCTTACTATCTACTTTCCGTATCATAGCCGTGTATATGTAACTAACCCAGTGTAAGTCATATATCACAGTTCAAACTCTCTGGTGGTCCCGTTTCTTCCGAAATTGGGTAACCAAAGAGATACCAAAAATATAAACGGATTACCTCGTAATCAGTAAAAAAAATTCATCGTCAATTACGCTTAGCACTTGGTGCACCTATGTCTGTCCTATAATACCTGCCCATATGCCCATTTCTTAGTTTTTCAGTTATAGGCATCCTGAAAAGATCCATGGAAGAAGCATTCCCTAACCTCGAGGTTGCCGCGGGATCACAGGGAGCTGGTAGGCTACACCAAGTGGGACGTTTTGCTACATAAATTGACCCTGAGCCGCATACTGCCGAGTACTGTCGTATGTAACTAACGTGGTTTTGCTGAGACTCTGTTTAGTCACCACCAAGGAGAAACATTCCCTCTAGGCCAGAACCCAGTATCCTTTCCTGTTCTATTGAGAGGGAAGAGGGGATAAGCAGGCAGTACCGCTGTGTCTTCCCCCACAGAAGAGAACAGTGACATCATCTGCATACATTGATAACGACAAGACAAATCAAACCATTGAAGTTTAAATGTTTTGGATCAATCACTCCCTTTGGTTGAAATTTTTCTTCTTTTGTGTAAAAATGTTTCAAATTGATGCATATATTTCAAACAACCTAAACATTTCCATTTTTATTTTAAAGCCATGGCATCTGGTGAAAAGGATGGTGCAGATAAATGTTGTTGGTCTGTTGGAAATGCTTGGTTCAGTGATGGTATGGTCATCATTTACACCTGTAGAGGAGACTACTGTTGCAGCTGAACTCCAGATGAATGTATAGGGCATGCATGAAGGCGGCTCTGTAACAATAATACACCATCAAGTGTATTTTTAGATGACAACCGTTTTTCTTTCAACCTCCCTGGCGGTGCGCCCGTATCTTGCTGTTTTCAACAATCAAAGCACAGTACTCTGCTGGTTTTTCCTGCCCTCGCTCCTCTCCTTTACACATTGATGACGCCGAGGAAACAATGCCACCTCCATAACATGGAGGTCTGTGGCACCGCTGATGACGGCATTATGCTGAAATGGTGGTGCCAGAAATGATCAGCGGGCCTGTCGCAATTCAGAATCGTCACATGTTCGCAGAGGGAAGGTAAGTATGCCCAATCACAGCTCTGGGTGAGTTTGTTTTGTAAACAAACTTTGCCTTAAGTGGGTTAGGGCAAACGGCCAGGGAGCTTCATGGGCTAATAATACCTAGTGTCCTCGTTTAGAATCTCAGCCTAGGCACTATCTGCAAGGAGTTTGCATGTTCTCCCTGTGCTTGCGTATGTTTCTTACGAGTATTCCAGTTTGCTACCACACTCCAAAGATATGCTGATAGGTTAATT
>CM070035.1:47604806-47622465 GCA_036250615.1 Ptychadena robeensis | reverse complement strand
CAGTTCAGATGTGAGATTTGGACATGGGCGGATCTCTCATCTGACAACTCCTCCCGCTCCCCAGCTAATCTTGCCGGGAGAGCTGGCGGGGAGCAAAGGGCGCAAACACTTTTCCGCCCGATTTTGGGGGTGGAAAAGTTTGTCTTATAGTCTTAAAAATACTGTGTGTGTGTGTGTGTATATATATATATATATATACAATTTAATATAATTTCTCCAAAAATCATATCCAAATAAATACGTCAAATATACAGAAAGATACATATAGACATCCATATTTATCATTTAATATACATTTTTTTTTTGCATATATCTTTGTTCAGTTTTCAAATATACAAACAAAATAAACAATCCACATTAAAGGCATGGCAATACAATACAGTATTTGTTTTCTATAGTGTTGTACAGAGCACGTTGGCACCATACCATACAGAAGTTCAGAAAAGCATATATAAACTTTCGCTGCTGCCAACAATAGTTTTCAACTTTAATTTCAATACGGTCCAGGACCAACTCACACATATAACGGCTGACCTTAGCAGTCATAAACCAAAACAACAATCATCTATATACACATTTTAGAGATTGATACATTGTGTCCAAACATGACTAATGTTGGGATATCCACATAAGGGAAACTTCTGCCGGTATTTAAAAAGTTATTTATTTTACCAATGCTAGAATGATACTATTCTTTTTGCATTGTGTCTAAAAATCTTGCTCAGAAATGTTGGTAATGATATTTTGGCATGTTCAGGGGATTTAATTGAAATTGTAAGTACCACCTATTCCCCTATTCGAAAGTGAAAGCTGAATATAAATTTCCACTTATGAGTTTCTATTAAATTGCAAATCCCCTGAATATGTTATCATTACCAGAATGACTGAACATTTGAAGAAGATCTTATACACATTGCAAAACCAAAAGTATCATTCTAGCAGTTTATAAATAATTTACAAACATGGCCAATCAAGGCCTGAATCGATTTCATGTACCCCTTTCGATCGATCGGATTAGGTATGCGGGTATAGATTTTTGTTAAATTCGTTTTTTTTTGTTTTTTTTGTCCTTCTGAGGGAAAAATTTAACCGTATATGACCAGCTTTACAGCTCAGGATGAAACCTTGTCCGTCCTCTCTCTGCTCAGCTGTTAAGCTGGGCATACACGTCACGATTTTTAGTTCAATTTTAGTGCGGTCGTTTATCAAAATCGATCACGCGATCGGATTGAATAAAATTGATGCATGTCAAAAATCGGACAGAAAAACGATCGTTCACAGATCCGTTCTGATGGATAATTTTAATAAAAAGCACATGAATTGAGTGCTGTTAGTTGTCTCATGCGATCGTTTTAATCCATCTATGATTCTTGTGGAAATGACCTTTGTTTGTGTGCTGTTGGTCACTGGCCAGTTCTTCAGCTAACACCACTCCAAACCCATAAATGTGTGCGTGCAAGACATATTGAGACTTTCAGGATAGAATCGGCCAGAAATTGAATGCATGGTATGTTGCAGTTTGCAATCGTTTTCACAAATTAAAATCGATTCCGGAATCAGATGGGCGATCATTTTTGGTACGTGTATGCCCAGCTTTAGTGTGCAGAGGGGGTGCTGCACAGGATTTTCCTTTGGTCCACTCTAACAAGCATTGCCTCAGAAGACGCAAAGACACTTTCTCCCTGATCTTCTGGTGTGAAATATACGATACTATGTTATTCCAAAGCAAACTATATTGAAACCTTTAAAGAGAAAAACAACTGAGGCAGCTCAGTGACAACGTGCAGGTTGACCCTACATTGATTGAACTTTTTTAATGGATTTATTGTATGAATTACCAGTATGTCATTAGTGAGATGACAGATAAGAAATCGCTGGATTTTTAATGCATTACATTTACTATTTTAGGGTTGGGAGGAAGCAAAGCAAAATGGTCCAAGAGCTGAAAGAGACTTTTGCTGGGACAATTTCCTGTCTTCTAATACGCTCAAGGTATTATATTACACGCAAAATTTTTTGTCATTGACTTATTACACACTTACAGCAGTATACTTCTATTGTGTAACCCCTTTCCATGCCGGTCTTTTTATTTTAGATGATAGGTGATATGAAAGGACAATTTGCTGAGCACCTACTTGGAGCCGGCTTTGTCAGCAGCAGAAGTCCACACCATTCTAAAGCTAATATCAATTCAGGTGAGGGAGGCTCTGATACAGAAACAAACTTTACTTTGAGGCTTTCATACTAATTATATTGTTTTGTAGAAAATGAAAAGCTTATCAAGGCCGTGATTTGTGCCGGACTATACCCAAAAGTGGCGAAGGTGCGCGTAAACCCCAATAGAAATAGACATGCGTAAGTATTCGTTTTCCAGCACATATTTGGCCATACACAGGTTGATTTTGCTGTTCAATTAAGCAATTGATCATTTGTGAATTGGTTCCTCTTTTCTTTTATTTGATCTACTAAAATGCAAAAAAGTTTGCCATAGAAAATGTCTTTAGGCTGCACCAGTAGTATTGTTTTTCGTTCGATGCGTCATATCCAGTCATACTTTTAACCTTCCTGCCGGTACTCCCCTACCGTGCCGTTTTCATGGATGCAGGCAATCAAAGCAGAGTACATACCCTGTTTCCCTGAAAATCAGGCACCCTTAAATTTTATGGCTCACGCTGAAATATAAGGCACCCCCCCCCCTAAGATACATAACTGTAACTATGGACAGAGGGGGCAATCAAAATGACACATGATGATCAGAAGGAGTTAATAAAATGGTAATCCCCCCCCCCCCCCTCTAAGTGTCCTGTGCCATTTTGATTCCCCCATTTCATGCCCCCTGTGTCATTTTAAGTGATCCCCCCACCCTGATACCGTATTCTTCTTAATGTAAAAATAGGACATCCCTCGAAAATAAGACGTAGGACATCTTTGGGCGCAAAATGTAATATAAATACCTAAATATAAGTGAGGGTATTATTCTGTGGTAATACTGTGGATGAGTGTTCAAGAAGAGTGCCTCGATAATTAAATTGTCTTCTTGAAGAACTGTAATTCCCTATATAACACCGTTTATTTAGAACTTTTGTTCTTAACGTGTCAGGTCTGGTTGTTGTGAGGCAATACAGACTGTCCTTTTGGTGACACTGATATACGAGGTTCATTGATGTTACAGCAACACCAGCCAAAAATCTGTGATTTCACCCCTTTCTCAGCCAAGGTTGTCAGCGACTATTTTTCTTCTGCTTTGAATCGTTATACTGCAGAGTGTAGGAAGAAACTTTAAAGTCTAGTATATATTTTTTACTCAGCCAGAACTCTGGACTGTTGGCATTTCCTTCCTGCCCTTAAGGTCCCCATACACAGGCCGATTTGTAGTCAGATTCCCGAACGATCAATCATGTGCATGTTCACAGTGATTAATTGTTTGAGACTCAAATGCGGCAACCCTTTCTTTCAAGAGGATCAAATAGGGAGCTAACAATTCCCTGTTCGATTGTCGTTCCTTTAGATGGGGACCAGGGTATCGATTCGCGGAATCAACCAACACTTAAGCACAGCGTGGTGATGCCATCATGTTAGAGTGGGTATTGACCCATGTCTGTAGGTAACGTAGACATACACACACAAATTATTTTATTTACGAAGTCTCAGAAGATATACAGGCTGTGTGGGAGATGTCCGACTAACATTCTTCCCTCTTTACTGCTTAAGAATACATATTAAAATGTATGGATCGGCCTGTGAGACTAGCACTTAAATTTATGTAAAGTTTGTGTGTTGGTAAAGTTTCAGATTTTCAGTAACATTTTTGTATTATGGTTCCTTTAGGGTTAAAGTTTTTACCAAAACAGATGGTAAAGTCTGCATTCACCCCAAGTCTGTCAATGTTGATGAGACAGACTTTCACTACTCCTGGTTGGTCTACCACCTGAAGATGAAGACCAGCAGTGTAAGTATTCCATGTAGGAGCTAAATTTGTGCCGTGGAAATCCAGTTTCTTTATTTACAAACACAGCTCACTTTTGGGTTTTGTCCAGTCTGAATATATTTTCGCAACTGTGTAAAAACGTTTCCATCTCGGCAACAGCATTTTTCTGTCTACAGCCAGACGTGTACACGAATTGACGTGACGTGTGTCGAGACAGGTCAATGCTCCCATTTAAAAATTGTTCTCTTAGAATACAACGTACCATATTTTCCGGACTATAAGACGCGCCTTTTCACCCCCAAATTCAGGGGGAAAAAGTGCCTGTTTCTTCTGGTCCGAATGTGCGACCACCCACGCACATGGATCCCTTCAAGCTCTCCCTGCAGATGGGAGATCTGCACATAGCCGGATCTCCCATGTGAACTGTATTGGTTATATTTGTAGAGTTTGTGTGTGGAAAGCTGCACTCCCGTTGGCAGTTTCCTTACACACAGTGCCGCAGGGGGACAGATTCCCGGCCAGCCCCCTCTTCTTTCCTGTATGAGGAAGAAGAGATGCCTGAAGTGTGCTCTCTCTAACCTAGTGGTTGAAATTGGGTACTGCAGTCCAAAATAGTCCAAAAATATGGTATTATATGCCAAAAGCATACCTGCATTTTTAGACATGTTTAGGCTAATGCAGTAGATGCAGATTATGTAAATTCCGAAGCCCAGTTATATACAAGGTATATAACAGTGTGTGGCTTCTGGAACCTGCTGTTAGTTTCGCGGCATTAAAGCTAGCCATAGACGTTTTGGATTCCTGTGTGGCCAGCGAGTGATCACTGCATGGTGATGACATTACGCTGTTTTGGCTTCCCAACAAATGTACAGGACTCGTTATGTTTGCCACTCACACATCGATACCCATAAGATTATTTGGATGGTGACGTCATGTCCTATCACTGTGCTATTCTGGTCGATCGCTCTAGGTGGGAGCCTCTGTTTTGGATGACTCGCAGCAATGTCTGTGGGTGGCTACGAGTATGGGGGGCCTATGTCCTGATCTGTGTAGAAGTTGCTAAAAGGTGTAATGGGTTCAGCTCTTGTTAAAAAGAAGTATGTTGTACCTGAAACCTGTTTGGACCAAGATTGTTAGGATTGCTTTTGTTTTTTTAAGTATTAACCTGAATCTAAGTATTAAGCTGAAATGTAAAAACAGCACTGGAGCATTACTGGTTAATCAATCATGAAGATCTCAATGTTTTTTGTATGAATATCACATATGTTTTTTTCAGCTGCTAATTGTGTTCTGTCACTCACTGCAGATTTACCTGTATGACTGTACAGAGGTCTCTCCATATTCACTGCTTTTCTTTGGAGGAGATATTTCCATCCAGAAGGACCAAGAACAGGACACCATTGCTGTGGATGAATGGATTGTTTTCCAGTCGCCTGCTCGGATTGCACACCTGGTGAAGGTAACGCTTGGGCAATCGCTCCTCTTAAAATATACTGCATAGTTCCCATAATAAGTTATTGTTTGTCTTTTCATTTTCTGTATTCTAAAGATTTTTGACATCCTCCATTACCCCCTCTTATATGTTCTAATCTGTATTTAGAAAAATGTCAGACCCAACGTCACTAACCTGATCCGCTGCTATTTTTGATAGAACTTCTATTCCTTCATAGTAAATATTTTATTAGTAAGTGTAGCAAAGTAATAGGAAACCATCAGCAAACAGCTGACACTGTGTTATTAAATAATCAGTAGAAATGGGGCTTGTTTAACTATATGGGTGGTATGCCTGTATTGTGCCATTGAAAACTAAATCAAAGCAGTAAACTGTACTCTGCTGTGATTCCTCTATGCACATCGCAAGCCTCATCAATTGATGCAGGCGATGTGGGCAGGGAAAGCGACGCCTCTCGATTAACATGGAGATCTAGGGCACCACCTGCCTCTTTGCTGGCCCACAGATCACTTCATTCATTAGTGACGCCAGAGATCCAGAATCATGCTGGGCATGCGGAGCATAGGCTAGTATTCCCGATCCCGAGATATAGAGCATACTGATCTGCGTTCAGGCAATACAGCCCAGGAGGTTAAAACAATGGCATTGTGGCTTTTAATTGGTCAAAAAATAAGGCGTTACAGCTCTTACTTAAAGGCAGTAGGTCTACATACTGTTACAGTGAATTTTATTTCAGTAAAAATTAGTAAATTGGTTGTTTCAGACGTTGTACTTTAAATAAATAAAACTATTAAATAATAAATATAAAATATTTTAGCGGAGAAGGATAGATATATAGGATGCTCACCTAAAAACTATCCCAAAAATGCTTTAAAATTGGAACCGTAAAGACAAGGATAAAAATGGGGAAACCACCATCTGAATGCATGGAATAGCCAAAACAGCAAAGACTCCGGGAAGACCAAGTTATGGTTGAGAAGCCCCCGCAAAGTTCAGTGGAAAATGACTCGGTCGCAGTTTGCCAAACAATATGTTATCCGTCCTACAGGAAAAGGATGCTATACACTGATTGTAGACACCCTCAGACAGTTTCTCAAATGACCCACAAACACTGAATTTCAAGATACAGAACACTGAAGATATATCTCCGGAGGGGTGGGGAAAGACGGCCCAATTGACCTACATGTTAGAGGTGGCCTGGCTTTTTCAGAGTGGGGTCTGGCTCTCCTGGAGCGCAGGAAATCGGATTTTATTGGGATCTGCCATGATCGCCCAGAAGGTTAATGTATGCTCTATGTAGAACACACCAGGGATCATGCATCACTTTTAATACATCAAATTACTTATGTGGATTGTCACTGCATATAAGACGCTGAAAAACTGTGATCTACATGTGCCGAGTGTGATAAACTAAATTATCCTATTTGTTTTTCATTTTAGGATTTGAAGACTGAGCTGGATTCTCTTTTACAAGAAAAGATTGAAAGTCCCCAGGCTGTAGATTGGAGTGAAACAAAATCCAGAGACTGTGCTGTTCTCTCAGCTATTATCGATCTAATAACCACACAAGAGAGCGGAGAGGCGCAAAGCTTTGCCCCTAATGTGCAGCAGAAGAGAACCCGGGTCTGTGCAGCCAATTTCCAATATGATAAAATCAGCTTCTGATGGATTTTTGCTATTAAGCAGCAGTACCTTCCTCTGCCACTAGAGGGACATTGACGCTAAAGCACTGAGGGTGAACTGTCCTAAATGTAACGTGTACATTGAGATGTTGGAAGGCTTCCCGTATTCATATACATGGCTTTACTGTGCAAAACAGTATGCAGAATTGTAATATAAGTACCTGCAGAAAAAATTATTCACATGTTGAGAAAAGGGGGCCTGGCAGGTTCATAAATTCCTTTCATCCAGATAAGTAAAATGTATTGTTTATTGTTTGTACAGAAGATTCTCTAAAGGACATTCCTGAGGTCCTGGATGTTTAATGTATTCAGTTAGTCCTGCGTTCAGCCAATATAATATTTATGCTTAGATAAAGGTGGCATGCCATTAGAGGAAATGCCCAAGTTTTGTCCTGCTAATAGTTTGTATGTTTTCACAAATAAACATTTCAGTTTTTCCAATGTTCTTTTTTCTTCTCCATTAATCTATGCTGGGCCTTTTTTACACAACCTCACCATGAAGGGTAAACTTTTTCAAAGAAAGTGTAGTCTATAGCACAATAGTTTGATTAAATTTCACAAAGTGCGTTCGCTTTGACACATTTAAGACCGTGCATTTCCTGAGCATCACTGTCCCCTAAACATTTTTCTTTTGTTTACAGCTGAAGTTCAAGTGCTCCAAACTCAAAATAAAAAAACAATAGGCATAATACTCACCTGTCAGCAGTTTACATCCTGGAAAACTGCTAACCAAAAAAAAACATACTTGCCTTCCTCACATTTTCATTCCTGGTGCCAGCAGCTTTAGTACTGGTGAATGGATACCACTTCCGCCCAAAGAAACCCCCCCCCCCCCCCCCCCCAGCAGGTGGAGGGCCTCAGCTGATCAGGGCTCCGGATCAAGACTCACAACGAGCAAGCAAACCCCCACCGCCCTCCCCCCTCTTTGAAATGCAATAAACTTTTATTATAGTAACACTGGTATCACTTGAACCTTAAATTTTCACCACCACTACATGTCTATTAACCACCAGTTATATCCAGTTATACCCCCCGGAACTCCTCCCAGAGACGTGCATCTTTCTTCACTGCCGGAGTGCTCTGGTGGATTGCGGTTGCAGTGATGAGAGGTACCCATCTTTGAGGGGGAGAGGAGAACCGCTCATCACTGCAAGGCGGGGGGGATCAAGGATGCTGACAAAGTTTTACAGATGTGGCACTGAAGTCACAATCCTGCAGCAGGCGCATACGTCATACCGAGGTCCGAAGTGCCCCTGCGGCTGTATGACATTGTGACACAACTTCACACAGTGGTGGGGCAGTCTCGGAAAAATTGCTCCACTTGCTGTCAGGGAAAAAAAAAATCTTTTGTAGATTGTGGATTTTCCCTAATTTTGCAGCCAATACTGCAGCATGACCTACGTGATGGTAGTTTCGCTTTAAAGCCCAATTCCAGGGAGAATGAAAATCATAAAATTACGCTCACATCCTCTCCATCTGTAAAATATTTATGTTTTATTGTCAAGGAAATTATGAAAAAAATATGAAAGTAAAATTTGCCTTACTAGACAATACAGCATTCCTCACAGCCCTACTAAGATAAATTATAACAAATTGATATTGCTGATGTCATAACGTACAATACATGAATGGCAGCTACAGCTTTATCCTGCACTGTATGTAATGACAGGAGTCTCGCATCATCCTGAGAATCAGCAGTGATTACACAGTTAAGGCCCCCATACACGGGTCGGATTCCGGCCGGATTCCGGGCCGATCGATTCCGGGCGCGTGCACGCGAAACGATCGTGTCGGAATCGTGTGCAGCCCACCTTGTCCGATTGATCAGGGGCTCAGAATCGGATCCGACAGAGAACCAACATGTTGGTCTTTTTGATCCGATTCTGCCCAGATCAGGGGGAATTGCCATTTGTGAGGTGGACAATCGGACACGGAATCGTCCCGGAATCCGTTGGACAAGGTGGTATGCAGCGATCGGATACTCTTAATTGGCCCATTGATCACACCTGCGATTCCTGGCAGAATCGCCGGAATCGATCGGATAGATGATCGAGCGGCCATGGAATCCGATCGTGTATGGCTAGCTTTACAGTGATATCAGTGGCTAGAAGAGCCCTCAGTGGGTGTATGGGGCCTGAGCAAAGATCACAGGGTAAAAATGGGGTCAGTATAGGGGTTGGGTGATTGTTGCATGTAGGTGTGCATCTCTCAAAATGGAGGAATATGGCCCCCTGTAACAGACAAGTAAGAACAAGGACACGAGGCGCACAACCTAGTACAACAAAGTAAGGTACTGCAAATGGTAAAATTATAAAAAAGGCAAAATACTCATAATAAAGGAGGTTTGCAAGGATTGATCTCTTGGGGCCGTGTGCTTACCAGGATGACATCACTTCGTAGTTGCAGGTGCTTGAGGGCTCAACAGGATCTCTCTGTCTCTCTTTCTGTCTCTGTGTGTGTGTGTGTGTGTGTGTGTGTGTGTCTCTCGAAACGCATCACTTGATCCTGTTGAGCCCTCCAGCACCTGTAAGCAGGAAGTAAAGCACACGGCCCTGAGAGATCAGTCCTTGCAAACTTCCTATCCTTCATCTGTTTTGTAAGGACACGATTTTTATGATGTAATAACAGCCCAAAGTTTTATTTAATTATTCCCAGCAACAAAGTCACTCATACACCCTTCCTTGTTAATACCGATGCCAGTGTACAAAATGTCTGAAATCCATTGGAGCACCTCAGGTTGTGCCTCATAAAACACAAACATAGTAATTAAAGTTCTAAAACGAGCGTTGTGTTGCAACATAAACCATGGTTCTGCTTTTCCATCTTCTAATCTAAAACTTAAATGCTGACTAAATGGATATTATCTATGCTGATTGTAGTCCATGCTCTATTACTCAATAGACCACCTGTCACCAAGTTCCCTGAAGATACAGGTATTGTATCATCTTGCCAGAAATTCACATTTACATTTTAAAAAAAATGTATGCTGATTAAGGTTTTAGAATGCACTAAAAAGCTACCTGTTATATTAGTAGACTTATAACTGGTTTGTACCAGTGCAATCTCAATCTCTGTTAATATTCTCTTCTTTTTATTCAGTATTCTCTTTACCTAAGTATAGATAGAAATTATATTATTATTTTTAATAACTGAATACATCAGTCAGAGCTTGATGACCTGGGTGGTTGTAAGTACATAAACCTGTCTGAGACTCTTCCGACTTGAAACCAAAAGATAAACTCTAAAGGTAGCCATACACAGGTTGATTTTCCACTCGATGTTTGACCGATCGATCACTGCGCGCATTCACAAGAGCGATCAGCAATCAATAGGGTTCTGCCCACCCTGAACGATCGAACAAACAATATCGGAATCGACTACAAATCGAATCGGATGGAATTTTGTTTTACTAAAAAAACATGTAATACATTTACTTTTTACTTTTATACAGATACTGTAACAAGGGAAATACACTCCTGCTATTACAGAGATTGTCCTACTCTCAGCTCATTAAAGAGCCTGGAATCCTGCTGGATGATAGAGGATCAAATACTTATTTCCCTCTTTGCAATGAATCTAGGACTTTTGTGCACTGAGTCAAATATCAAACTTATTTTCCTCACTGTTTATCGGCCCCTCTACACACATTTATAAAGTGGTGGCAAACGTTCTACATTACCGCTGTATGACAACTGAAGACTTCCTCCTGACACACCTAAACTGATGACCCTGCCACCCTGGGACCAAACCTTTGACATCCCTGTCAGGCAGGCCCTTTGCTCAACTTCAACTTTCCTGTCAGCTCCCGAACTTTCTTGTTGATAATTGCTTTTTACTTTTCCAATAACAACATTTGTTTTATCATAGATAAATCAATCAGTTCACAAGTTTTATTGGAAACACATAATATTCATGCCAAACTTTACTGTTATTCTCACATTTAAATGACTCACGCCCCAGACAGGAAGGGTTTTATATTTTTGTTGGTATATAGCTACAGTTTTCACATTTTTATATTCTTATTAAAGGAAAAGAAAAAGTGTGTAATACATATTTTACAGAAAAAAATAATGAACACATAAGTGAAAGCTAATGAGGCAGAACTAAATAAAAAATGGCATACATGATGTTCTGTAGACTGTCTCTACTATTATTCCAATAGATTTGGTTTTTTTTAGCCCCCTCTTCCCCTACCAGGTAAAGCTTGGTACAGTTTTTCAACTTAATTTCTATGGTGAATAGAGATTCTCCTGATGAAGCAGTACTGCGAACCGCGTTGATAATGTATTCTCACCCTCTCTGGTCTTCCTGTAACTAGACATCTCTTCAGTCCATCATGAATGGTGCTGCTATACACCTTTACTCCTCTAACCACTCCTCATCTGCCGCTTCTCTCTTCACTGGCTTCCAATTTGAATTTCAATCAAATTAAAAGTTCTGTGCCGTTTTTTTTTCAAATCACAAACCTCCGGTCCCACTTACATCTCCAACCTGGTCCATTATACACCCCTACTGCCCCCTCCGCTCCTCCAGTGACCTACCAATGACATCCCTGCTTATAACATCATCACATGCATGGCTTCAATACTTCCCTAGGGCCCCTCCTACTCTCAGGAACTCCCTCACTCCAATAGACTTGCTCCTACCTTCCACACTTTTAAAAAATCCCTGAAAACCCACCTCTACAGTCTGGCCTACCAACTTTCAAACATTACAACCATACCAGTTCCATCCCCCCACCTAGTGTATACTTTGCCCAACCTATTAGGTTGTAAACCTGTCTGGGCAGGGTTCTCTACTCCTCCTGTGTCATAAGCTGTTCCTCTGTGTACTATATTGTGTTGTCTCAACTCTAATGTATTGTACAGCGCTGCGTAATATGTTGGCGCTATAAAAATAAATTAAAATAAATAGTAATAATAATGAAGCAATACAGTTAAACGCACTGAGAATGTATTCTCCTGATGAAGCAATACAGCGAAACGCGTTGAGGATGTACCAGCTCTGATGATTCGACATTTGTTACATTATTGTGAATGTTTTAACCATGATGATTTACCATTTGTTACATATAACTGTGAATGTATACACAATTTTATGATTGTATATCAACAACAGGGATTATGTATGTGCCTTTGCATTTCATGACAATAAAACTTACTATGATTTGAAGTACTCCATGTGAACGGTGCCATTAACCTTCCTAGCATTTGTGAGGAACCCATATTGTTCGCTGTTTGGGTTCGTCCCAAACGCTGGAGGAGCGGGGATCATGTGAACCCGATATTCCCCTAGAAAGCTCCACCGATTCTCTATATTGCCGCAGCTTTTCAGGGTTTCCGCTGTGATTAACCATACCACAGCCTTAAAAACTGTGCGCTATGGGCAAAACGTTAGGGAGGTTAAAGTCCCCTAGTCCCACTCCCCAGTATTTGGAGGAGTCAACACACTTTTTGTGTAGGGATAACTTGCTGCAGGCTTTCAGGAACACATGCACCACACTATGCACACTAAATTCAACGACCTGTATGTGGACTATTTCAGGTTGTCAGTCCTTATAGCCTTGTAGCTTTTTTTTTAGAGGCTGTACATTCAGTAAGCACAATACAAACATATGAAGGCAATTGCCTATTTTTTTTTTTTGCCCGTTTAAAGAATTTGTAGATCCAAAATAACATTTATTGCAGCTCACCATTACATGAATTTTCTTTCTTTTATAAAGTACAGAATATAAATATTGATTGTACAGCTTCCTTGTCATCTCCTGTGATAAGAAGGAAATAAAAACGTCGGTCAGGAACTGAGGCAGACATCACGTCCAGCCTGTGTTACCACCATAGCAGTCTCGGATAGAATTGAGGAGTGAATATAGCCATGACGTCACAGAAGCTGTATTACTGTCAGAGAAAAATAAGAATATTTCACATACTTGTTCTAGAATTTAGCTATATTCGTTTATGCAACTGTTTATTTGGCTGTATGCACTGATTTGGGGGCTTTCTGTGTTGCACTACTTTCTGAGACTAGTTGTTGTATTTAACAGTGTCTAGGGAACGATCATTGCATACTCTACAGCCATGTAATCTGATTACTCATTCAATCCAATTACCTAAATCCTATTTTATTCTATTTGTGGAGTGATAGCTGAAATCTCCAGCTAAAGATGACAATTAGTCTTGGAACAAATGGCAGCTACTGAATTTAGGGCCCAATTACAGAGTTACGTTGTGGGAACGCATGTTCCCAGGTGCTGGGCCCATTTGTTACCTTAAGTTACATTTTGGCAAGCTATACCACTCAAATAATGTAAGTTTTTTGGCTGAGCTCTTTGCATGGTGGACAGTTCGTGGCAAACATCACATGACTTGCCGATAAACAGCACAGGTGTTCGACCTGCCCCCTTCGCCGGAGAGAATACATTTACTATTCCTCCCCTGGCCAGATCAGGCACAGAAAGATCCGGCCAGAGGAACAATTTTTTTGGGTAGAGAACTCAGTCTCCGGTGAAAAATCGGGCATCACTTCTGGTATATGAAACACGGCACTATGCCCTCCATGTATCACCAGTGATGTCACTTCTGGTTTTACCCAATTCACATTCCTCACGAACAGACAGGGAATTTAAATTTCCCTTCAAACAGGCGGATGTCGGACTTTTCTAAAAGTCCAATCCGACTGTTTGCAAACAGACAAGGCTGATGTTCGGCCATCACTACTCAGAAACACTACAGAATGTTGCATTCATTGCCCTTGAGGGCTCATCTATATATTTGTGTTGTTGTGATGTATGAAATAAAATGTGTGCACGCTCCCTTATGTGAAGATTCCACATCCTAACAATAAATACAGAAATAGGACACACTATGCGGTTCCACCCACCCTAAGTCCCAGGAATCCTGGGTGGCGAGGGGATTTTAAAGGCATTCAAAGCACCTTGATATAAGGTAACACATTTATTCAGTCACAATTTGCAATAACTAAACATTGAAAGGTTCAATACAAAACATGCTTAGAGTATTAAAATGTCCAACAGTTTCAGTCAGAATGTGAATTATCCTTAACGCGTTTCGCATACTACTTTACTCTCACCTTTAACACACATTAGGCTACCACTCACATCTTCACATGCACACACACACGGTGTCACCTTTCACTCAGGGTGGGTGGAACCTCATAGTGTGTCCTATTTCTGTAGTTGATGTACATTTTTGCAGTGAGCATCCTAAATGGTGTATGATGTAATGGAGCACTTATAAGTATTATTTATGTGTAAATGGGCTAGTAAATTGTACTTTTACATACACATGTTGTATTGTTATACTTCACAGCTGTGTACCACGGACTGCCAGTGTGTGGCTTGTTTTTAGTTAAACTGGTTAAAATACCAATAAATATATAACTACTTTTCTGAGTAGAGATGGTTGCAAAAGTTCTTCTAACTTTTAATTGCAAAGCCCCTGAACATAATATCATCACCTAAACCAAATCAAAATTGTTGGAATATTAAATAAAGTATTGCTCTAGCACATGCAGATTTAGATAAATAGAGCGATACTTTTTTTTGCAAACCCTTCCCTACATCTCCAACAATTTTGCTGGCGATACGATGTTCAGGGGCTTTGCAATCAACTCACAAATCAGCTAGTAATACGTTTGTGTCCTTCTAAAGGCCCCCATACATGTCTAGATTTTTTATCCAACTTTATTCAATCAATTTTATGCTTGATTGATTAAAAATCTATGGCAGCCCACATGGTTAGATCAACCTAAAACAATTTAAATTGGGAAAAAAAATTATTGAAAAAGGATTGGACCTTGGAAATTGATTACACTTTCAGTCGATCCCAAAAAAGTTGATAAAATATCTGTTACTACAGTTGGCAAACATAGCAATCAATCACCGATTTCCCTGACCTAAAAAATTATCTTTTTAAGTTGATTGAACAGAAAAATCTAGACGTGTATGGGGGCCTTTATTCTGAGTGGCTTACATTACTTTAGATATAGACAAAAGCCATTGCAACTGACAAGGTTGAGGTTGTGAGAGAGTCTTTGTTATGCTAATTAACATGTGATTAGAGATTGTCAAATTTTATTTCATAAATGTAACCATTTCAAGTTAGTTGCAAAGCCCCTGAACATGGTTGCTGGAGATGTAGAGAAGGGTTGGGGGGTATACTACAAAAAGGTATGGCTCTAACACAAATAGTTTTTGCGTAAATTAAGTTCAAAGTCAAGTCAAAATGTTGATAGTTGAAATTTTGACTTTGAACTTAATTTATGCAAAAACTGCACATGCTAGAGCAAAACTTTTTTCAAATGTTCAGACAACCCTTCTCTACATCTCCAGCAATTTTGGTGATGATATATTTTTCAGAGGCTTTGCAATCAGCTCACAATTCAGCTAGTCGAAAAATTTGACCATCACTGTATGTGATGTGGTGGGAAAGTGCCCTAAGCCAAGTCACTATCACATGTCTTTTTTTCGGAAAATGCAGTGGACACATGGCCTTAATAAGAAAGCTAGATACCTAAAAGTCACCAGGGTCATTGTTTATACAGCTGTTTTAATATTGTAAAAATACCAAAGTGCTTCTTTGCAAACAGCATAAAAAATGCTGTTGTGTCTGATAATCTGCAGTTACATGCTACATTAATATTTTGTAAGTGATACAATGTAAGCGATAATGCTTATCTAAAACACATTGGTATGGACCTCTGAGGGTCCGTATAGCTCTTCAAATACATAGTGGAACATTATTTATTTATTTTTTTCAACATCCTTTCTCGCTGATTCAGCCCTCTGTCCATTTTAGGGACAGACCCTCCTAGACACACTTTTCTAGCAGGTTTACCATCCCCCTCCCTCCTATTTACTAGCTTGTCAACTTAGGGTATGTCTCCACTGCATTCTCGGCTCACGGCGTTCTGCCGATGCGCCGGCCAGAGGTTGATGTTGTGCAGTACATCATCCTCCTGCCAGCAGAACGCCGTGAGAACAGCCAGTCTGGTACCATATATACTTGAGTATAAGCCGACCCGAATATAAGCCGAGGTACCCAATTTTAGAAAAAAATCTGGAAAAACTGAATGACTCAAGTATAAGCCTAGGGAGGGAAATGCAGCAACTAAGGCACAGAAACACACAGCAAATGTACTTTTGTTTTGAGGTGTAATTATTTAATTCAGCAGATTTGTAAGTTAATCACAAAGCCCCTGAGCATGGTATCATCACTAGAAGTGCTGGAGATGTAGAGAAGGGATGTGGGAACATTGAAAAGAGAAAAGTATTGTTCTAGCATATCAAGTTTTTGCACAAAATAAGTTCAAATTTGACTTGACTTTGAACCTAATTTATGCAAAAACTACATATGCTAGAGCAATAAAAAAAAATTCAAATGTTCCCACAATCCTTCTCTACATCTCCAGCACATTTGGTGATGATAGCATGTTTGGGGGCTTTGCAATTTATTCATAAAGTCCATCTACAAAATGCCGCGATTTTCATTTTTTTACCCGAATATTAGCCGAATTAAATTTTTTCAGGTGCTGAAAAATTCGGCTTATATTCGAATATATACGGTATGTGGATCGGCTCCATCAGGGCCCCTCCAAGAAATGCGCTTAGCGCAGGGGGGATGATAGAGCCGAGAACGCAGGTGGAGACATACCCTTAGACTAAGTTTAGACTGTCATCACGTTTAAAGCTTTCTAGATGCTCTGTAGTGGCAGAAAGGCTTTAAAGACGCTTTAAAGCAAAGACCCTTGTACAAAATGTACTCTAGCTTTAAAGACAGACTGAAAAACGAGTGAAAAAAGCTCTGCAAACTTGCTGCAGTCGCTTTCTGGGCTTCACTATTGAAGTCAATGGTGTCGTTTAACGACCAAGTGACCCTCTGAACGTGACAGAAGGCGTTCAAAAAACTAACAGAAAACGTACTGCTTGATTAACGACAGAACATTTTCTGTTCTTTAAACGACCTCATTGACTTCCATTTTAAACCTAAAGCAGGGTTGTTTTCTGGTCACTTAAAAGACCAGATAATGACCATACAAGAGACAGTGTAAACTTAGCCTTACTCTGCCTCCTAAAACCCCCTCCCTCCTTAACCTTCTGGGTGTTTAGCCCGAGTTAATTCGGGCTAAATAAAGATGCTGAAATGGTTTAGCCCGAATTAACTCGGGCTGCTGTTACCTGCATTCAGATGGCTTGCAGGCAGCCCAGGAGACTTGCTGCTTCTCTCCCGTGTCCCCCGATGTCTGATGTTCAGATCCCGGTGTTCGTGATCGCGCCGGCCGGTGCGAGATGATGTCTTCGGGAGGGGGAGGGGCGGGAATTTTTTTTGTCCTGTATGGTTCTCCTTTTATTCGCTCCAATTCAATTCCAAATGAAAAAAACACATAAAAAATAAAAAACATGGATTGGCTTATTATGAGTTTCCTTTCATGTTGGATTTGATTGGATTGTTTTTTCTGTATCCAATCAAGTTCAAAATAAAGGAAAAGGCATACAGAGTAAATACTTTGCAAGGGCTTGCGTCCACTGCGTTTTTTTCCCTGCGGTGGACGTATGTCTGCAGCGGGGAAAAAGACGCA
>CM070035.1:47568025-47583745 GCA_036250615.1 Ptychadena robeensis | reverse complement strand
ATTAGACGATTGAATTTCTCGATCTAATCGAGCATCGATTGAACCAAAATCGAACCGTGTGTGGCTAGCTTAAGTGTCTCTAAAATGATCTCACAATCTAATGTACTAGGATGATCGGAAACCCATAGGTGGGAAAGGGGAATGTCATATTCTCACATCTGGAGTAGTCCTCAGCTACCTGACTACAGCCTGGCTCCCACAGCTGTCCCTGAACCAGGTCCCCAGACTGCTCACAGAAGACTGCAGAATCCCCCTGCAGAAGCACACACTTTTATAACCTTATAACTTTTATAACTACAGGGGCTGGGCATAGTTTCATACAGAGATCGATCTAGCATCTTCTAGAAACACACAGTAATACCTCTTAAATAACCTCTTAAGTCCTGGAAGAGCAGGATACAGATATAAACAAACCAATACAACCCTACACCCCTACATATACTGTATAAAGTTGGCAATATTGCGTGGGATTTTAGAGCGGAAAGGGCCATGTGCTGTCAGTTTAAATAAAGAAGTTAATGTGTTAATGTAAAACAATGATAATGTCAGTATAGTGCTATTATAAATCATTTTGGTTTCCCTATCACCTATCAAGAATGAAGAAGGAATGATACTTCTATCTTGTTTGAAAATTAACCATTTTCCTTTCCAACATATAACATTTGATAAGAGGGTATTCAGATTTGATCTACTTTAGACCTCATCATGGAAATTGAAAAGGTATAATTTAGGCCATTTATCAAAGCAATGTTCAACATTACATTAAAGAAGATTAAAAGCTCAATAAATGTATTTTTTGTATATCCCTATATCCCTATCCCTAGTTATCCCTATTAAGGAAAAAAAAATTATTATTAACCAAAGTGGTTTGCAATTTTATAAGAGGGTAAAGTTTAATTTATTTTCATCCTTCATATCTGTATTTCTCGGCACCAGTAATCACTAAAGGATTCTATCCTTGTGTACTTGAAGTAAGGGAAAAACACACATAATAAAATATAATCTTGTATAAACACTGGGCAAGAATGCAAGATTGAATCAGGTTTTTTAATTTATGGCCAACACTTTGCTCTGCAGATTTGGAACATAGCCAGAAAAGTTTTAGATTGCATGAAGCACGACGCTCTCAGTCTTACTACAGAACAAAGATTAGGCCATACCATCTTGGCAAAGGCATCTCCTGACAAATAAATCAGCATTACAGAGTTATTCACGTAGTTGTAGCTTGCACTAGGTAAACATGCAAAAACATATCAGGGTGGAACTTATATAATGCCAGAGCAAAGGCATTGCTTCGTTAGCCAATTCAATTACATTCTAAAGCTGAACTCTGACATATGTACCATCTTGGTTGGACAACCCCTGCACTACTTAAAATAAATGCGTGTTTATATCTACAGGTGCATTAAAGATATTTTGTCTATGCAGCGGGATAGGGTCCCCTTCCTGGGGGTGGGGAATGCTCACACCTCATAATTAGAGATGGTCGAATTTTTCGACTAGCTGATTTGTGAGCTTATTGCAAAGCCTTTGAAAATGGTATCAGCACCAACATTGCTGGAGATGTAGAGAAGGGTTGGGGGAACATTGTAAATAAAAAAGTTTGGCTCTAGCATATGTCATATAAGTTAAGTTCAAAGTCTGAACTTTCGACTTTCGAAATTTTGACTTGAATTTGAACTTTTATGCAAAAACAATTTGTGTTAGAGCAATACTTTTTTTTGTAGTATACCCCCAAACCTTCTCTACATCTCCAGCAATTGTGGTGCTGATGCCATTGTTAGGGGCATTGCAATTAACTCAAAATCATTGAAATGGTTGGTTGTTTCTAAAAAATTAACCATCTCTACTCATAATCACCTTTTGTCAAGCTTTTTCCTCATCAGTTAGCAGATGCAGCTTCCAGAAATGTCTAGACACTGCATCATAGGTTGAGAATTACATGGCGCCCTGAATGTGGCCAGAATACATGGTCACACACCTCTATTGCCTGCACTCCATCATAAGTCTGCCCAGGAGTCGCCCATAAGACTAACTTGCACATGGACACATAATACTTACATATCTGAGGGCTCATTCCCACTATACTTGCTGAGTTTTGCATATAGCAGATGCGTTCTACAGTACAAACCATTTGCTTGGAAGTGGAGAAGGGTGTGTCTCAACAAAAGGAATGGGAGAACAATCATTAAGCAGCTGATACAGGGGGCTCACAAGGCGTATGGCCCAGGCCTTTTACCACGGAAGTCTGGTTATAGATTATACCTGTTTTCCTGAAAGTAGTTGTGCAGCGTATGTCTTGTGAAGGCCAGCGGGCTGATTCTGCTTCTACAAAAAGAAGGCTGCACTGTGGAGCCCTAGACTGGTGTGTGTAACAACCCAACTAAGGGTTTGTTTGGGACTTTTGAACCTCAAGCTTTGTTTGATCCTTCATGCTGGAAGAAAGTTTTCTGTAAATAAATAGATATAACTTTGTTAAGATGCCCCTATATATAATAAGCATTTCATCTTTGAAGTGTGGACCATCTTCCTTACAAGGGTAATATATAGTGTCGCTTGGATGTTTACAGGAGAAATTTATAAACATGACATATTTGACCAATATTTTTCCATATTCATTTCTATAACGTGGTTTAAGTTTCCTGTGTTAACAGAGGGCATATGATTGGGTGTTACATTTCTACACTCTGAACTCAAGGACTGCTGCAATCACTATAAAGGTAAAACTGTGATAATGGAGGGTATTTGCTGGGCTGGACAAAATGGAACCCTATGCAAGAATTAAAGTGGGGGCTCTATGTGCAAAACGGTTGTACTGTGTGACATGGCTTCTTCTAAAGAAGGAGGGGCAATGCTAGATAGAAAAATTACAGTTTCTTGCAAAGTCAGGTGCAGGAGAGAAAAAAACAAGGGTGTGTTTGCTTCTAGTTGCGGTTAATTAGTGTTAATCGTATTAGCCTCGTCATGCTCAATTTCTAATGATCTTCCCAAAGTGAAAAAAAAACACCCCCCTGAATTTAGAAGGATAACATTAATACTTGATATTGACAGACAAATGATAAAGGACATCCAACTACATATATTCTGCCACCTCCCCCCTCCTTCTCTTTCTTTTTGCTTTGCTCTAATAGTGTAACATCAGTCTACATTCAGACTGAGAGCGTATTCCTCTGAGATGCTCTTTCACCTTCAATAATTACTAATCACACATCCTTGTGTAAGCTCTGGTGTAATAGAACTCATGCAGAAGCACATGATGAGTGGTGGGATTCTTAAAGCATATCCCAGGGCTTCTTAAACAATGCTATTCTTGTCACATGACTCATATTGCCCCTCGTTCAAATGGAAGATGATGTCAAAGCTGTTTTTTTGCCTCTGCTCTACAGAGTATGTGGAGTATTTGTACTCCGGTGATCTCAGTAAACCAAAATAATATTAAATAAATACAAATATTATACAAACTCAACATGCTCAGACTGGTGGCAACCCCGCAAAGGAAACATGATAGTAGAAAATATTATTTATCAGACATTGTTGTTTTCCTTGTGGGGGACGGTACCAACTTTACGGATATACTTGGCTGACTCCATTTAGAACAGTTTTACATCTTGGATGTTGGTGGGTTCACATTTAAACTGGGTTAATGTGAGGACTTTGGTCAATATGGAGGACTGATAAGAAACTATGCAAAATGTTTATTTGGGTTACTACTGAGCAGTATTTGTTGTTATTTGTTTTCATTGAAGATGACTGAAAAAAACAAGACAATATAAATCAAGTTATTACATACATTTCAGGTTTCATTATTTTAGGTTCAATTATTAAAGTAAAAAAAAGAGAATCAATATTTTATATTTTATAAATACATGAAAAAATATAATACTTCCCATTTTATTTGTTTACCTATGTTTTCTTATTTTAGTTTTATGATTTTTTTTTATCAAAAATGTAATGTTTTAGGTCATATGCAAATACAAATATAGACAATCAGGAATAGTTCCACACTTTCAAGAACCACTCCTAATAAATACACATCTGAAAAGCTTGCAAATGACATGAAGGGGAAAAGATATAGACACAACACTTACCATTTAAGTGAATGGGACAACGTACACTTGCACAAAACCTGTACTGCTTTGTTTTCAACGCCACTTCCAAAAAGCACCCCAAACCACAAGGAATGTACCACAAATCTCAGGCAAACAGTGGCTGTGTCGTGTCTGCATCTTTTCCCCCATGTCCAACACATTAAAAAAGAGGCAGTGGAAGGTATTTTAGACATGGGGTTGCTAGAGCAGAAACTCCTAATGGCTTTTGGACATTGATCTCAATATGTATCTAAGCTTACTGAAAGGATAAAAAAAAGCTAGGAATGTGTGGAAGAGATGGAGTTGTCTGGTAAGTTAGACAGAAGTGCTCTAAAGTTTTTCTAGATTCTGACACTCCAGAGCCTATGCAGACTGACATTATAATTAGTCTATATCTTTTTGTGAGACGTTGACTGGGAAGTCTATTAAACTTACTGTGGGGATTATTGATCTTGTGCTGTTAATTTTACAAATTAATAAGGGAGAACTGTTGCTGGCAACAAGAAGAAAGTAGTATTTTTTCATTCCTATCCAACTCATCTTTGAGAGCTGCTATGCAGGACTCTTCAGTAAAAAGGAAATGTCTAAAGCCCCCCCATACACATTACAATCTTTCCATACAATTTCTGTACAATCAAATTTTGTTCTACCAAAACCATGTAATATGAGGAGCTTTCTAATGATTCCAATCACTATGTATTCTATCAGGGAGGCCACTATACTACACAGTTGTTGGTAGATCTAATGCAGATTGTATGGATCTATCTTAAGGTGTATGGGGGGCTTAAGGAAGGAGATGGTCAAAGAAGCACTCAGGGATTCTTCTGTGCGAGGCAGCACCTTTGCCTACTTATACATGTGAAGACCTGTTTAACTGCTTTAACGTTTACATTTACAGCTGCTGCTACTTTATGTCCTTGTTTACTGATACTTTTGTACTAAAAAACAACAGCTTTCAGGGAGAAGGTGGGGGTCCTAGAAATGTACCCAAGGCTCCCCCTTAATGCCAGCCCTGGTTGTAAGAACAATAATAATCCAATGAAATATACTGTACCTTTTGTGTAAATTAGACAATTCATTTGTTGATGTTTGTAGCTGGCACCCATAGCTATGTACATCAGGTGAAATAGTGCAAGGTTATTCTTTTTTGGCTTTTAGAATATATGCTTATTTCTTTCCATAAATTAACTTAGTGTTTATTCTATTGATTACATTTGCCAACAAGTCTAATTTTACAGTCAGATTTAAACAAACCTATACATCAAAATTTTAGGTAGACAAAATTATTGCAGACTCAATCGCATGCCACAATCGTTTAAAAAATTGATCTCTGGGAAATCGAGATGTCCATGGCCAGCTTTACACATGTATTTGGAATTTCTTGTGCACAATTTTGACCTGGTATCAGCTTCAAGGTACAGCAGGGCTACAGAGTAATAGGAAGTATTTAAGCAAGGAGCAAATCAGTTTAAAGGCATGATAAAAGGGGGAGAAATCAGAATGATAGAGAGAGAGGGGGTTATTGTAACTAATGTATTGTATTGTACAGCGCTGGCTGGCGCTATATAAATAAATGTTCATAATAATAATTATTGTACAGCTCCCAGTCACAGGTTTTGGCTGGCCCAGGATTAACTTGGCTCCAAGGAAATGAGAAATGATGCTCACAGGGGATTTCGCATTGAATGAAGCATAAGGGATTAAATACCAGGATTTAAAGGGCACTATTGTTGACATAGCATAGTTTATTTTATCTTTTATTGGGTGGTTCAATTTTGTTTTTACATTTTTGGCAAGCTTCTTTAATGCAATCTATTGAGTTATGTTAATACAAGCATGCAAAGTCCCCCATTATATGGTTTCTATTTGTAAGAACAAGACAACATTATCTATAAAAGTGAAGAACCAGACCATTGTTACCAGTCAGATTCCATGAATTGTCTTTAGTTGTAGCTTCGGTCCAAACACTCAACTATTTCTAAATTTTACAATGTTTTGTTTAGCTAGCCATACATTGTCGGATTCCATGGCCGATCGATCACCTATCCGATCGATTCCGGCGATGTCAGCGGGAATCGGAGGTCCGATCGATCGGCTTATTAAGTCTGTCCGATCGCTACATACCACCTTGGCCCATGGATTCCTGGACGATTCCGTGTCCGATCGCTTACTTCCCAAATGGCATCTACCCCTGATGTGTGCTGAATCGGATCAGAAAGACCAACATGTTGGTTCTCTGTCCGATCCGATCCTGTGCCCCCGATCAATCGGATGTGATCGATCGGACAAGGTGGGCTTCACGCGATTCCGGGACGATCGTTCGTGTGCACGCGCCCGGAATCGATCGCCCCGGAATCCGATGGGAAACGGACCAGTGTATGGGGGCCTTTTCACGTGTTCATTCTTGCTACTTTTAAATGAAACGCATCTTGTTTGTATTTAAATTACAGGGTTATTTTGCTGAGCTGCTTGGTGTAAAGCGTTACATGGAAGTCATGATGCTTTTAACAACTGTAGAACATACAGAACCCATTTCAGATGAATATCTTTCAGTAACAGATACATCATTCAGCAACGTTCCGGTGAGGTTATATGTGCCTAAAAAACACCCAGAAGCCCAGAGGAGGGCAGTTATCTTCATTCATGGTGGTGGATGGTGCGTAGGAAGTGCTGGTAAGTAAGATATAAAAGAATGTCATGTGTGTCGGTTGTTATTGGAAGAAACAACATTTTTTAAAAAGGTCTGTTTGATTAATAGGCGGGGAAAGTAGGTGTTCCCAAGGAAAAAAACGTATTCTAACATAATGTGTATTTTAATAGACAGATGAGTATGGTTATGTATTAATATTAATACATCACTTTAATTGTGAGCTGTACACATAGCACATTGCTTGATTTGAAGATTCTGATAAGCAGGGAGTATGGTAAAGGTATGGGCTTATCTTCACTGTCCAGTCCAGTGGTTCCCAACTGGGGGACGCGGAGGTATTCTGGGGGGCCCAGCTAAGGGGGCAGATAAGGTTGGCACTTGGAGCTCTCTATGTCACAATCTCGCTGTCAGCCAGAGAGACGGGAGAGTGAAATCTGCAGAACTCAGCTGCCTATTGGCTCTTCCTGCAATCAGTTCTCTTCTTCCTCTGGGGATTGCGCACAATCCACCTACCCTCCCCTACCACTGCCAGTCAATCAGACATCTGTCATGCCTGAGACATTGGCAAACAGGAAGATAACCAAGGGGTAACTAGCTGCAGACACTATCATTGGTGTGTGTGTATATATATCATGTCTCTGTATAATTGGTGTGTATATATATGAGGATAAGGAAAGTTTGGGAACCACTGGTCCAGTCAAAGGCATGGGTCCATGGAAGTCTGCCTTAGAGGAATTGGATGCTGGTGTTGGAAATGGATGTTGGTCATCATTTAACAATACAATACAATGTGTGTAATTTTTAATTGCATTTAATGGCAGAATTGAATACTCCAGACCAAAAATGTGGATGAAAGGTAAGTGTAGCGGATTGCGTTGAGCTATCACCCCTAATGCTTAATGGTGGCTGTCTATAACTATTATTATTATTGCAATATTAGGTCATATCAGCCTGAGCAGTCATCTGGACAGTGGGTCGGTAGAAACACATAGACTACCATAATGCCTGCCATACACCCACAGATGGGTGCCTACAGACAAGCTCCGATGAGCTGTGGAATGCAAACGTGTGAGCTGTGGAATGCAAACATGATGACGTCATCACGTTTGCATCCTGGTGCATTATGGGGCTGCTTTAGTCGGCTGGGCACCCTTTGTGTGCCGGCCATTAGCTTCAATGAAGACGCCGGTCTTCATTGAAGTTAATGGCATCGGCGTGCATCGGCCAGAGAACATCCGACATGTCCGTTCTCTGGCCGGCCGAGCTGTGGGGCGACAGGGATCTATCGCCCTGTGTGGGCACACGCCTATAAGCGGCTAATTTTCCCGCTGACCGATGGCGCGAGCGCGCGCGCCCGTTGGTCAGGTGAAAAATCGGCCGCTTATAGGCATGTGTATGCCAGGCATAACTATTTTACCTGTTGATTAGATAATGTCATGTTTATTGCCTTATAGTGATAGATAGGACAAAAGCAATCAGTCCCCTGCTAAGCAATCGTCTGGTTCAGCAGGAACACAATAGGTACGGTGTCTGTCTCCCTGGACTGGTGATTAAATTATGTCTCAGGGTGAGGGGAGGTGCGGGCTGGAATCGAACTATGATTAAACAATGGATCATCTTTCTGGAGGTGTCTCCCTTGCATGGGGAGAATGTGATAAAAAGCCGGGTATGTGGCATTAAAGATGAGTTCTGCACCTGATACTGTGTGTCGTCCAGTTATTGGGAAGAGTGATGGATGTTTCTGGATAGATTTGGGTACTACGTATGCTGTGCTCCCTGTGCTAGTTACCCGGTTCTGCAGTACCCCTCAGTATTTGAGCGGAGAAGGCCTATGTCACACCAGCGCTCCGCTACAGTGAGTATTGCAAAAAAATTTGATTTGTTTTTCCTGACATTTGTTCCATCTTGTTATTTTGCAGTAGTTATGTGCACAGATGTCTATCTACTGCAACTTCCTTCTGAAACAAAACTAGTGTGCATGTTTTCTAGGGTAGCTCAGAGCATAAAAACTAATGGGACTTATTTCTATAACATCCAGATCTATTTACTCTAATTTAGTTTTCAGTCATACCTATCTGGTCCAGGATTCGCTGCTAGATTTTCTCTAGAACCACATATGCAACATGTTCTCAGATCTCCTCTAATCAATCTTAATAAATTGAACTGTCTATTTTGACTATAATTAAGATTTGATGGAACTGTCGTCTAGCTCTGTGCAACCTTTAAAGGTAATGTAAAATATCTCTCATTTTCATACTTGGCATGTAAAAACAAGCAGTATTATTTTAGTGCACGCCCATTTGATTATTAAGTGTCTAACATGGCAATATTGAACAAATTCTGGGGTGAACTGGGTTGTCCTTGGCAGGGTCTTTTAGTTTTTATTCTTTAAATCTTCTTGTTTTTTTTTTTATATTACTATATTACTTTATATATTTTTAGCACTAGTAATGTATAAGCACATCAGAGCAGATGAGAATAAAATATTGCTTAATATGAAGCAGACCTTGGCCTGAAAGGACTGGTTTTATTAGCTTATTTATCTAGTAGTGGATATCATAGTGTGAAGCACAAAGTTCATTAACCAGGTTATAGTTTTATAAAAGGTTGCTACACTTTGTGTATTGGTTGTTGCCTTTCTTAATAAGCCTTTTAGGATATTTTGAAATAATGTCTGTAATGTGTTAGGGACATTATAAATAAGTGGGGATGAATTGTATTACACAGTATCAACAATTATTCTTATTTTCTCATTTATGTACCATGTGTTTGACACACTGTACCTGCATGGAATTGGTATTTTGCCTTGGCAGTGTGCCAGGGTTAAGCTTAAAACACTACTTTATACATATATGGATATACACAAAAATCTACTTACAATTTACATAACTACTGGAAGATTTGTGGCTAAAACCTATGCCTGTCATGTGGAACCAAAACTAATTCAAAAGAAATGGCAGCAGATGTTATGCACTAATAAGTCCAAGTCTAATATAGGTGTGCAAAAAGGAGGATTCCGCACTCCAACAGTCCAAAAACGAACAGACAGCCTGACAGCCTCCAAGTGCCCGCAGATATAGTCATGTAACACATTACATACATTGGATCGGATGCAGGGTCCACAGCAGGTCTACCTCAAGCCCAAGTGTGTTCACAGTAGTTGGTCATTCCAAAGGCAGCCGCATTCACAAACCAATACATTTTCCAAATATATACTTTGATTTATTGAAGTTTAAAAACAGCAATGTGACAAGACATACATCACGTCACCCCCAAGTTCAAGCCAGAGCCCCCCTCTGACACGTTTCCCTCCTTGTTGTAGCTCCCATGCTGCCAGCAAACCTCCTTGGAGGGAGTGTGGCCGCAGCCAAGATCACTGGCACTTGCTCTCCTTTCTTTTGGACAGGGGTTCTCAAATGTTTATAACTATACTTTAACTATAGTTTAATATAAAACATGAACAATTCCCATGCACACTGCACATATTTTATTTGTAGTGCACATAAACATAAATGAACAATTGGAAGAAAATGAACAATGGATGTGTGTGTCACAAAAAAGAACTGTAGAAGACACCACTTTATTATATCCTGTCTTTGGGCTTCCTCATACTATATGCCCTGCTTTGTGTACCAGCAATGCACAATTTCACAGTACACACCACACAGGTTACGTGACATGCTGCGTTAGCACTTTCCATACCTGTATATGGGAAACTCTTGCTTTGCTTGTATGAAATTCATGCAGCACTATTTTTCTGTAGTGAAAGAGGGGGTGTAGGGGCTCTTTTGTTAGTAAAGGTTATCCACCCCTGGGTTAGATGATGGTAGTTTAAAGAAGGAGGGGTGGGTAAGTGCCTTGTAAAATATTTATACTTTGGAGTTTGTGATTGACCCAGAGAATTGCATTGACAGCCAAATATTCTAGTTGTGCTTAATTTTTGTCACTAGAACCCAAAACCCTTTGCACTGTAGTTTGTATATATATACCCACATATACATTGTAAATAATGTTATCAAGAGACCATCTGTTTTTCATATATATTGGAATGCAGATTATTACTTCCTTCATACAACAGTCTGATCCTTTTTAATTACAGCCATGAAGCCATATGATCTTGTGTCTCGACAGACAGCACAGCAGCTCAACGCGATGGTAGTGTCAATCAAGTAGGTTGTGTTTGTTCTTCATTTGACAGCGCTGTAATTGCTTGTTTACGATGTAAGCAAGAGCTAAGAACCCATGATTAAGATAACCTTTGGAAAGTGGAAAATGATGTGCTCCTGATTTTTCAATTTAAGTGTTTGAGCGACTGTGTCAATTAGCACAGAGCAAAGCTGGATTAGAACCCAATAAAACCAGAGGGACAGATCAGTTTCTGGGCCTCCAAGCTTTTATTATTTCTATTACATGATGCCTGTGCTACTGTTACTGGCCTGTGAAGATTTCACTAGGTGTGAAATTAAACCCAGCCTGGCAGACAGTTCAAGTAAATTTAATTTTCATTTCATATTGCCAATTATAAAAGCATGAGCGCTGACGATGTTATATATGATATTAACAAGTGGTATAACCTTGTTAAAGCCTATAGACAATGACATGGCAAATGAAGGAAACCAGGCACCAAGTTGTGCTGTCCTTAATGGATTGATTGTCCTAGATTTATACTTCAGCAATGATTGCTTGCAGTGGTGTATGTTGCCAAAGCACCCTGCATGCACCTAAAGATCAAATAAAGAGATTTATATTTATGCAGTTGATGGTTCTCTTGCCTAGGGTGACAGGGGATATTTTGAGTGTGCCACATCCCATTAATATGTATCAAACAAAAGTGGGTTTGGAGAGAAGAGAGAGGGGCTAAACCTCCACTCTATTCCTCCCCATTGGAGCCTAGGAACTCCTGGCTTCAATGGGGAGGAATAGAGTGGAGGTTTAGCCCCTCTCTCTTCTCTCCAAACCCACTTTTGTTTGAAATTTTTTTCTATTTTTAATATTCTGCTAAAGCATGTGTCCCCTCTCGGCACGATTTTTAACATACCATGGTCCCCTGTCTTAAGTAATGTGATAAGCCTAAAAAGAAACGGGGACAAGGCCTTCTCGAGCGACAGATCTTGGGGGATGATTTACTTAATTGTATTTAGCAAATGGTACTTAGCAAAGTTAATAATGACCCTGCTAAAGAAATTTCGTTAGCTAAGACATTGGAAAGTAAGATAAAAGTAAGAGGAAACCCAATCACATGCAGAAAAATTAAAACATATGGTTGCTTGGAAAAGATTTGATGTCTGAAGCCAGCTAAGCTTCATCTTACTCATTAAGCTAAGTGACCAGTGTATATTGTAGTCATTGTAATTGTACTCCCACAACCCACATACTTTCTTGAAGACTTAAACAATGGCAATTTTATTTCTGACTCCAGGTAAAACTGAACGTTCCTTCAGAACTACATTGCTCGAACGCTCCCACTGGGTGATATCATGACCATAAAGTCATCATACAATGAAAAGCATGTTTCAAAATTTCAATGATTTTCCACCAAACAGTACTCACACAGTTTTCTTCTTTTTTTTTTTAGTTACCGAATGGCACCCAAGTTCCACTTTCCAACACAGTTTGATGATGTATACACTGTCGTAAGGTTCTTTCTACAGCAGAACATCCTTGATAAATACTCAGTAGACCCCAGCCGGATAGCTGTTTCTGGAGACAGTGCTGGCGGAAACTTAGCTGCAGCAATAACACAACAGGTATGAATTTCAGTTTAACATATTGTTTATAGTGTTGAGCGAGAATATCAAAACTGGAATATATTCGATGAATATCCATCATTCAAGAATTCACAATATTTCGCGAATGTGCACTCGGATATTCGCAATGGTGGATATTCATCATATTATGCTTCAACATTGTTTACCAACATACATTGCGCATATTTGTGCGCATTGCGAATGGATATGCGCAATACACACAGTGCTGGTGCTGGCTGAGATGACAGAATGAAGAAGAGAAGCTGTAAAGCTGCATTGCGAATCATTGCGAACAGGTGCGCGCAATGGAAGGCAATAGAATACAATTGAATTGAATTTTATGAATTCAAATATACCATATGCTGCTCAACACTGGTGATGAGCGGCATAGACAATATTCGAATTCGCAAATAATTCTACAAATATTCGATTCTATATTCGGAAATTCGAATATTTGCGGTATGCCCATGTATTACGAAAATAATATTCGCATTGCGAACATGCTATGTTTATTTTCACATGCTATGTTTATTTTCGCAATGTGAATATACATGGGCATATTGCGAATATACGGAATTGCGAATATCCGCCGTCATATTCGAGATATTGGCGAATTCTCGAATTGCCGTTATTCGCGAAAAATATTCGACATTCGAATATTCGAGCTCAACACTACTCAACACTAATTGTTTAACTAAACATTTTGCCACATGAAACAATACATTGTAGCACACCTGACTGTGCTACTTCAACTTCCTTCACACTCTGCGCTCTAATGATTTAGAAGAAGCTGCTACCAAGTCAAATGTATATTGCTTGCACTTGAATAATAATAAGATACCATAGCTATATTCATGTGTGTCTTTGTATTTGCATAAAAGTAAAGTGATGCATTTGGGGATCTCTATGTTTGACATTAGGATCACAATGAGAGTTATGGTAAATAATAATCAGGCAACTCCAACAGTTCTATCACACAGTTTAAATTGGATCTGTCAAATGTAATTACATTTTGTACCTCTAAGCGGAAACCATGAGTGTGTTCCTTTTTTTTTTATAACAAAGATGGTGGTGTTTCCATCCATTTGTGATGTGTTTATGATCTGTTTATGGTCTGTTTTCAAAGCATCCAGTTTTTGTTTTTATCTTTCTGAACAAGAGGGATAATGCATTGTAGACGCATCAAAAACGGATACCCATCAGCTTTAATGCACCCAATGCATTGCCTATGGGTGCCTTAACACATCCAATTTGTGCTTGGCTAGGGCTACACTTGCACTAAAATCCCTGCCTTGAACACAGGGATTTTAGTGCAGTGCACAAGCCTGCCATTCACCGCAATGGGCTATGACAGGGCTGTCTACACAGCCCATGATAGCACCCAATCCATCTATCTGAGCCTCTGACGCAAATATGTCAAATCGCAGAACCGTGTCGACACAAGTGCAACGAAGGCTTGACGTATGATGTATCCATTGATAGTGAATGGGCACGTCATACTGATGTCTGACTAATGTGCCCAAATACGTCTGTCTTACATAAGCCCATTGAATTAACCTCCTTGGTGTTATGCCCAAACCCAGTACAGTCACAGTGTGGAGATTGGGCATAATGGCTCATGCTCTACGAACATGCAGTAATTCTCCATAACTGCAGGCTCGCTGATGTTTTCCAGCGACGTGTAATGCCAAAGAGGCGGGGCCGGTGCCATGTCACTTTTCCAGCACACATTGCGAATGCCTCGATGCTGCTGGCGATGTGTAGGAGGGAGAGCAGTGAAGCACGGCAGAGTACAGTGTATTTATTTTTATCTAGGCATTTCATTTTTTATTTAGGTTTTTACAGATTGTGCTGCATGTCCCTCGCAGACAATACACACACTATGAACACAAACATGTTAGTATTTAGAATAAGTTTAATTATATATATATATATTATATACATTTTATACAAATATAAACATTATGTATATATACGAGTATTAGCTGCTGGCATTCAGATGCTGATTTATTGTTTAATATTACATTAATTTGATTTATACAGATGCTGAATGACCCAGATGTCAAAGTGAAGCTGAAGATTCAAGCATTAATCTACCCAGTTATGCAGAGCCTTGATCTAAACACACCATCTTACCAAGAAAATGCCAACATGCCCATACTATCCAGGACACTCATGGTTCGTTTTTGGAGTGAATATTTCACCACGGATCGAAAACTTTTTGAAGCTATGCTCTCCAACAGACATATAGCAGCTGAAGAAGCTCATTTATTTAAGTGTTTAAACTGGAGTACTTTATTGCCTGATAATCTGAGAAAGAATCACGTGTACCACCAGCCACAATATGGAGACTCGAGTCTTGTCAAAAAGTACCCCGGAATAGTGGATGTAAGAGCATCCCCATTGTTAAAAGAAAATCTGAAGGGTCTGCCATTAACATATGTCATTACATGCATGTATGATGTCTTGAGGGATGACGGCTTCATGTACGTGTCAAGACTTCGGCAAGCTGGCGTTCAAGTTGTACACCACCACTATGACAACACCTTCCATGGCATTATTTTACTAAATTCCTTTCCCTTTGATTTGGCAATATCACATCACATCATAGATACATACATACAGTGGCTTGGTGACAATCTGTGAAAAAAAATAGAATGTAAAAATAACAGGTAGATATATTACTACACTTATATGCATCTTCAGAAGTGTAATGACTTGAATTGAGAATGTTGTGTTTTTTCAACCCTCCAGCAGGGTTGAGAACCTATAAACACATTGTGCTGTACTGTCCTTTGATGTTGCCATTGTGTTCTTATAAACATAAGAGGGTCAACATTCAGGAGTTTTTTTTTACCATTCAGGATTTGTGACAGAGATGTAAAACAAACAATTATAACCCTGTGAGATCGCTCTGGAGTTACAATCTTATTGTTAGCCATTTCCAGATCATGCCTGCTTTTATAATTCCTATGTATACATTTGGTTAAATAAGTGATTATTCACCTTCTTAATAACCATTTACAATCTTATGCTAAGGCTAACTTTATCTTCTTTGTTACAAAACATGTATGTTTTTTTAAAGCTTGATCTATTGATTGATCTTTGCTGTTGGGTAACTGATGGGGTTACAAAAAAAGAACCTTTATTTCTATTGCTATTCTTTCTCCAAAATTAGGAGGTTATATTTAGGGGTGCACATAACTTTTTTGGTGAGCTCCTTAGATGATTACCA
>CM070035.1:47553242-47566631 GCA_036250615.1 Ptychadena robeensis | reverse complement strand
AAATTTTCATTGATTTACATCGATTGTACGCTTAAATCCAGCCGTGTGTTCCTAGCTTTACAATCTTACCATACAATTTCTGTACAATCAACCTTTATTCTACCAAAACCATGTAATATGAGGACCTTTCTAAAACTTTCAATCACTATGTATTCTATCAGGGAGGACCCAGCACTACATAGCTGTTGGGTAATCTAATGGAAGTTGTATGGAGTGATCTAAAGGTGTATGGGGGAACTTTAACAGTCAGATGCTATGCTAATAGTTATTTGCCAACTCCAAATGCTTTTGGCCTTATTTGGTAAGCTATTGCAAAGCATTAAAACGTTTTTCACAATCCTGTGCTTTGCTACCATTGAAATCTCTGCTATGCTTCTTATGTCTACTGAAATTAGCATGTTTAGGATCTGTAGTAGTGTGGCTTGTAATTATTCAGCCTTTTTTTCTTGATTTGGTGACTTTTTAGTCAATATGATAACTGCGAGACCTCTAACTGTTGCATATAAAACTGTATGACAATTCATCTCACTGTAAATATAGTATAATACCTCTGAGCAGCATACAATTACTTTTTGTTTATGTATAATTGGACTATTAAGTTCTTTTTTAATAGGTTTGGGTTTTTTTTAGTAACCAATACTTGTGTCTTTCCTAGTAGCAAATGTGAGCTTATTACCTCTGTAAATATCTTGCTTAAATGGTATTCCCCCTTTGATATGGTGGCTTGGGGTCTTTGGACAAAATGTTCCTGAGATCTATGGTAGCAATGCTATCTCTAAAGCTGGGAATAGACGGTACAATTTACCGTCTATTTCTTATCCGATTCTCTGCACTAGGAGCGGGCGTGAAGACGTCATCACGCCAGCCCGCTAGTGCCGAGAATCGGATGTCACTCTTTATGTGCAGCTCATTACTTTGGCTGGGGGCAGCCGTCCCCAGCTGAACTAAGGGGATCGGGTTTAAATTTACCGTCCTGTCGGATAACTGTGCAATCGGGGCGGCGGTCGGATCGTGCAGGAATTTAAACGTCTATGCCCAGCTTAACTGTTAACTCAGAAGGGTATGCTTGTTTAGGACTTGGGAGGGCCTAAAGCCCCCCATACACCACATACAATTACCATGCAATTTCTGTACAACCAACTTTTGTTCTACCAAAACCATGTAATAGGAGGACCTTTCTACACCTTCCAATCACTATGTATTCCATCAGGGAGGTCACTATACTACATAGTTGTTGGTAGGTCTCATGAAAGTTGTATGGAGGAATCTAAAGGTGTATGGGGGGCTTAACACCACTAACCTTTAAAAAAGACAAAATGAACCCATTTTTCTAAAACTTGAGAGAGCTCCATGGCCTTAACTGTTCAGGAGTGTCAAACACCAACCCAGGGCCCGCAGTTGAATTATATTTGGTCCATACAAAAAGTTTCAAATTTAACCTGATGAGAAGGAAAAATTTTCTCAATAGACATTTTTTCAATAAAGATAAAGGTTGACCCACAAACTTTGGCCCACTGTATATATATATGCTCGACACCCCTGACTTATAACATCAAAATGATCACAAGACCTATGGCAGCAGTACTATAGTTGTTAATCCAGACAAATAGGAGCTTCAATGTTTAGGATTTGATGTTGACACCTCTGTCCTATGAAAAAAAGTAAAAATTGCAGACCCATTTTACTACAACTATGAAAGATGACATTATGTTCGTGCAGGGGTTTGTCTGTGTAACCAAAGCTGATCATTAGGTTACAATCCTTTATTAAACCACAACTTGTAGATGGCTATTTACATCTTGGCTACTTTAATCTGTTGTTGACGTTCACATGTTGTCAGCTGCTGCCACAGTTTTTGACTACTATTACATAAAAACAGAACCAGAACCTTTAAGCAAGAGATAAGTAAGATTCAGAAGGCATTTTAGGTTGAGTTATAATTTTATTAATAGGGTGTAATATAGTAATTGCTTGTTTTCTGGGCGGGGAAAAACTCCTGTGTAAACGAGCCCTAATTTGGTCTTTAGGTCAGGTTTGGCTACACGTTGATACTGTTGGCAACTATGTCTGTATCCACACATCATATTATGGGCTTATTCAGGTCTTCAGTAGGAAACATGTTGTTTCCACCAACTGATTGCCCAGAAAACTGTCCCAACCTGGAAATTTGAGACTCACCTGGTGATTTTGTGCTGACTCCCATAGGGATAACATGGGGGCATTTGTCAGCGATTAGTAGCTCTTAACAGCACACACAAATGCTGCACACAGCAAAAGGATCTAAAGGATATCTGACAGAGAGATCTAAAGGTGTATGGCCAGCTTAAGGCATAATGTGTGAACTGGATTTCAGAATAATAGAGTGGAGGACGTTCACTGCTATTTCCTTTACATTTATTATAGTAGTTTACTATTTAAGCAGAAGACTAGAATGTTTTCCTTAAAGACCTACATAGACTTGTGTGTGAAATAACTTTTGTGTTGCCAAGATCTCAGAATAAGAGTCTTGCACCAAATCAAGTAAATGTTAAACAACTTTTTTTAATAGAAAAAATAAATGCATATGTATGGATGCACTGCAATTCATTTTTGTTATTGTTGTTTCTTGTAATGTTTGGATTATATATATTTTTAATTGAATACCATTGTAAAATCTGTGGTATGTTCTAATTATTTAACAGCATTTTTTATGTAAATAAAAAATGAAGACTTCTTCAAATGACTTCAGTGTGAAAAGTTGCATTACCTGTTGTATGAAATTTCATATTCTATAAAGCACATAAAGGGGTAAAGCAAGGTATACACGATTTTAGCATTCGATCGACTTAAAATGATCAAAGTTAACATCGATCAAACTTAAATTGCATACTGCACACATGGTTCGATTGATGAATATAGTTTGATAAAATGATCGGACATGTTGTAAACTTTTAGTCGATTGAACAATGATCAAACTAAAATCGTAGCATTGTGTGTGTTGGTCGGGGCGATTGTATTCGATGAACACATTTATATATGACTCCTTCCTGTGTTTCTTGATTGAAATGAAAATCGTCGATTTTAGTCATATTACGATTGAACATTCACTCCCCCCCCCCATGTGATGATGATCGGGGCGCGGGCGTGAGTTTTAAATAAAAATCATATTGAATAGTGTTTTCTGAATTGAAAACACTATTCAAAATAGTGTTTGTAAAATAGTGTATGTAAAATACTCACCTGAATAGCAGTTCTAATTTACCTGATACAGTTTCTTTTGAAACATTTGTGTAAGGGCCTCAGCTGTCCCATGTACCACCTGCTGGTGGCGCTGTGCTAGCGCTTTCCATGGCTAGGTTCCCTAGTCACCAGCAGGTGGCTTCCTGCAAGTGTGGTGTGGGTTAAGCACACCTGCCTCGTTAGAGGGATATATAAGTGTGCTTCAACCACATTAGGCTGCTGAGCATTTCATTTGATTTCCTGTTTCTATCCTGGCTAAGGAGTCTAAACCCTGGACACTCCTGGACTTTTTGCACCTGCGGAGTCTGAACCCTGTACAATCTTGGACTTTTTGCACCTGCATATTGTTCCTGTTTCCTGAGTCCAATAAACCTTTTTTGTTACCCCATACCATTGTCTGGATGTCATTGTGTGAAGCCTGCCTGGAGCCCCCTTAGTACCTGATCCTGACAATTCATCAACTGATTTTATGAGTTATTTACAAAGAATCTGAACATGTTATTATATTCAGGATGTCTATCAAACTCCTTTATGGACATACTTTGGTAAGTTACAGGCCTACAATGTAAAAAACGTTTTTCCATTAATGTCTATGGTGCACTTTTGGTACAGAAATCTGTACCTCAGCAGTGCGCTAGGGAGGTTAAGAGGGATGGGAAAATATACGGGACGGCCATTACACTTACCTGATCTTGCTGGAAGTGACCTAGCGGAGTGTAACTTCCAGGACTTCCCACCAGCACTTCCAAATATAGAAAAAGACAATTCATCACGTCACTTCCGGGTTCACAGATCTAAAAAGAACCACTTCTCTAATATAAGCCCACATAGGAGAAAATCCTGGTTGGATTTTAAATCCTTGCATATGCTATTCAAAATGAGAAAAAAAAGTTTTGTACCTAAAATACACTTTCAAATCTCTTCAATGACAGTTGGGAAGAGATATGTTCATCGGATGATTCCCCTCTATTGAGTTTTGGATTCACTACACTTTGTTCTACAGTGTTTAGGCAAGTATAGGTGGAATGCTATCAATGTATGTACAGTGAGATGTTGTGAAGCATATTACCACTCCATATTAGTGAAAACTGGCTCAAAATGCTTAAAATTCTGCCTGTGTGTCTGTTCAAAACTGGCTTTGAACTAAATGGTTCAATTATGCGATGGTGCCAAAGACATAATTTTTTATAAAAAGCCCCGCCGAACAAGCGGACTACAGTGCATCACTGATTAAAGAGCCCTGAATATCTTATGCCTTATACCACTGTAGTGTGATGCATAATAATTACCAATAATTGGCCAATGCAGATAATTAGCTGGAATAAAATATATTCACAATAAACTGAAAAAAAATTAAGCGATATTACATGTATAAGGAGCTTAAAGCCAATTATCCAATCAAGTGAGAAAAATGACCTGAGAGATCCAATAAAAAGTTAATTAGTGTGCTGAAGATTAAAACATAATCTCTAAAGCATGACTTTTCTGTTCATGTGCCTGCTGCGTGCTAACTCTGAGGACAATTACTGTACGTCCTAATAACTCGATGAATTCTCTTCCAGAATGTGTTCCCAGGATATGGGGTGTTTATAGGATATGTCTACATACCGCAGGGATTGCTATGCCATCTTATTTCTCTGCACTGTTCTCACATTACTTTATACCAGTAAGTTAAAGCCTAGTATTTCCAGTGAAAGCCTAGTTCACCCATAATCTATAATCTACCCACCAGAACAATTTACTTCTCAAGAACAACAGTGGAAGTTCCCTGTGCAGTCAGGCTGTCATCTTCCAGAGTCCTTTTGCAGCATGACTAGTAGAGATGGTTGAACTTTTTGACTAGTTTACTTTGTGAGCGGACTGCAAAGCCTCTGAACATGGTGGAGTGGGGTGGGGTGGGGTGGAATCTACACCTTTTGGACTTTTAATGAACACATATGCATATCAAAACATTAGTGATATTGTATATGCATATAAAAAGATATGACGATTCATTATTTATCTATTAAATCTGCTGATTTTATGTATTAAATGTTATCACATGGTTAATTTCTAACTGTGGCCTCTGAAGTCCCCTTGCCCTTGTTGACTCAAGAGAAAATCTTGGGTGATGAGAAGCCTATGCCATCATCAACTTCTGTCCATTGCTTTTGGGATGTTGGCCGCTGCACATTGGAGAGTATAGTATACTGTCTATGATCATCACCAAACTTGCTGGAGAAATAGACATGGGTTGTGGGAACATCGAAAAATAAAGTTTTGCTCTAGCACATGTAGTTTTTGCATAAATGAAGTTCAAAGTCAAAATTCCGACTCTCAAAATGTTGTCTTGACTTTGAACTTAATTTATGCAAAAACCATTTGTGTTAGAGTCATACTTTTTTGTTGTATACCCCAACCCTTCTTTACATCTCCAGCAAGTTTGGTGATGACACTATGATCAGGTTCTTTGCAATTAACTCGAAATCGTCTAAATGGTAAATTTTTTAAAAAATTTGACCATCTCTAGTGGCTAGCGATAACCCAAGGTACATATGTTTCCATAGGAAACTGCACGGCATTAGCAGCATGGCTAGTGTAAAATGCCTTAAAAGCGATCATTTAGAATGCAGAAACAGAAGTGAGACTGAAGTTCCAGGCAAATTCTGGATACAAAAATGTAATTTAATAAACATTTACAATGTGTTATCATTCTGAACCAAATCTATAAAACAATATTATTTACTCAAAATATTAATTGATTAATCTGATTATCTGTAAAAAAATATATACAAAGTAAAAAACATAGGTGTACATAAAAATATTTCATAAAAAAATATTTCACATTTATACAACATTAATTTTATCAACATAATAAGAAAAGTCCTCCAGCAGTTCCCAGCAGGTTTCTTTGGAATGAGTTAGCAAACTCTAAACAAGATCACAGAACCTGCAATGGACCTAACATGGGTGAGTTTGTCCATGAAACTATTTTACTTATCAAGTAATGTGATGATGAATCCTCAACCAGCACCATCATGAGGAAGAGGGGGGGGGGTCGCAACCTGATCATGTGACAGAGATGTGTTGCACTGCGTGAGACAAATGGTGTCCACGCCAGATACTGTGTTCTGACCCCCTCCAGTAAAGCAAAACAGCACATTACAGAGTGGCCTTTTATTGTGGGCAGGCTAAGGCACACCTGTGCAATATACATGCACCTTAGTATACCACACCTATGAGGTGGGATGGATTATCTCGGCAATGAGAAGTGCGCACTTACACAGATTTAGACAGGTTTGTGAACAATTTTTGAGAGTAATGGATCTTTTGTGTATGTAGAAAGAGTTCAGCTCATGCAAAATGGCAGCAAAACGTTGCATTTCGATTTTTGCTCAGTGTATATATAAAATGTATATATATGTTGACACCATGGGTTTCTGCCAGGTAACTCAAAACCTAGTGATGTCACTACAGTGTAGACCTTCTTTTAAAAAACCAAACAATAAAAGCTAGAATAAAACTGCTAATAAAAAGTCAAAAATCAGAAGCACACACTAAGCTATGCAGTAACACTTACAAAATAAAAATATTTAATTGTAGCAAATCAATTGAAAAAAAAAAAAACTAAATTGATGTATAGAAATAGAGATCATCACAAGTACAGTGTAACCATATATGTGTCCTTGTATTTAAATGAGAGATTCTTAGCATCTCCCATTTACATAGCTGAACAACTTAAAACTTTTATATTTTTAGGACTACATACAGCCCCCCATACACCTTACAATCTTCCCATACAATTTATGTACAATCACCTTTTGTTCTACCAAAACCATGTAATATTAGGACCTTTGTAATCCTTCCAATCACTATGTATTCTATCAGTTAGGGCCCGGCACTACATAGTTGTTGGTAGATCTAGTTGAAATTGTACAGAGCGATCTAAAGGTGTTTGGTGGGCTTTAGGCAGTTCTCATACCCACAGAGAGAGTGCATACAATTAAACACTTTGTTACTGTAGCTCTGTTTTAAGGTATGATACTGTTTAGTTTGTAGGACGCCTACAGCCATTAAAGAATGTTTATCTAATCCGGCATTTTATGGATGGATCAGGTGATGGTTGTTTGTTTTTAATGCTCCTCATGAACCTTGGGGAAAGTCAATTGGCAGGGGTATATTTACCCAGCTGATCACTTCTGTTTCCTTTGAGGCAGGCCACAGCACTTCTTTTTTCCTTTATAATAGGCACAAACATGCATGTTTATTCTTGTACCTATTAACCCTTAGCATCAATTCACTGACAAGTGAAGTAAAACACAATATTTATAACATTACGATAGCGATTGCCAAGGGTGGCATATGTAAGGCACTAAGGGAACAGCCTGTTCTAAAGGATTGGAAGCAGGACAAATAGGCGGGTGTCAGAATCTGAGTGAGTTTAAAAAAAGGAAAGTGGTGGCTAGATGAGGTCAATTTCCCTTCAGTGCTCTTCGAGACAGAACTAGACCTTAAAGAAATGATAAAAGAACAGACCAATGTCTGTCATTTACCTGGAGTTGTGCTGGAAAAAATAATCATATACACGTCAATATAAACTATATAGTGTCATATATAGTGTTGAGCGCAAATATTCGAATATATTTGACGAATATCTGACATTCGAGAATTCGCAATATGTGTGCTCGGATATTTGCAATGGCGGATATTAGCCATATTATGCTTCAACATTGTTTACCTGCATACATTTCGCATATTTGTGTGCATTGCAAATGGATTCGCGCAATACGCACAGTGCTCGTACTGATCACAGAATGAAGAAGTGAGGCTGTAAAGCTGGTTCACAAATCTTTGCAAATAATTCCGAATAGCCACATGTGATGTAAGGCAATAGAATACAGTCAAAACTAATTTTACAAATTTCGAATTGTCCTTATTATATATTCGCAAAATTTACGCAAATTCTAATATACCATATGCCGCTCAACACTGGTCATATACACTATGTCATCTCCATCTCTTGGACTCTTGGAATCAATGCTTCAATAGATCTAAGCAGTTTGTGTGGCGCAATCAGTATAATCAGATATTTTGTTAAATAAATGTGGTAAGGACAGGATGTACTATGACAGTGTGACTCTGGATAGTTTTAGTATATTTATATACAATGCAGTCAAAACAAAATGACTGTACTGCCCAATTTAAGTAGACTCAGTATTTACATGATAAATATAGGCAATATATGGTGTTGGAAATACTGCAATGATTCACATTAACGTTATTAACATTAAACATCCTCTCCTTTATTACCCTGACATCACCTTTGCTTCCAATAGCTATAGACAAGAAATAAATGTAACACTTATTGCTTTAAGGTCATAAATTTGTAGCCTAAAGGGCATCTGTTGTTTTTTATTTCATGAGTGACTCTTATGTGACACTTTTGTAACACTTTCTGTTACACTTGAGTGGTGCTTCTGTTAGATAGCATTTTCAGGTTCATTTTTGAAAACCTGGAGATATGTGTTCATTGGAACTTCATCTGGGATTCCTTGACTTATACTACTAGAGTCGGTTGAGAATGGTTTTATATTCTGGGAATTCTTGGCTCTGCATAGCATTTGTAGCCATGATTTGTAACCATGTCCTACAAACACATACAATAGAGGATCCAGACAGGTGTTCAGTACAGCTAAACATAATGTTGCCACAACAGTCTTCTGGAGGACTTTATGAAAGCTGCATACATCTGGGTGATGAATCAAATAATGGAGATGAACTGTCCTCTGAATGTGATATGGCAAGAAGCAGACACAGCAAACAAGAAGAACTAGGACAATCATGATGACCTGTTTCCTAATGCTTCTCTTCTCCATAGGCATATGCATGATGTGTCGTATCAGTAATACATTACTAATTATAATGAGCAGCACGGGAAGAAGAAAACCAACAACTAGAGCATAATAGTTCATGTACATTATTCTTTTCCATGCCTGCACTAGAGATGGCTCAAAGCACCTTGTTACACCATCCCGGATAACAATACCAGAAAGCAGGAAGGGAGATGTGCTTCCAAAAGTAAAAATCCAAATGCAAACACAGGTTATAGTTATTTTTTTCTTATTAACTGTCCCCGGATATGCCACAGAGATGTACCGAAAAACGCTCAGACCAGCCAAGAAGAATATGCTAGAATACATACTGAAAAAGAACGAGAATGAAGCCAACCTGCAGAGAAAGTCCCCAAATATCCAGTTTGCACCTTTCAGATAGTAGGTGATTTTCAGAGGCAGAAAAATTATGAAAATTAGGTCCGCCACAGCAAGATTCAATAAACAGATAGTAGAGATGCCTTTCTTTTTTCTGATCTTATAAAAGACATATAGAGCTGCCCCATTAAAAACCAGTCCAACAAAAAATACAACGATATAAATGGAAGTGTACACCACATGCTTGAAATCATCTTCTGGAGGGCAAGGGTGGCTAATATTGCCATAGTCATCAATATGGATGTCCATCTAAAATGAAATAAGAAATAATAAGAAAAAAAGATATTAAATGTTAGGTTCAGTATATCAATGTCATGTCATCATAATTCATACAGTATAATAACTAATGATACCAAAAACAAAATGCTTTGTAATACCATATTTTTTATTTCATAACCCCTAAAATTGTGAGGAAAATTTATGTCTTTAGGAGTGAAGGTATTGACCCCACGGACCACCTGTGGCTGAGCAGGAGTAACAAGATAGTCAGGCCAGCAATCCACATTGCAAGTCACTCAACACTTGGCCCGGCCTCCTTGAATTCTCACTTGGCTGAGTCCCTTGAACAACTTTTTTAGGTAAATGGTTTGTTGTAGCGTCAAGCCAATCATCCACTAATGTAGTTACCCTCATCTGTAGGGAAAAAGTTTTCCAGTAAGAACAAGTCTGCAGGTTTAAATCATGAAAAGAAGGTAGGAAGAAGAGGCCATTATTACTTTACATAGCAAAAGATCAGAGTTTAGGACAGGAACTAAAACTTTACTGCCACCATTATCATGTACAGATTTCTTCGTTATTATTTGTCGTGTCTTTTATAAGGGGTATAACGTTTTACATATATTCTTAGTTCTAATATCTAATGGCACACATATATATAAGCCTTTTTGTTTTCTCCATTTTGTAAAAAAAAAGGAAAAAAACAGACTCCCTCTAAGGGGGTGTATGAAGCCAACATCCCAGAAATAAATGAATAAAAAGGAGAGAGCACAATCTCCCCTGTGACGGGGGCAAGGGGACTTTAATGGCTTCAAAATAGGATTAAATCATGTCTAAGTAATTGTAAAAACCTTAATTTAATATAAGCATGTCCATGTACCGGGATACCAGATATACATAGACATGAACAGAGTATGAACAATACAAAACTCAAAAAAACAAAATAATCATACACAAGATACAGTTCATCAAATGATGACCATGCCTAATACTTAATTGTTTGATATATAGGTCTCCATTCCAGGTACGCCGACAATAAAAACCATCCTCAGATGAAAACCGCCACCCCGACGTACGTTTCGTCACTTGACGACTTCCTTAGGGGGTAGAGGTTTGGCAGAATGGTTATTGATTCCTATATAATGTAGATAAAAACAGTACAGAGTATGGGGTACAGGCAGTAGCTCCTCCTGAAGAACGGAGAGCCTTAGCAGACACCTGCCGACCGAGCCTTTAGTAGATGGCCATAAGGTTGTAGGTAAAGTCAGATAATGCCAGTATTTGAGGTTAAACAGCCCAATGTGGTGTGGTAGGTCCAAGTAGTGACAGCTCGATGGCGATCCAGGCAGGGACAGGAGTGCAGTCCTTTCTCCATTTTGTAGTTTTAGGAGAATTATGCAAGACATGTTTTCAAGTGGTTCATGTGAGAACAATAGACGTTCTTATAACATTATCGGGCCTGTCCTTGGAATATTGTAGATGGTTAGGAAAATGCCTGTGATATCTGTCTGGGGTGTATAACATTGTATACAGAAACATTTCTTAGTTACTTTAACAGGCATGTGATTCATCCTAAAATCAAGCAGGCATTACTTATTTAAAATTTTTTTAAAAACACCTGTTCTTGAATTCCTAATATTAAAATTGTATTTTACTGTATAGTTTATACCATACTTCCATCCAGCGATCTAATGGTAACATTACATTATTTTGGCCTAATAGGTTCAAAGCTAATTTAATATGGAAATTTGTCCAATGCGATTGGACGATCTTAATGTTTTAGGGGTGTGTGTTTAGTTTTCCCTAAAAAGGAAAGCATGGGGATGCTCAGGAATCCCGCCATCACGTTTCCAAAGGGAGATCCTGACACTAATATACTAAAGAAAGTTCCAGCCATAACAACCAGGGGGATCCAGCCATTGAAACACAAGGTCTCATTGTCTACTATCTTGGTAAAGTATATATTTTATATTATATATCACAACGGGCTGGTGTGATACTTAGAAATTCTCTGCTTATTTGCAGAGGTTAGAGCTAGTATAGTCTATGATAGGTAAGACCTCTTGGTGGGATGCATACACCAACCAGGCTGCTTCTATAGACTTATAGTGAAACTCTGGCAGTTTGCCATTGGCCTGTATCATGACCATAGCTTGTTACCTTGGAGAAATAATTGCCTACATTCAGCCATGACTCCATGTACTGCATGTTAAGCTTGATGTTGTCATTTTGATATCTGACTTGTTGGTCATATATATATATATATATATATATATCTTGCATATTATTATCTTTTATTATATGTGTATATATTTCCGTGTATGCTAAATAAATGTATATTTTTGTGTGATTATTTCCGCTCTGTTTTGTTGATTGCACAACCTAAATCCTGTCCATTTCATGAACTTTTCTTATGGTTCCTAAAGGTTATAAAGCTGTTGATAACATAGCTCTGACATATTATATTATTCATCATATTTACTTCTCGTTTTCTTATTCTTTTTCTGTCTGGGGAAAAAAAGCTTCCTTTAAATTCAGTTCCCTCTTAGGGTATAAGATATACTTCAGGTTCATGTTTTTAAAATGCCATTTTATATTTTGTCAGTACTTTGCTAAAGTTCCTTTACTCCACTACAAAAGCTAGGAATCGTACAAGAAGCAAAGCAGCTGTTTGCATGTTATTAGATCTTAATAGTAGAAGTATTTCTGTGCTGTAAACTAGGAGCACCTTGTACCTAGGTAGTGTGGAGTAGACCGAGATGACAAAATATAAGTCAGTGATGTCAAACCTATGGCACACGTGGCACAGAGCCCTCTCTGTGGGCATGTGAGCTATCAGTCAGCACAGAGGGAACAACTGCAGCCTATTGGCTCTTAATGTTGTCAGTTCCCTTCCCCCTCTTCTGATTGCACACAGTGCCCCATACCCTCTCCTATTCTGTCTTATAAGAAAGAAGAGTGTGTGTTTTCATGTTTCGTGTGTGTATATGATGTGTGTGTAATATTCAGGTTTAACTGCCATGCCGGCACTTTGAGATAAATAAGTGGGGTTTGGGTTTCAGTTTGGGCACTTGCTCTCTAAAAGGTTCGCCATCACTGATATAGATGCTAAAGCATTCACAATGTTTATATACAAACAGTATATAGTATGCCTTATGGAACACACCCTATACTGGGAACTGATGCTCTACCAGTCAGAGCTCTGTGCTCCAACTGGCAGAGTGGAAGTTAAAGAAGGAAGGAAAGCTGTCAGTGGCTTACCCACCTCCTGGTCTCGCTCTGCAGATCTCTGTTTGCGAGTGGCTGCTTCAGCCACTTCACATACAGAAGCAGGGACAGATTTTTCCCTAAGCAGAATGCATGTGAGCTGGTTAAGCTCCCTGCTTACATGCAGCGCTCTGCAAAAATGATGATCTGCTCAGCATCTATGACTGGATCCTCTGTCTGAAGATCTCTGTTTGTGAGTATCTGCTTCAGCCAGCTCACAAACAGTCTGCATGGAGAAAAATCCATCCCTGCTTCTGTATGTGAGCTGGCTGAAGCAGATACTCACAAACAGAGATCTTCAGACAGAGGATCCAGTCATAGATGCATCATCTGTCTGTCTGCAGAGCAAGTATTTTTTCAGCTCATCGATGACATCGGTGTAAATGTAGACGGAGTTAGAGCTGAGAATCTGAGAATAAAAAAAAGCGTACCATGTGAG
>CM070035.1:47519577-47543736 GCA_036250615.1 Ptychadena robeensis | reverse complement strand
TCGCCGTTCGCGAACGGCAAAATCCGGGTTCGCGACATCACTAATTCCAGGCATAACAGAAGGAGCTTTTTTATGTTAATATACAACCAAAGTGAATAGCTTTTGTTTGCATTTGCTTTTCGGAGATGTTAAAAAATTTGGTGATATTTTAGGTCACATGAAAAACTTTGAAAGGTTTCACAAAATATTCAAGCAACACTTTATTGTAAATTGTGTGGTGGGTAAAGATTGTTTGTGTTTAATACATTTTAAGTGCATGTTTTAACATTACTATCAATTTAAAAAAAAATGCTGCAATAGGGAAGTGGTCAACTTGTATTTTTGGATGCAGACAAACAAACTGTACACAGACAATGGGTTTTGGAAGTGTTCCTTCAGCCATAATGTGATTTCCTCTACAGAATTGTAAGGCAGTTTCAGATGAGTACCTGTAAATAATGGCAATTTACAATTGCTTTTCTAGCCTTGCTCTTTGAGTTTAGAATTATTTTTGGATCTGTGAATTTGAGGAATGTAATGATGTACCATAGATTCTGAAATCCTCAATTAATTGAAATGTTATATTGAGTAACACCATTCTTCAATGATTGTACTTATAGCTTGTGCGGTCTTTCATAAAGTAATGAATCCCTCCCTATATGTTCCCACATAGGTGATTTATCGCCTTGCGCTCACGATCTTAATCGTGTACGGAAATCGTCGTTGATCACATCCTTTCAGTTGAATGGGCTTGTCAAAAATGCGATGCGATAGAAACATTTTGATCGTGTATGGACGCGATTTTTTTTATAATGGGGGCCATTAAAAAAAAATTGTGGGGGAAAATCACCTGGTCAAAAAAAAAAACGTGACCGCCCGTGATCTGAATGCAGGGAGTAAAGATTCTGATCACGGGTCCAATAGCGGCCTGATCACGTGATCACAGCCATCATAGGTGTGATCACAGCCATCAGTTGGCGTAAGGCGATTACTCGCCTATGTGGGAACATAGCCTTCTAGAGACTAAGATTGGGTTTACACAACATACGAAAACCGTTAGGTGCAGACGCCCCCAGCTTTCCCTTAAGAGAAAGTTATCCACGTTGGGGTATGTTGCAGCAATCAAGACACATAAACAATGCTTGGCTGGGGGACTGCAGACTCACGGCAGTCACATAATCATCCCATTGTTTATCAACGACATGAAAAAAACACATGGGGATCGATTTGCTCATTCAAATTAATAGGGTGAGGTATTGCCAACTTGGACAAAACGTGAACAAAACACATGGGGAACGATTTGCTCATTCAAATTAATAGGGTGAGGTATTGCCAACTTGGTGAATGCCCTGCCCTAAACTTGCCAAACAACGCCCGAATAGAAAACAAATCACACTAACCAACCAATGTGTCATTGACGCCACCTGCGGTTTTAGTGTAGACCCAGCCTTTCTGTGGTTCCTGCTGTATACCCAGTCATCTTACTGACATGTTACTTTTTTGGAAACAGGGTAGCTTGTATATGTATTTTTTGGGGTTTTACTGTTCATTTTAGTTTTTACAATGGGTGCATAACAGGCTAAATATAATTAAACAGTTATGGAGTATCCTGATTGAGCTATTTTACATAATTTTTTTAGAGAACTGTAAGCTTATAATGATCCAGAAATATGTATATAGTCAAAGCACATGAAGCATGAACTTACTCCTTCTTTTAGAACGTGATGGTTACCCCATTGCTTATAAGGGGAGGCTCTCATTTATGCAATGATATAAGTTTGTATTACTACCTAGTGTATCAGGACTTTAGATAATACTAGAGGTGCTGAAATAAACCTGATTAATTGCTATACAATTGGATAAGTAAAACAATAAATATTAGATTTGGACACATATAAAAAAACATATCTTAAGCTTCTAATTACTGTGACATCATTAAAACGCTTGCATAATATCACAATATTTTCAAACTGTATTTTCCTTTATATTTGTTACCAAGTCTGAAAGTCTAAAAGATGATCAATTGTAACTGTTCTCATTTGCTGTAAAGTATAAAGTGAAAAGTACTTGCCTGTGTTGTTGGTCTGTGGTTAGTCTGAATGTGATAAAACTCAACATCACAATTTTGGTGTTGTTTTTTTTTTCTCTGTGTTGACCACACCCAGAAGATCAGGAGGAGCGACAGTTGTGTTATAATAGTGAAAAAAAATAATATAGAGTTAACATTTCTTTGCACTACATACTATGAATGATCTATGGATCTTTGAATATGATGAATGTAAGCATGTGCCAAAGACTCTGAAATCCTATATTATTTGAAATCTGTTATACGCTATTCCTAAAAGATTGTACTAATAGGTAGTGTGGACTTTTACAAAGTCTAACTATCTAACTTCTGAGAGGCTAAGGTTGGGTCTTTCTCCTATGAAAAAAATCATTTGCGTTAGGGTACGTTGTGGCAAACGCAAAGCACCCACAATGCCTAGCTGGGCATCATGCAGACGTCCGGGAGGCATCCACAATACCTGGCAGTATCATGCAGACGGTAGTCATGTAACATGTAGTGGTATTATGGTGGATGGGTAAAGTGTTGAAGAATTAAGCTGCCCATACACGGGCAGATTATTCCCAATAGATGAGGGACCGGCCCCTCAGAGAATCTGCCATCCCCATCCAAAGCAATGGACATTTCTGATAACCCTGTCTTCGAGTGAGATTGATCCCCGCTTAAAGACAGTGCATGAGATATGCACTAGATATATAGCCTTGAGTGTGCACAACGCTCAAATAGCCATCGATCTAGCACATATCTATGCATGTATGGGCACCTTAAGAATCAATTACATCTTTGTGTTCATCACTCTTTAGGAGATTTGAGTACCGATAACATTTGTCTTGTTTAGACATTCCATTTCTTAAGAAACATACATGGACTTTTCTTTAGCAAAACAGCACACCTCAACACAAGAGTTGGGTTGTGCTGAAGTGTTTTACAGGTTGGCCTTTGGAAATTAGCATGGCTGATGGATTTGTCAATTTTGTTCCATCTATATCAGATGCCTGTGTGACATAGATTTTGAATATCCACTTTGGCCCTTTCAATGACAATTTACAAATATATAAAACCTTCAAAAGTTATTTAACATAAATACCAAAGAAAAAGGGGTCTTTGGTGTCCATTAGCCCCAGCGGCTCCTCCTGCCACCTACTTTTACCACCAATCCAGTAGACCCGCATTTTTCTGCTCCCACAGCAATCTTTAATTCCTTCAATTCTTGGTGGACTATTGTTCCCATAGTCATGTAGACCTTACATATATCCTGTCCTGCAGCTCTGTCTTTGTACATGTAAAATGTGAAAAGGATGTGATGTGAAAAAGTGAGGTAATCTGTGACTGTTGTGGCCTTTTTCAGTCTTAATCCTGTACTGTATAAAATACTTCATTGCATCAGCATCAAATTGTTCCGGATTAAATGAACTATTATAGGACAAAATTGTTGTAGTGTAGAATTACTATAAGGGTTAAGGTAAGGCAGCCATGTAATAACAGCAATATGAAATGTTACATGGAGAAATGCCACATGTAAAGTTGACTTCTGACTAGTTAATGTGGTTTACAAAACATTGATAATCTTGACACAATATATGTTATACACACATTGCTAAACAGTTATACTAATTACAGGTCACAGGTTATAGGTTATTTTAACATTAAATGATTGTAAAATGAAGAAAGCAAAAAAGATTGTAAAATGAAAAAAGCAAAAAAGATTGTAAAATGAAAAAAAAAAGTTTATCTTCAAACAGCTGCATTTGTCTGTAGTCACACAGTTTGGTCAGGGACTGGTATTTTGTTTGCATTACTGACTCACTTGTGTCTGGACCACACAAAGGTGTAAACTAAAGGAAGTGCTTTTCTCTTGTACTACTCTACTCTACTACTACTACTCTACTCTAATTTACCTTCACCCCAGTTCTATGCCATATATATGATTTTTTTGTTTATATTTAAAACAATTTAGAAATTTGGTTGCTTCTGATACATTTTGCCAATTGACTTCAATGTGGTAGTATGAGGGATGGGACATTGTGATTCCAGAATGTTTTGTGCTATTGAATATAGTATAACAGAATAGAGGCATATTATAGCAACACTAGTCTATGTGGTACTGTATATTTCTTCTAGTCTAAAATTACATGTGCGTATAAAGATGAAGGAGAAGGAGTCGTCGCTTTTTCGTTCCATTCCCGGATGATCAATCATCATGCAAGTTTGTGGCGATTTTGCAGGAATCGAACTGGTATTGACCCGTGTGTACCCAGCTTTAGTTACTTTGCTGCCATTTATCTTTAACAGGGGTGATGGATTGATAGATAGATAGATAGATAGATAGATAGATAGATAGATAGATAGATAGATAGATAGATAGATAGATAGATAGATAGATAGATAGATAGATAGATAGATAGATAGATAGATAGATAGATAGATAGATAGATAGATAGATAGATAGATAGATAGATACCAGATTGATTCCAAGTAGTTTTTATGAACAGATAGGCATACAAACTCTATAGCTTTAAGGTTTATAATCAAGCTTCGCAAACTATTTTCAAACAATGTATTTGGGAAACTGCATTTTCAGATCTTGGATGCACATCTGCAGGTGAAACATAGTGCAATAAAGTGGAGTGACAATGGAAGGTACGGTGGTGCAAATGTGTTTAATCCTAACAATGGCTTGGAGACCATTTATTTTGTATTGCAGTTATGGAGCAGTATGGTTGTTGGATATATTTTTTGCATAGTAGAGCACATTTTCAGTTATTTACACTATGGTGTTCATAGATTGCTGAGAAGGTTTGGTCTGATGTTCTGAGGCATAAGTATGTAGATTGTCTTGTAGGCAGCAATTGAAGTGTACAGACCAGGGGGGGCGTCCCAGGAAGTAGCAGCCATGACGTAACCGCGGAAGCGTGTGCGCGGGCACGCACGGCACCGCGGGACCGCACTAGCACGTGAAGACGGCAGGGTCCATGATTGTGCACAACGTGGCTGGGACCTGCATGGCAGAGAGACGGCAATGAGGCATGGGGAGACACCGGTTCAGAGAAGCTTCCTCACCAGCATCCACTCCTGGAAACCAGCGGAGACTTCGCTATTCAAGTGGTGGACGAACAGGGGGAAGTGGCGAGTGGACCTCTAGCATGAGAGGAATCACCCACTTTTTGGCGTCTGGTACAGCAATCTCTTGATCAGCAGCAACGGATATATCAGGTGAACCAGGGGGGAGTTGTCACAGACTTTGGACATTACAGAGCAGCAACAAAGCACTGACAGAGGATGTAGGGGGGAAGCTCTAGACCTACAAGGAGTGTTAGGTCAGAAGAGGCAAGAAGGAATCAGGGATATAGATCACCCTTTAACAACAGGGAGATTCCCTAGCCCGGAACAGAGCCCAGAAAGTGAATACCCCCAGCAACTACAACCACAACCTCAGACACTCTCATCACCCCTGGCAGAACTAAACACCATAAATTCTCAAGCTGAATTAGAGAGAACTATCCATATAGGAGGAATTAATAATGAGCTGTTATTAGTGGATGGTGGAAACACAAACCAACTTGAAAACACCATTACCTCATGTGTATCCACAGCCACATCGGTAGCAGGAATGGATGCCATTTGGCAGCAATATTCTCACATAATGCCATCAAAGCAAGATTTTCAAACATTAATAAAAGAAGTAAAAGACGTATGTCGATCAGAGATAAATGCTATCAGACAAGACATCCACCAATTGTACTCTAGAGTGGATAAAATAGAAGCTAATCATGAACTAGTATTTGAGGAGATCCGCTCATTACAGGAAGAGACTATGCAGCAGGCTTATATGCTGAGAGACTTACAGCGTCAAAATGATGATATTGAAAACAGAGGGAGGAGAAATTACATCAGGGTGCGAGGGCTTCCAGAGTCTGTACAGGAAGATAAGTTAATGGATACTATCAAGAATATCTTCAATAAAATATTGCAGCGACCAGAAACAAATATACTTAATCTTGACAGAGTGCATAGGGTAATGTGATTAAGAAATAATGTTAAAACCCCAAGAGATGTGATATGTGGGTTACATAGTTACCCACAGAAAGAAGATTTTCCCTTGCTAGAAACATTACGAAAGAATAATATTCAATACAGATGGGGCCACCCATTCGCACTTATTGTACGATAAAATGGAAGACAAATATGGTCAAGTATCCAGAGGATATACCCACTTTCTGTAGAGAGTTGGACATACCACTGACACAAACACCAGGATGGGAACCGCTTCCCATGAGAAGAATATTGCAACAAGTGAACCCCTGGAGGGAAGCTAGAAGATAAGGAAGAGGGACTGTTTCTGCGGGTGTTGGGCCTGGGGGGGTGTGGGGGGGGGGCTGGTCGGGAGGATGGGAGCTGGGAAGGTGTTTTTTTTCTTTTTTTCTTTTTCTTTTTGCCTTTCTTTTGTGATTTCTTTTTGCTGTATTATTTATGTATGTGTATGCTTATTTATGTATTTTTTCGCTGGGGTTACCCTGCTCCCCGATGCCCCCCCCCCTCCTTGTCCCTCGGCTATCTCCCGCCTGGATGCCTACAGGCGGGGGGTGGTGACGGGGGGACAACCACAGCGGGAGGCCTTGTGCCCCCGTTTCCCCCCCCCCAGCCCCTTGCCCGGCGGGTGAGACCATGTGGTATGGATCAGGATAAGGCCCGAGCGGCACCCTCCCTCTTGAATTGAAGTTAATGCTAATGTTTATTTAAAAAAAAAAAAATTTGAAATGTACAATAGTCGATTGATAGACTCAAACCCTGAAATAATATAAAAAAGCGGTTAAAGGGAGATCACACGTCAAGCCTGATGGTGAAAGACGATTCCCCCCACAATGGACGCCATGTTGCCAGATTTGGGAGAACCCCGGCGAATGACGGTCCATTATGGGAGGTTTAAACGTTGTTTAGACAGCGTAAGGATAATATATGCAAAGCAGGTAAATGAGACAAAAAAGTATTATCTGAATGTGTGTTATGTGTGTAAGGATGTTTTTAAAGAATCAGCTCGACACGGCAGCCCAGAACGAATGATGAGTATACCCTATTGTCTAAAGAAAAGGTGAATAATGGTAAAGTACAATGGAATATAAATTAATATCTTTGAATGTCAAGGGCTTGAACTCCCAGGGGAAAAGGTGCCTAGCATTCCAGGAGCTAAGGGAATTAAAAGCAGATATAGTCTTCCTTCAGGAAACGCACTTTAACAAAAAAGGGTCCTTTAAATTTATTCATACACTTTACCCCAAAACTTACCAAGCGAACTCAGAGAATAAAAAAGCGGGAGTAGCAATCCTGGAAAGAAAGTCCACTTCGATATAGCAGAGGTGGAGAGTGATAGGGAGGGTAGATATCGAATCATTAAGGGGAAAGTAGAAAACCAAGGGATGACGTTGGTGAACGTGTATGCACCGAACAAGAATCAAATGACATTCTTGAACTCATTAATGGAAAAACTTAAAAATGCACCATATGAAAATATAGTAATAGGGGGAGATTTTAACACAATTATGACACCGGAGCTAGATAGAATGAAGATTTCCTCATCAGGGGCACCAAAAGAAACAAGGATGTCACAAAAGTTTAGACAACTTATGAAACTAAACTTGATGCACGATCTCTGGAGAGTACAGCACCCCACTGAGAGAAGATACACATATTATTCAGACCCCCACAGGGTACACACTAGGATCGATTACTGGCTGGGGAACGGGGAAATACTACAAAATTAAAAAAAAACTGATATAGGAGCAATCACGTGGTCAGATCACGCTCCCATTCACCTCACTTTACAGCTAGGGAAAAAAACACGGACACGTGCACACTGGAGATTAGATGAAGCATTACTGAGGGATAAATTAGTTAAAAAGAAGATAGAAGAATCCCTATCTGCATACTTCCTTATAAATCGGGGTACGGTCTCAACAGAAGGAATACTCTGGGAAGCCCACAAAACAGTAATTAGAGGGGAGTGTATATCGCTAAAAACAGCTAAAAAAAGAAATCAAGCGCAACTTAAGGAGGACCTATATAAGGATCTCAGGGAATTAGAGAGGAATATGGCTGAAGAACCCACGTTAACAAAACTACGTAAAATTACTGGGATTAGAGGCAGATTAAAACAAATGGCAATAAAACAGACGGAACACTACTTAAGATATGTGAAGCAAACATTTTACGAAAAAGGCAATAAAGCAGATAAACTCCTAGCAAGGAAATTAAAACTTAAAAAAGCTGAAGGATTCCTACCAAAGATTAAAGATCAGAAGGGCAATGTAATATACGAACCAGAAGGGGTTTTAAGAACCTTTGGGGAATTTTATAGTGCACTATACTCCCAGGTGGCCCGACAGCAACAGAAAGTCGTGGATCTGGGAAACCGTATAGAGGAATTTTTGAGAGAGGCTAATCTCCCAAAAATAGAAGCAGCCCAAAACATGGAATTAAATAAAGAAATTACGGTAGAAGAAGTTAAATTAACAATAGCATCTCTCCCTGGAAGTAAAGCCCCGGGTCCGGATGGATTTTCATATGGGTATTATAAAGAATTCCGGGATATTCTGGCCCCCCACCTTACAAATATGTATAACAGCTTTCTCCAAGGCGAAGGGATACCGCAACAGATGACGCATTCATTTATTTCGGTTTTTCCAAAACCGGGGAAAGATCCGGCGGAGTGCGCCAATTACAGGCCAATAGCCTTGCTTAATTCAGATATCAAGATCTACTCCAAGATACTGGCTAACAGGATATTGGAGTACATTCCGGGATTGATAGATCCGGACCAAACGGGCTTTGTTCCAGAGAGACATACCGGGGATAATACCGGGAGGGTTATAGATTTATTAGACATAGTAAACAAAGAAGAGATAGGAATGGTGGTCTTAACCCTTGACGCGGAAAAGGCATTTGACCGCCTTAGCTGGCCATTTTTGCTCTCCACATTAAAAGCATTTGGTATAGAAGGTCATTTCATAACTGCCATACAGGAACTATATACAACCCCATCAGCCTCAATAAAGTTGGCAAACGGACAATCAAAAAGATTCCCAATCCTTAACGGCACGCGACAGGGCTGCCCGCTCTCGCTGATATTGTTCGCCATGGCCATCGAACCTTTAGCGGCACAAATCCGCAACAACGTAAATATTAAAGGTGTTAGGGTGGGAAATAAAATATATAAAATTTCACTTTATGCGGACGACGTCCTATTGACGCTTACGCAGCCAATTACCTCCCTCCCTAATAGTGATGTCGCGAACCCGGAATTTAATGTTCGCGAACGGCGAACAACTTTTGTAAAAGTTCGCGAACACGCAACACGCGACCCCGCCATTGACTTCAATGGGAGGCGAACATTAAAAAACAAAGGACCCCTTTCTGGCCACAATAGTGTTGGGAAACTTGTTTCAGGGGTCAACACCTGGACATGACATGACAGAGGGGAATCCATGGCAAAACTCCCAAGAATTTTTTTTTTTTCCACAATAATCCGCACCAAAGATTTCAAATGATAGTCAATGGATCGCGTCGCGTTGGCGGGTTTTCGCGTCATCTTCGCATCGCGTTGGCGGGTTTTCACGTCGCTCATGGCATTGAACACCTGGAACAATGACATGGCAGAGGGAATCCATGGCAAAACTCCCAGAGAAAATTATTTTTCACAAAATAAATCCGCACCAAATTTCAAATATAGTCATGGATCGCGTCGCGTTGGCGGGTTTTCGCGTCATCTTCTCGCGTCGCGTTGGTGGTTTTCCGTCGTTTTCGTCACTCATGGCATTGCCCGTGTCACCACCTTTGCCCGTGTCACCACCATTGCCCGTGTCACAACTATTGCCCGTGTCACTGACTTTGTCCGTGTCACACCATTGCCCGTGTCACTACCTTTGTCCGTGTCTCCATCCTCTCAGGCAGCATGTGAATGGCATCTCTCCTTGCTGTGTGATAGAGGGTAGGTGGTCCGTGAGTGTGGGTGGCTGATTGGCTGGATTATGCCTGCTGACGACACTCACAGGGTCAAAGTTTGTTCATGCAAAAAGATGGGGGCGAACTTTTTTGCCATGTGTTTTCGAGTATTCCGCGAACGCGAACCTACCGATATTCGCCTCTCAGTTCTTCGGCGGCGAACAGTTCGGGACATCTCTACTCCCTAACTTGGAAAAACTATTACAGGAGTATGGACTAGTGTCAGGATATAAAAATAACAGGGGGAAACGGAGACCATGGTGACCAATATCGGACGTCAGGATTTGGACCATTTAAAAGATATGTATGGGTGGCGTTGGAATGATGTAGGAATTAAATATCTGGGAACAATGATAACAACCAAATATGAAACACTATATGAGAACAATTACCCGATAATGTTTAGAGAAATAGACGAACTCCTGAGACAATGGAAGGGCCTAACGATTTCTTTGAGTGGTAAAATAGAGACAGTTAAAATGATGGTCGTCCCTTAATTAACCTACCTCTTTAACACATTACCGGTACACGTACCAAACAACAAAATTCATAAACTGCAACAAAAATTAATGGACATTATTTGGGGATATAAGACACATAGAATCTCTACAAAAGTGATGTGTAGGGCAAAGGAGATGGGGGGTATGGGAACCCCAGATATAAAAAGATACTATTTAGCATCCCAGATAGGTTCCATCAACGGATGGCTAAACCAGACCACAAAACAAAAATGGGTCCAAATAGAAAAAGACCGTATGGAAACTAGTGATATGAGACCATGGATATGGGGTAGGGGAGTAAAAACGCAAAGTATTAAAATGACAGGTCCAACTAAACATATAATGAAATTATGGGAGCTAATAGGAGAAAAATACGGTTTAAAGAACAAAACATCAAGGTTAGAAACAGTGATAGACAATCCCCTGATCCCGGTCAGATGGACCAAGAGGAGACGAAGGATATGGGAGGAGGCAGGGATGGATAACCTGGGAACAATGCTGGACGACCAGGGAAGGATGGAACCATTTGAGGGACTGCAGGCCCAGAGAAATCTCCCAGAATCGGAAAGATTCACATACTTGCAAATTAGACAATATTACTTAGCTAGACAAGGAAAAAGCAGGTGCCCGGAATTGACCCCATTTCAGAAGACCATGAGCTCAGGACAATTAAATAGGTCTTATATATCCACGGTGTATAAATTGCTGGAGATAGATAAAGAAGAAAAACCTTCATTTGTAGGGAAATGGGAAAAGATAGTGGATATAGATGAAGGGGAGTGGAAGGGAATCTGGAGAAACGCTGGGAAAGCATCAATTTGTGTAATTCATAGGGAAAATCTATACAAGCTGCTTCTCCGTTGGTATTATACCCCAGATAAGCTCCAAAGGATATACCCACAGTCATCAGGCCTTTGTTGGCGCTGTAAAAGGAACATAGGAACGGTGGATCATATCTTCCGGTGCTGCCCAAGGTTGACTGACCTTTGGAGAGGGGTAAATGAGATGATGGAGTCCCTGGTAGATAAGGAAATGGTGGTATACATTAAAACACACATTTTGGGGGTTAAGAATAAAAATCTTAATAATAGACAAAATAAAATACTCCAACATATACTTACAGCAACAAAATGCTTAATAGCAAAACACTGGAAATCAAGCCACTCCCACACTATGAGTGAGCTACTAGCAAGGATCAATGAAGTAAGAACTATGGAGTATCTAACGGCATGTCTGCAGGAAAGAATAAGAGCATTTGAGGACATCTGGGAGCAATGGGATGTGTATGTAAAAAAGGAAAGGAAAGGAAAGGAAAGAAAAAGATGTAAGGAAAGAGGGCAATAGGGAGTCGTGGAGGTAATTAGAAAGATCTGATTAAGACAGGAGGAAATAGGAAAATCTCGACAGGGCTGTCGTGTCGTGATGGGACTGGGAAGAATATTGAAATAGAAAATGAAATGATAATTAGGAAAGGATAATTGTTAAAATAAGGCTATTAATAACATAAAATGTGATATACACTTTGTGAATGTATGCCCTTGTCAAGAAGGGAGGTGGATTTGTATATGTTATTTGGACATGTGTCAAAATAACCAATAAAGAAACTGAATCAGAAGTGTACAGATCTTGGTTAAGTTGAAATGTTAATGAAGGAACTGTATTGATTGATTAGGGGAAACTGTATTATAATTATTTGCCCATTTCACTACAGCCATAGTATAAGGTCTTTATCCCTGAGGAAGCCCTGGCAATAAGGGATAAATGCGTCAGACAGAAAAGAAGCCATAATACTGAAAGGATAAGATGTGTATTTTTAATGATATTATTGATTAAAATATGGAGATATAGGTCTTTAAATTATGTAAAATAAAGACCTTTTAATTATTTAACTGGATGCCTAAAACCCCAAATTAGTTTTGTTCAATAGGTGTAGAGTTCCCGTGGGTGTTCCTCTCCACCTTGGTAGGTCCTTTGATTCAATTGGGGTTGGCATTGACCCAATAAGAGGTACCCTTTAGTTTAGGTAATATTGGATACACTTGGTTGAGTTGAGTCACTTGCAATGACTGTGAGTTTAAGAATGGCATCTGAGCGACTGCTGCTTCTGTCATCTCTTTCCCTCTTGCTGGTGATTTGCTTCTGCTTTCATTTCAGCTTTCTTGTATTTAGCTTCTGCTTCTGTTTGTGATTCACTTGGTCTAAAAAAAGAACAATAAATGACTATGACAATAAATGATCTTGAGTTTAGAAAATTATAGGATTTAATTGACTGTCAAATAGGAGTATATTGGCTCCACTGTGACTATAAAAGTAGGAAGCCCCCCCCCCCCATATGTCATTTGATGGTGCAAATGAAAGAAAACCACTGATAAGCTGGCCATACACTGGGTAATTTATTCAGCAGTGTAAACACAGGGAAAATCAGCGCCCGAACTGCTTTGGGTGCAGTTTTCCGCTTCTTGGAGACATCTGCGTTGATATTCAATAGAGGTGTCTCCTGCAGCACCCCACAGTGCTGCTTTAATGACACGGGCATGCAGCTAAGAATACGCAAAGTGGACACTGTCCCATTGAGAAGAATGGTTAGTGTCCTCTCTGTGTCTTTTTCCATGCTGCGGACACGAGGTCGCAGCTGGGAAAAATACATAATAAACACAAGCCCTAAAACACAACATAACAAAGATAATCCTGATAGGAAATGTAACTCTTACAAACCCTATTTACCCCACCCCCCAAAATGGAGGCTAAAAATACTTTTTAACATCTAATAAGTTCAAACATTTGATCAGGATTTCAAAATTCACAATATAAAATCAAGTTATTTAGGTTTAAAACAGAAACAGCCAATGTGTGTGTTGTGTGTTGAAGCAACAACTCTAACCCTCATAAAATGTTTATATATGGGGATATTTCCTAGCTAAATATGTGTCTCATAACACTTTCATGGAGGCCAATGAAACCATTAAAACCCTTTACCTTGAATATAGAGTAAGCAATGTCATTTCTCTGCAGCCCAGAGTCAGGAAATGTAAGCTAACATATAAATCTTCTGATACAACTATTAATCTTTACAACAGATTCCATTTCAGGTGAGAACACATGGTGTTATTTTTCTTTATTCACCACAGTGTGGTTAAACAATGGTGTTATCTGTAGCTTTGTAGTTTCAAAGTGTGTTATAGAAGAAACAGTGCACAACAACCTTGGATCGCAACAAAAACAGAATTGTACTTTCTATACCTATTGGAAACACACATATATTCATCAGTTTATGTCTTCTGAGTTCTAAGTTATATTATAAGTCAGTATTGGAAAAAATAAAAGTGATGTGCTTTATACAGCATTGCTGCAGATCTGAAATGTATGCATTGCTCTATGTTTGTAATGTTTCTTTGGATCTTTGAATAAATAGAAAGTTTATTTCACAATAACAATATAAGTATTCGTTTATCATATCTCAAGTGTGTGTGTGTGTATACTTCGAAAAAAGAATATGAAAAGAGTTAAGGGTGTCAAAACATTAAATACATTTGAAGACTTAAAGAAAAGAAGACAGTGTGGATATAGATAAGAGTGTGAAATAGAGATAAAAAGTAATATCTGAGTGCGCACTTGCGAGCATCGGTCGGCGGCAAGGCTTGGTCGGCCAAAGAACGGACATGTCCGATAATCTCTGCCCAATGCCGTTAGTTTCAATGGAGACCGGCGTCCCCATTAAAACACAAAGGGTGGCGCCGATGCTGTGAGCAATGGAGTGCAATGTGTGATCACGCTCCATTCCATCGCTGATCTCTCGGCCCCCACTCAGTACTTGTGTGGGGGCCTTAAGGCTTAATTCAGACATTTAACAGCAGTTACAAACAGTGTGTGGGAGGTTGGAAGGCCTCCATTAAATCCTTATGAGCATCGCCCAAAAATAAACCAGGAAACACGTAATATCACATTGCTAGGGTGGTGGCAGTTTTTAGTAGCTGTATCATTTTTTCCATTTACACATTGTGATTTGTCAATTTCACTGCATTGCCTTCCTCACTTCTGCATCTCCAAAACAAACTCTTCAAAAATTTAAAAAAAGATTTTACATGGCTCTGGCTGGGCCACTCAAGGAAATTCATAGAAATTTTCTGAAGCCAATTCTTTTGATATATTGGCTGTATGCTTACACAGTACGGTATTTTCCCGCATGTGTACATTAAATGAACCTTTCACAGTGTGTTGAGCGTTGCGCGATTTTGCAGAAGTGTGCCATAGTTATTTACACTCTTAAGGAGGTGAGCATGATCATTAGTGATGCCTGAATGATGCTTGGAAAAAGCAACACTCCTCCATTAAAGCGATCGGGGCAGACCCGGAAGGATTGGCGTGTATGGCGATCCAGAGAATCGCCGGGGACTCATGCCGACAGCTGAGTTTACCTGCAGATATCTCAAGTTCAGTTTCATGATCAATTAAAACTAAACCTAAGATACCTTGGACAGAACACTCAGGAGGTTAAAATCTTGCATTCTCAAGAAGTGGATGTTGAAATCTCTTTTCCATTTTTGCTGTAACTTTGCAGTTCAAAAATCTGGTCTGTAAGTTCATGAGGTCACTGTTAAAGAATGAACTTGTATTTGAGCCACTGAAGCTGTGTCTCATTTGAAAATAACAGTGGTAGTGTTGTTTGAAGTTTATCACTAAAGAGTTCTGGTTGATCTAAAACATTTCTGTGATGAAAAAAAATGTCTGTCTGTAAATCTTTCAGGAATGAGGAAGAAAGTCCTAAAGGAAATTGAAGAAGAACAGAAATATGTTCTGCCTGACCCAAGTAAAGGGTTAAATGTCAGCATGGGGGTTTTTAGGGCATTCACAACAAAGCAAATTTTAAAAAGAAGTCTATCACATTTTATTTTGAGTTATTGCATTAGAGTTTGTATAGGACATCATGTCCAAAGTGTTTTCTATACATACATGTAAGTGACAAAATACATGATCAAAACCGTGTTGAGGATACATCAATTCAATCACTTAAGGTGCCCATACACGGTGCTTAACAACGTCACCACACTGCACTTGGAAGCCCGTCTATTGGACTGGAAGTAAGGCGCACCACTTTAGGTTTGGATGGATGGGGACCAATAACAAACTCTTAAATGTAATGTCTGTAATGGGTTATTTATTCTACATAAAGGACTTTTCTGCCCAGGGAAAAACTGGTCATTGACCGTTTTTAGTTGACAAAATATCAACAACTCAGTAGCTTGTGTTCAAGATAAGTAGCTCTGTAAGGGGTGGGGACATCTGAACTCTGCCATCCATAGATAAAATTCATGTGTTGGATTAATAAGGTGCAACCACTTTATATCATGTTTTTAACCTAATGATTTTAAAAGTTACCTTTTTCTTAAAGATTAAGGCTAAGGCGACACTAATGCGGATAGAAAAACACATTGCTGTGGTTTACATGTGGATTCGGCACGTTTAAAAAAAAAAAATTTAGTCCATTATCGTCAATGGACAAAAAAAGGGACGAAACCTCGTCCAATCCCCATCCATTGAATTCATTGGCCAGTGCGGCTGCACATTTGGGACACGGATTGGGGCGAGGTACAGCTTATAAGCGACCGTGGAGCCCTAGTGGAGCCTCAGCCTAAATAATATATGTTTAAGTATTTTGATATTGATCATTGTGTATTAGTATTTTATGCAGTTTACTAGGTAAATGCTCATTTATTAGGGTGAAAAGATTAACTTTTTGCAGTGTAGGGTCACATACAGGAGTAGTGTTTACGGGTAGATAGGAGTCATGGAGTCGAGACTCTGTGGGTCTAGTGGCATTCTGCACCCCATTACAAATTATTTTACAAATTATATTGTTCCCTTATTTTCTAATAGTCCATGCCAGTGGCAGTCAGTATAATTTCGGAGTCATCAACCATTAGAGCAGTGATTCCCAAACTAGGGAATGTGGAGCTATTACAGGGGGGCTCACCTAGGGAGGCAGCTGAGGTGGCACTTGGAGCCCTGCATGTGTGAGAATGGTGCTGTCAGCCAAAGTGAATCAGAGAGAAGGGCGGATCTGTACACTCTGCTACCTGTAATCTAGAAGAGACCTCTGTCTTCTTCTCCCTCTGCCAATTTTACACCGTGCCCCATCCTCCCCTATTACTTCCAACCAATAAGAAGCCAGAAGGAGGTAGAAGCAGGCAATAGGACATTAAGTAGAGTGCATGTAATGTGTGTGTATGTGATTGTCTCTGTACAGGACTTCCAGGTGAGGATCCTAGGAAATCCAGAGGGGGGGGGGGGGGGGGGGGGAGTGCAAGACAACAGTGTAGACAACAGTTGTACTAGGAATAACTACCAGAGGGAGTAGGAAACAGAGGAACCACATCATGGTGTATTGCTACCACTACCAGCAAAGGGAGACAATATTCAACAAAAGGTCTGTGTCCTCTGTGCTCTGGGAAGGGGAACAACAGGGGAACAGGAAGAGGGTACATCTGGGTTACGATCTGTTACCAGTCTGTGATCTGTGACATCTTCCCTCTGACAGCTAGGCCGCCAGCAGGGGGGTTGTAGAGGCATTACCACCCGCAGGTGGTCGTGCCTTCACTCTATACAATCCAATATAGAGCAGAAACACTCTATATAGAGCAAAAATACAGTATTTTACTTTAACTTTTACTCCCACAGCTAGTGGCTCTGAAAGAATGTATTGTCATTCAAATTCATATGTATGTAATAGCAGGCATCTCAAACACCCACATTGGGTCAAAGCACTAGCTTCTGCTGGTCTATTATTAAGCACAGTTTTCAGGGTTCAGTTTTCTAGACCTTGCTTTCAAAATATTTCTTCAGTCACATCAATGTATTTAATGGTGCAAGGCTAAATAATTTAAATACAAGCTATGCTGAATCTGCTTGCTGCTTATTTCCTTCAAATGCCTTTAAACCTTTAAAGGATGAATGATTGGAGCCCTCTAGTGTATAAGATGTTCATTGCTGCTGTAATATACAACACTATTTTGTCTTTGATATTAGTATCATTTTTACTTAACAAATCAAAGCTTTATAGTATATTTAGTGTCTAATTTGCTTCAAAATTTTTAGATAGATATACAATCACCCTTTTCCTACTTCTCCAGTACGCTGGCCACACCAATATCATTTCTGAGAACAGAATTGTTTTCACAATACAAAAAGGTACCGTATTTTCCGGCGTATAAGATGACTGGGAGAATAAGACAGACCCCAACTTTTCCAGTTAAAATATAGAGTTTGGCATATTCTTGCCATAAGACCACCTCTCTTCAAACGCACACCGAATAATTTTTTTTATGTCTACTCTGACTTTTAACCCTCAGAAATCTAGAAATGTCATATAGTGTTATACAGTTGTGTATAAAGTGAAGTTTTTGTACAGCTATTTAACCTTCTGAGCGTTCAGCCCGAGTTAACTCGGGCTGAGTTTCATGCATCATGAAACTCAGCCCCAGTTAACTAGAGCCGAGCTCTAGGTCTCGCCGTCTGCTTACGGCGGTCGGGAGAATCGGCATGTATGCCGATGCTTCCGGGTCCGCCCCCGATCGCGTCACCGGTGACGCGAAGGGAGCGGGGTAGGCGGCGCCATAGACCTCCGTCTAACTGGAGGGGCGTCGCTTTTCTTCAGCGTAAGTTCGGCGTCTCCAGTGACGCCGGACTTATGTGTAGGTCCTCCAGCTGAGCAGGAAATATGCTCCGCCACGATTGCCCGTGGCATGGTAATGAAAAAACCGTGCCAAGGGTGAAACGCTCAGGAGGTTAATGTGTCCTAGCTCAATATCCCTGCAATACCATTTTCAGCCACAACGCACAATGTCGCTAGTGGGCACACTTGCCGTCAATAGCAGCCAGCTATTTTCACAGACAACAGGAAGGAGAAGGAGGGGGCTAGGGGGATTCTGAAGATCTCTCCCTCTGTTGGCTCCTGTCAGCCAGCACGCAGTGCGGGGAGCATGGATCGGGGGGAGCAGACCTCTGGGCTCCCCTAGATGGTCGGCCCGGGACAGAAGAGCACCCTAGCACCCCCACCCCAACAGAGACACCAGCTGTATCCACTGTATAAGACAACGCCCGACTTTTGAACACATTTTCCTGTTTTCAAAAGTCGTCTAATACGACGGGAAATACCGTATTTGAAAAGAGCTCAGCTAGGCTCACATTTATGCTTGTGTCGGGTGTTCAAACAAAATGCAAAGCCCACCACAAGGATAGATGTGATAGACACATTTTTAAGGGACAAGTAACATAATAGCTAGGAAGTTATTGAAGACCATCTTCCAGGGCGTAGATTCAAGATTAAACTTGAAGTTGACCACTGCCCCTCAGCAGGATCTGATCTTTCACTTGTGGGTGGTATGTTCAGTGAGCCACCAATCAAATGCAATGTTACATTTTACCGGTATATATGGTACATGGAATATAGGGACCAGTAGAGGGAGATCATTACTGAAAATTAGATTCTATGTTTATGCAGAGTAAATATCTAGTTTGTTTTATCTAGTAGCAGAATCTGCTAGAACCTCATACTGGAATATTTACCTGGACAGCATAAACATTATATTTAAACTAAATCATGTAAATTCCATATAAAAGGGTATCATGTTTTTGATCCCTAGCAGAGAAGTAGAAAAGCTCCTCAGATCTGGTTTGTTGATGATAGGCAAAGATGTTGTGAACTTTGGGGGTTCACTGTCACCACACCAGAGTTCAACAAAGTTTCTAAACAACGCTTTATTGAGCGAAACCCCAAAACAAAGTGGCGTCTTTCGAAGTCTTGTAGACATGTCCTAGAATAACAGCCTGTGTATTTTACAGGGGAGCAATCCAGCTTGTCTTTCCACAAATATTTGTGGCGTATTTCCACAGAGATCAACAGATATCATTATATTGCTGCTGTGCAGCCAAACCCAACCCATCAGTATTGCGTGGGATGAATAGGAGGCCTTCCCAACCATCCTACCTATTCACAGTTCAGGCTATTTAGTATCCTAACAATGTTGCAGTCCCCAGACTGCTTATTGGAATCCTGGACTGTGTCCACCCAGCATTCTAGGGGTTACCTTAAAGGTTACACAGGTCAAAAATAGGTGACACATATACAGCACTCAGAACCCATCCCTGGCGTTCTGTACATTATATATTAACATTTTATCAGTAACATCCCCGTACCTAGTGGGGATTGTTTATCTCCAGAATGTTATAGGGTCATAGGGTTTAAAGGTGTACAACAAAATATTAAAAAAAAATCTTCATTAAGAATATGTACAAATTGTATAAAACTAAAGACAGAACATAAGTAAAATAGTTACTGCACATAATATATTCAGACCTTGTTAGGCTTGGGAAAACAGTTCTCTGTTCCTTGCCAGACAAGGCTAGGCTCCCATTCCGGTGCCATCAGAATGATGGGAAGCCTGCCACTGCATCTATCTCAAATTGAATTACTGTTTGAAACATATATGCTGTGAATAGAAGACCATTATATCTATTTGGGTAGTTTATGTTGATATGTTAGTTTATACATACAATTGTATTCAATGTTGATTCACATGACAGATATAGAGGCCCCTGAAGAAGTGTTGATACACAAAACGTGTTGGATTTCTGCACTAGCAGTTGTGTTAAATTATGCAATCTATGTTTATATATGATAATGTATTTGAATGTGTGCATGTTAATGCTGTATTATGATCAATGATAAATATCCTTTTTCTACCAGTACTTTTTCTGCCGTCAAACTCCCAGGGTTCCAAACTTTTTTAAGTTTGGAAAATGCTGTATGTAAATTTTGTTGTATAATTCTTTCTTCAGTTCATCCAGAGTTTATCCCTGTGCACTAAAACCGTAAATGTACTCTTAAATATCTTGACATTTGCATTCTGCTGTTTTGTACTGCACATTGAAAAAAATGGTATGTTTAAAACCCTTAGTAGAGAACAAAAGAAGAAAATTCACATAAAATAGTGAGCAGAATAAGGTCCACTTTTATTTTATTATAGCAAATGAGATGTAAACATTAAAGTATAAGTAAATTATAATTTACAATATTTAAGAGAAAGGGGCTTAATATTATTTTTTTTAAAAAGTAGCCCCAAAAGTTTGGTAGTGTAATATGGACATGTTGTTTCTTAGGGAAGCTATAATGGAATGAAGGGAAATAACCAGTAGAGGGAGATCATTACTAAAAATTAGATTCTATATTCATGTAGAGTAAATATCTAGTTTGTTTTATCTAGTAGCAGAAGCTGCTAGAACCTTATTTACCTGGACAGCATAAACATTATATTTTGATCCCTAGCAAAGAAGTTAAAACAGCCCAAATGTGGTTTGTTGATGATTGGAAAAGATATTGTGAACTTGGGGGGTCACCAAACCGGAGTTCAACAAAGTTTCCTAACAACGCTTTATTGAGAAAACAAAAACAATCAGGCTTAATGGCAGCCAAAAAGAACAGTCTGCGTATTCTATAGGGTAAGCCATCCAGCTCGTCTTTTCACAAATGTTGGCGAGTCTTCCAACTGAGATCAGCAGACCTCATTATACTGCTGCTGTGCAGCCAAACCCACCCTTCGGGTACTGGGTGGGGTGAATAGGAGGCCCTCCCAACCATTCTACCTATTCACAGTTCAGGCTCTTTAGTAGTCTAACAATGTTGCAGTCCCCAGACTGCTTATTGGAATCCTGCATTCTAGGGGTTATCTTACAGGGAACACAGGCGAAAAATGGGTGACACATATACATCACTCAAGACCCATCCCTGGCATCCTGTACAATGTTTATTTCAATTTTATCAGTAACATCCCCATACCTAGTGGGGATTTATTGTTAACTTCCAAACTGCTTTGCACACTGTCATGGGGTTTAAAGGTGCACAACAAAATATTTAAAAACAAATTAATCTTTATTAAGAATATGTACAAATTGTATAAAACCAGCTTTTTTAAAGTTGGCTGAACATAAGCAAAACAATACCTGCACATAATACAATTCACCCCTCATGGAGGATACTGGAGGAAGAAGGACAGCCTTTACATAATGGGTCTCCTTATTTATATCCTTAGTTAGAACTATTTAATGTGTCATCAATATGTGTTGACCTTAATCTTAATGCGTTAATGAGTATCTGCAAAGATATTTCCCCCCACCTGTTGTATACTCTGTTCCATAACCTATTAGATTGTAAGCCCGATCAGGCAGGGTTCTCTACTCCTCCTGTGTCATTACCTGTACCTGTGTGTTATTTTGTGTTGTATCTCCAATCTAATGCATTGTACAGTGCTGTGTAATATGTATGGGGCTATATAAATTATAATAATAATATATCAAATCCATTGTTAAAAAGCAAAACATAACAAATACACAATCATTCATTATAAATTTGAGCCGTCCCAGTTTTTTGACATCGGGTAGCAAAATAGCACGCACTAGTACTGTAAGCCCCAATTACCAGCCTGCGGTTCCCAAGTCTGACACCACCCTTGCCAAGGATCCAGTGGGGTGGCTATAGGCCTCTGCCAAGTGGACTACCGCAGCGGCCTGTTGGAGGATTCCCGCTCCCCCGGTCTGTGGCGGTGTCACTGTGGAAGCGCAAGTACGGCCGGTTCTGGCTTTATTTCCTCTGGCCTCATGTGGGACCAGCGAACTGAATTTTTGGGGGACCCAGGGACTGTTGGGGTCACCTGTTAACATTGATAATTTTATTTGTCCACTGTTTGGAAGTTTTACTGGTGCTTCCCTGTTGGGTCGCTAGAATTAAAGTTTTGTTGGCTAAACCCTTGGCTCCTGTCATTGGTTGATCTCTGAACCTTACAATACTCCTTTGTTTTTACAGTGAAAGGTACGTCTTATATTATCACCACCGGCCTCTATATTTTGATAGGTATAGGAACCTTGTCAGGCAAAGATAAAGGTTGAATTCTCATTTGTTCTTTTACAACTGTCTGTCCTCATTTATGACAATATCATATAGTAACAGCACAGGTCACCATTAGCTTCCTGTGTTCATCAATTCTCAGCTGCAATCTGTGGCTTATTTCCTAGATTCCACTATCTCCGGGAAATTCTAGATGATTAGGACACAGGTCATATTTCTTGCATACTATAGTATGGCTAAAAAAGGAAGTGACATAAATGAATGCTGGAAAAATGTTTTCTCATACCCTTGCTAAAAAATCATGCAAAGCCAAAACTGAAAAAAAAATCAGTGTTTTCTTAATAATAAAAACAACATTGCTTTCTTATACATACTAAAATACATGTGTGTTGAAAAGTCTTCTTACAAGGTGAGTGATTGTGATGTATGTGGATGTCATTGACAGTTCCAAAATATCATAATAGTCCTTTCATGAATCCATAACGTCAAATATGACTCATGAGGACACATGTTTATCTTTGCTATCTATCTATCAACACATCAATACATGTAGAGAGGAGAGAAAGGGGGCCGCCTACAAGTGGTGGTCCTCGTTATCCCCTATCAAAAATGTTTAGCAAAAGACAAAACCATTGCTGGAAGGTGGATAGCCGATTGGACGTGCAGAGATATTGACTACGACGCGTTTCGTCCTATAAGGACTTTTTCAAGAATTTATCATGCACTATAAATATCAAAAACATGTATAAATATCATAAAATTTTCTTTTTACATACTATTAGTCATTATCTTGGGGGTTTAATGGAGGGTTTTCCTTTACCTGTCTCCCTCTGGGAAACCATATGTTCTTAAACATTGATAAGGAATCCTTTCATTGGTAAGAAGAATATATGTTTTCCAAAGACCTTAAAAATATAAAAATACCATGGGGGGCTCCTTTAGTTACCCTTACAAACACTTGATTCCCTTGTGTCCTGCAATCTCACACCACCTCTAACCATCCCCCTATTCAATGTTGCAGTGATAAGTGCCTTTCTTCCTGTCTTAATTATGTGTTAATCCCCCTTGAGTAAGATGGGATATTCTAGTGAGTGTATCACTTCTATTGGTAAAGTGGCTGTGCATTTTGGCTTCAAACCATCTATAAATGGTTGAGCCCCAACTGTGTGTGTACCCCTAAAGGTTATTTCCTTGTTGACAACTAACCAAAACATAATCCTCAAAAGGCACTCTGACAGCCTCAAACAATTAAAATCACATGTGTGCAATCTCTTTGCAATGAATACCCCTTAAAACCAGTTGCCCTTGGCTATATACATTTAAAGTGCTTTAGTGCCTAATTACTGTGTATCTCAATCTTTAGTGCTAGGTATTCAACTGGTGCCAACCATCCTCTTACCTTAGTTGTGGAGGCAAAGATAAAGTCGCGCCCTAGGTGCCACCAGTCCCAGCGGCCATTTTGGTCCTCCCAAATAGGGTGGATTTGCGGCAGCTGGTCGGTTGGTGTTTAACCGAAGAGAGGCGGACACGAAAAAGGCGGAGGCAGAAGTCTTGCCTTACATAGCTGCATGTTCAAATATGCATTTTGGAGGAAGCCTCTTTTTTATATTAAAAAACATTAAGTGACATAAAGCCTTCCTCTTCTAAATAGGGGGAGGGACAAATGCATTTCCCAACTTTGTGAACTCGGCTCAAAGAGATCTGATAAAAGAACCACTCCATAT
>CM070035.1:47478060-47505341 GCA_036250615.1 Ptychadena robeensis | reverse complement strand
TGTCTAATGTGTGTGTGTGTGTCAGTATAGGTGTTTGAGTGTAATCCTGGTGAGCTATCAGCAGTTACCACATATTTATAAACTAAACATGTAAAAAAACGAATATATAAAAATATTTGTATATATTTTCTATAACATATAAGGAAATCAATACAGGAATAGATATGTCACACCCACTGGGTAGGCCCAGTCAATCTATACACAGATCCATGAGGTCATTTCTCCTTTGATTGACAACAGCATATATATTAGCTACATGTTATACAATATATATATATATTGTAACTGGACAAATGAAAGAAGAAAATGAATGATCAGTAGGTCACCCAGCATTACTCAGGTCTACACATACACTAACTAGCTCCTTATGATTCTTCACATCAGACTCTAACCCTGTTGCACCAAAAGAAACCATGAAATCCAAATACTTGCACTGTTTATGCAACACATGCAACACACATGCAACAGCCGTTCTAAAGATCCCAGTGATTTTTAGCATGGTACTGTCATAAGATTTGCTTAGGGTGTGCTAAATCCGCACAGACCACACCATAGATGAAAAGATTCCTCCCGGTATACAGACTCCCTCTCAGGAAAAGACTCTCACCAGCTTCAAGCATCCAGGTGCTGGGCCATGAAGGATCAGTTCAATCACTCATGAGCAATGAATAAGAAGGAAGAAATGGCTTGAATCCGCACTCTGGAATTTTTTCTTTAAAATCTTTAAAGCTTTATTTGAACATCACGTAAATACATGTAGACATGGACAGGGTCCCTACAGGGAAAATCCTCTCTGACGCGTTTCACCGTTACAGCGTATTCATAGAGTAAAGGAGATACACTCAGACTTGACCTATATAGAGATCTTTGACCATACAACTGCCGGTTACTTAGGTATCTCATGGTCGCTTTAAGGACATTTGTCCAATAGGGATAATATGGGGGTATTTCTGAACATCACTCCCACACCTACTGTGAGCAGCCCAGAAAGTGCATGTGTGAATGATGCCTTAAGATGGGCATACACTGGACAATTTTTCAATCGATTCACGAGCAATCTAACCCCGTGCCCAGTCGCGGTGATCGATTGTTTGGGAATCAATTGTGGTCACCCAATTGCCATCAATTGTCATTACTTTGGATAGGTACCGAGGGTCCCCATCTAAAGTATCCAACAGGATTAATTGCGCAAATTGGTGCTCGTAGATTATGAATGTAGAATGTAACTGAATTAGACACATATCATGTATGTGAACATGTGCCCACCACCCACTATTAGTATTACCATTGTACATTTAAAGTTATAAATGTGCACGGTTCTCATACTCCTTGTGTACCCGCTGTATCTGCTGCTGTCTCCTAGACTCCAGTCAGGAGCTCTGACACAATGATCTCAGTGTCTTTTGTGGAAACACTCCCAGCTACCTTGTTGACCACCAGAAGGTAAATATGCCTGGTGTTTACCTGTATGGAATGGGAAAGCCCACCCATTTCCTACCCTCCCATTCCACAGTTCAGAACATTGTAGCCAAACTAGAAACATTCTGCCACCTGCAGGTTCTGTCCAATATCCCAGACTCCATTCCAGGACACAACCGGTGGGACCCTTTCAATGCTAGACATGGTTGACATACACAGTGACAGAAGAACTATCGCCAATCAACTATATACAATTTTTTTACATAAGCCATAGTACAGAATATTGTATATTTCTCTCCCTGTCTTTCTTACAAAACAAATTTAAATACAATTTTATTAACAATCCATTGGACAGTCAGTTGATATAGCAAGTTCTATAAAACTGCATGTTCTTATTCTAATTCTAACGTAATGTTTAAATGACAAGAACAGGTTGCCTTAAGCTCAGCTCACACACTTCTAAACAATTACCTCTTAAGCTGGGAATAGACAGTATGATGTACCGTCTATTCCTTATGCGATTCTTTGCACTAGGAGCTGCATGATGATGGTATCACGCCCGCTAGTGCCGAGAATTGGCCAGCACTCTGCATCTGCAGCTCATTAGTTCGGCTGGGGGCAGCCGTCCACAGCTGAACTAATGGGATCAGGCTAAAATTTACCATCCTGACGGATAACTGCGCGATCCGACAGGACGGCTTATTTCAGCCCAATCCTCGTCAGTTGCAGCCTCCAATTCCTGCCCGACCCAATCCCTAAGGGATGCGGGAGCGAGCTATGACGATTCTGTGATGAAATTTGATTGTACAAAAATTGTACAGCCAGGTTGTTCGGTACACTGTGACTATATAATACCTTACAGTCAGAGCTTATGCACACCTGTAGGTTGTGGTTTCATGTGGAAATTGGCTGTGGTATCTTGGATTCCCCCAATGCATAGCAATGCGCTTGCTGTATACCAATTGCTGTGTGTTGCATTGCTAATGAGTCTTATTCGTTTTTTACTGTTGTGCTACATTTGGAAAGCCTTTTCTATTATCAATAAGCTGCCCTAACACACACACACAAAAGCACAGATGGACACATCATACGGATGATATTGTGTGATAATACTGTAGATAACATGATGATACTCTTGACGATAGTGTAAAAAACCTGTTTTGGATTGTTTACAATTGACAAAGTAATGGCTTTGTGTTTTACAATATCATAAAATGCATGCTTTTATTTAACTTTCAGCAAATACACAATTGCTTTGTTTGAATACACTAACGACAGAAAAAAACATCAGCCAAGAACTCTTAATGGGTATGCTAATGTAATCTGTACTAATTACTTTTTTTACTGTTATTTTAAAAATGAATCTTCGTTGTTGTTGTTGGGTTTAAATGTTCCAAACCTTATTTCTTCCTGTCGGTTGCTAACCACAATGTTGGTTTAGCCACACAGGCTCAATACTAGTGTTTGAATTATTAACTAGAGTTACTCAAGATATGCAAATGTAACTCTTACAGCTGCTGTGTGATATATAGAGAAGAGGCTCAGTACTACACACAGTGTCACAGCCTGATAGTGGATGGTGAGGAACCAGATCATCTGATAATATGGTAAGTGCTCATTTCACAGCAATGCCATGCAACACACTTTATAACCAGCACAACAAGTATCATGGATTTCATAGAACAACACATATCACACAAAATACAAATTAATTAAGTGGTTTCTAATTCACAGTTGGGAATTAACCCATTAGAAGATGTTGTCTAATTTACAAAAATATACATTGTATTTCCTAATATATTTAGTATAATGATCTGTTTATTATGTCTTAGTATAAGATAGACTGAAATAAAAATTAATGAACAAATATAAGTGCAGCATGTAGTATGGCCGTCCATAGAATATTCATGCATGACCTTTCTGAATTGGAGTTTAGCAGATTTTCCAGAACTTGACCTTTCACTTGGACACAATCAATAGTCCTATTGAGTAATATTCAAGGGATTTCATTAAATAATGGTTGTGTTTAATTTATTCAAGGGTTGCTATGTGCAAGGAGGTTGATTGAATGTATGCTGACAGCATTGATTAGGATAATTACAATATCGGGTAGGCGGGGTAAGGTTAAAAGAAGTGTAATTAAATATACTCGATCATAACTTAAAATAGAAATGGGTTGATACCATATATTAAAGTAAATTATTTATCTAATTTGTTTAATGTTTAATGTGAGTGAGAGCTTAGACTTTTTCATCAAAACAACCAAAGTATAAGGTTGGACCACAGAGAGATGCCTAAGACCACAGATAATGCCTATTTTAGAAGTTTAATGGTAATTTTTTAATACAGAGATTTATGGTGAAAAATCTATTTATTTATTTATAAGCACAACTGCCTAAGTATCTTCAATAAAATATGGGGCTGGTAATGCAATTCCCATGTATTGAAATATTATTTAATAAATATATGGTGACTGTGTATGGGCTAAAAACAATGACCATCAATTACACTTTTATGACTGGAGGATTTGAATGATTAGACAAAAACACCAGCCAGATACTACATGGCAGACAAGTTCATTTGCATTAGTAAACTCCACAATAACTCTTTGAGTAATTATTACAGTTGGCAATATTGTCTGACAACTAGAAGCATACAACTTTGTATATTCCTAGTTCTTTGTTGATTAAGTACTATTCACCTTGGCAAGGAGCATCATTTATATGCCAACCACAAGGGGGTTGAAATAAATCTAAGCTTAAAATAAAAAGTATATATCTCAGCTCTTTCTTCATCATCACGCATAGATGAGCAATGGAAAATTACAAAGATGATAGCTAGGAAACTATGATAGCATTATTTAGGAATACAATACAGGTTACATGGACTTCTGCCAATATAGTAAAATCAATTAGGAATTTCTGTGTTTTTTTAAGAGTGTTCCCCCCCCCCCCCAAGAAAAACCCCCCAATACATCTGTTGAGCTACAAAGTTTAACACTTATTTTTCTTGGGTTTAGATATGATTTGAAAAGTATAGGTTATCAGGCTATGGACATGCAAGTACCTATATGGTCAATAACAAGCAAACACTATTTAGAACAATACCTTTTTCGACCTGAAATATATAGATAAAGTTGTTGAAGACAAATTCACAATCCATAGTAGAGTAATGAAAATCTCAGTCCCCATTCATACCCATTTATAATGTGCCTTGAAGAGATGGAAGGCTGCTGGAAGAGGGGAGTGGTGGTGCACGAAGAAAGGTGGTTTAAGTTACTTGTTTTTAAGTTCATTTAATCCTTGGTTGCAATTTGTGAATTATTGTATATCCATCCCAGATTCTCCTTAAAGATTTACAGTTGAATTTATTTTGCGAGAATACCAGAATAATTACAATTCAATCCAGTCACTGCTTTAGCCACCTTCTAACCCTGTAAAAAAACAGGTTGTGACATTGTTGGACACAAGCTTTAACTATGTTTTTTGTCCTAAATACTGGACTGAGCATTTTAGCATCAGTACCTGACATCACATTAAGATAACAATATTGGGCAATGCCTTTCAGTATGATTGGCACATAATCATATGTCATACGTCATCCTGGTTTTTCACATGCAGGGAGTAAAGACTAGTTTTGAGGAACCTAAACAAGCAGCATATTGGTAAATCTTGAATACGTACACAACCAAATGGAGTTTTTACATCAGGCTTGGCTTATAGCTGATAAATACATAGTAATGCATCCCTGTACTCAATAAAACATCCTTGAATTTGTTTGTTGCTTTTCTATATGGAAGTAGGGAAGGCACCTGAGTGTTACCTGGTCATAGCAAGAACACAAAAGCATTGCAGAACATGTGTCCCACAGTATGTCACAAACATGAGTACACCCCTCACAGTGGTGTAAATTATTTTTCACAGGACAACACTGAAGATATTGTACCTTGATACAATGTAGTCAGTGTACAGAATGTACATTAGCTCTCCCTTCAAAATAACTCAACACGCAGCCATTCATGTTTAAACCTTTGGCAGCAAAAGTCAGTACACCCCTATGTGAAAAATGTCCATATTGAGCCCAATTAGCAATTTCCTTCCACTGTTTCATATGATTTAAGTGTTTCAGTTGTGAATTAATTGAATATTATCATATTCTGGTCACTAGAAGTTAAGCACCTCATAGCATAAAAGTCTCTGAGGAGTTTTAAAAGCATTCTATATATTCTAAATCAGGAAGACTGAGGTTTTAGGAACATGCAATCCTAATTCAGGGTATCAAGCAGATACCAAATCAATGTCATGTTCAATAGACCCAAACAGACCATATGGAGTGCATCATAATTGTATTCCGCTTCTAAAAAAATCAGTTAGTATTGGTTAGGGTTTTAGGGGTACACCATAGCAGGAAAGTTAATGGTGGAGATTTAACAGGGCAGCCAACCATGTAGTTTTTTTGTCAATGGTCCATTTAGCACCTATAAGTTTATTCATCCTTTTTTTTTTACAAAGAATCTGTATTCTAATTACAATGTAGGATTAAATGCAGAAGATGTGAGAAACTAAGTGCATCCAAAGATTTATTAGCTGGTGGAGTCATCTATAGTAGTCTTTTCACACATTGTGCAAGCATTTTTGTTGACAACATCATTTTGATGTTTGCACAGTTTTTTATGTATAGCTCTCTTATTTATGGATTTTAACTGCCTGGTAAATACCCAATTAGTGCAATCTCCTGGTGAACATAACACAAGACATTCACAAAGGGTTTGGGGGCTTTCGTCCAGTAGACTTGTTATGACAGCAGCCTGGAAACCTTAAGGTCCTGCAACAGCATTTTAATTGGGTTTGGACTTTCTTGTTTTGATGGCTGTTTCTTCAGATTTTATCTGATGAACAGATTACCCCACCTAATACTCCAAAAGATACATTTTTGATAAGTTTTTTGTTCCTAGATTAATGACCAGCATCCATTATTTCTGTTTCTGGTCCAATTTCTAATCACATGTCAATAGCAGCGCCTGGCTACTTCATACTTTCAATTCTTAGGAATTGGTAACAGTATACTTCTCACTTTTCATACAATGCTTCAGCATTTAGAATTAGCCTTAGTTACATAAATAATTACATATAATATGTCTTCTTATTTAAGGACAAGTAAAGACCAGATGATTTTCTTGCTAGGGATTGGCTAGAAGGGGTTGCATCAACCTACTTGTCAGAGCTTTTTAAATAGCAGCTATGATTGTCATATAAAACTTACCTTGTACTAAAACCTAAAGTCCTTTACTTCATATTTGATTGATTTTTTTTAAACAAAGTCTTTAGCAATTTTTTGGGTGAATGATAAAAAGTTGTATTCATAAAACCACTAATTACCCAGAATTGCACAAGGTCACTGCAAACGTGGAATGTCTCAACTCCAGAAGTGTATGAATGTGAAAACACACGTAGATCTGTTAAGCTTCCTCTTTTTTGTCTTCTATTTCTGTTGCTTCTTCTAATACAAATAACAATAATGACAATATAACAGTGTGCTAAAGTGAAATACTAATACATAAAGATGGTTGGGTTTTTAAAAAAAAAATTTGACCATTTCGACGATTTTGAATTATTGCAAAGCCTGAACATGTTATCACCACCAAACTTGCTGGAGATGTAGAGAAGGGTTGGGGTATACTACAGAAAAAATTATGTCTCTAACACAAATAGTTTTTGCACAAATTAAGTTCAAAGTCAAGTTAAAATTTCGACTTTGACTTTAAATTTCATTTATACAAAAACTACATGTGCAAGACTAAACATTTTTTTCCCAATGTTCCCACATCTCTTCTCTACATATCCAGCAATTTTGGTGATGATACCATGTTCAGGGGCTTTGCAATCAGCTCACAAAATTAGCAAGTCAAAAAAATCATCCATCTCTACAGTAATGCAGTATCCTACTCCATATTTGTGGATTTATTATGCAGAACACCAGCATTCCTTTAACCTTGTAAGATATTCTAACATACAAAGAGGAAATTGAAAGCAATGGATCTTGAATTTTTTCACAAGCACAAATTGGCTTTATGTAGATTTTCTTTACTAGATCAAATGACACACCTACATTGCTGCAGCAAAAACACACACATTTTATAATAAAATTGTAATAGTGGATTATACACAGCTTTTTATTTAGAACACAGGAAATTCCAACAGATTATAGTATAATTTCAACTATATGATGCACCGCTTCCCTCTCTGTGTTTTGGTACTGGCCTTTTGCCATGGCTGTAGGAATAGAGCCCAGCCCTGCCAACTTTGCTGGAACTCTATATATTAACTTTATATGTGAATGCGAATGACGCCTGCGACGTAGGCTGGGAAACCGAATTAACATGGAGGTCTATGGCACGGCCCCCAATGGCGCAGAAGTGGGGGTGCCAGAACCCAGGGCCATAGGTACGTTTTAATGATCCAAGCTCAGGCACCGTTTGTTTTGTTAACAAACTCTGGACAAGCTGGGTTTGTCTCAAATGCTAGGGGAGTAAATGTCAAACTTACCTTTCCCCCTTTGTTTTAAAGATCAACTCAATAGACAAGCCTTTCTCGAATTCATGAACACAAATCCTTGATGGGGACCTTAAATCTCCATTAGGTGTTATGGAACACTGGCTTAATAACAATTACTGTAACTAGGGCACATTAGCATAAACGAAAGCTGTGATATAGAAATAAGTTAAGCATATAAGCATATATATATATATATATATATATATACAAAAAGAATATGACATATTGAGTGTATCTGCCAACCAGTGGTTATTATATACAAATAAAGTAATCTTAAGACAAAATCTGTAAAATGGTAGTATTTCCTAGTTTTGTTGATCAGAGGAGGAGTATTTCATTTCCTTTAATTTCATTGATAATAAGTGGTTCTTTTTTATAGGTGGTCAGTACAATATTTAGATTAGATTTGTGATTAAAGGGAACAGGGTATTTTATATTGGTCAAGAGTGCCCATTAAACTGGTGGTCAATGAGAATTCAACTTATATTGGTGTTCACTGGCAATGATGTGTGCAAAACACAGAGTGAAAGATTGGCAGCCTTAGTGGCTACATACTGTATCTGATGGAAATTACTAAACCCTGGCTAAGAAAGGCTGCCAAAGAAGAAGTGTTTTTGTATATTTTTATACATAAGCTGCTTGAGAAAGCATTGGAAAAACAGAACTTCTAATGTCTCAGAAGGGGAATATTAGTCATACAAAGCTGAACATGCTATGAGCAACTAAATATTCACCTTTTTTTAATAAAGAATAATATATTTGAAAAAATAGTGAGTTGTGACTATTAAAGCCGATCTCTAGATTTACCATCAGTTTTGCATAGTTTTATATACAGCTCTCCTGTACTAAATGATACATAATATAAGGTTAACTTGAAAAGTTTAATTAAGTTTGTACTGTACAGCGCTGCGTAATATGCTGGCGCTATATAAATAAATGTTACTACTACTACATAATAATAATAATAATATTTTAAGGCAAGTATGCTTTGCAGAAGACTGTTAAGACTTAAACCACAAGTGCTGCTTTTTGCAACACCTATTTAAGACAGGTCTTCACGTACTTAGAACACGTGATAAGGGTGACCTCTCTTTTGGAACACCCATTAAACATCATTAACTGAAGTGTAAAACAATTGCTGTTTGGTACAATAAAGTCGAAGCTTATCACAGAATCACTGTCTGTGCGTTCTCTGTGTCTGCTTCCCGGATCCGATCCTAGAGGGGCTGATAACCATCGGCAGTGATCATCACATCCACAGGGCGAATCGATTAACCCAACACTAAAATGGCTTAAGGCTGGGATACACGGCTCAATTTTTGAGCCAAAAGAGAGAGCTCGGCAGTAGCATGATGACGTCATCACGCTACTGCCCGGCTTCCCCAATATCGGGTGCCAGCTGTCAGCCAGTTTATACAATGAATGGGGAACCGCAGTTCCCTATTCAAAATATAGGCTATCGAACAAGGTTTACCAACATGTTGGTAACCTGTTCGGCCGAGCGAGATTAATTTCCCAGATTTCTGCATAGCTCAGTGCGCTCAGCTGTGCAGAAATCTGGAAAATATCGACCCGTGTATTCCTACCTTTATTCTGGTCTCATGCAAATTGCCACCCACCAGCCATGAAGTTCCTAAAGCTTGTTAATGAGGTAGGGGAAAAGCCAAGCCATAGTTAACAAACATATTAATAAAACACTTTGCAAAACATAGCAAATTAAGTTACAAATGGCTGCCATAAACTTACTTAATTTTTCTTTTATTTCCTTTGTGTCCTATGTAATAAGTATGTCTACATATATCCAGTTCACAGTATTAGGGTTATATAAATACTCATTTAAAATATAGAACACTCACAGTAAAAGGACTTGAAATACATGTTGTCCTTGGTAGCCTTTGAAAAATGCATACATTTCAGAATTGTTGCAGAGTTTTAAAACCTTCTGATTGATGCAGTCAAAATAGAAGGGATATTTACTGTCCCAAAACTAAAGGTGGCCATACATGGGTCAATTTTCCAATCTATTCCTGAACAATAGACCACTATGCATGTTCGCAGTGATTGATTGTTCGCGAATCGAACACTGCCACCCTTTCATTGAGCGGAATCAATCCTGTTCAAAGAAAGCCAGATCGAACAGGGAACCTACATGGTGGTCAATCCCTGCTCCATTGCTCCCTATGACTGTATAGGTATAGGTATATTTTGTTCCAGTTTTTTGTAGTAAAGTAATAGATAATAGAAGCAATGTAAAATTGTTTAGAATAACAATAAAAAAAGTACTATTCGGTTTAAATTAATGGGAAAATTGTACATCAATAACAAGAGGATGCGACCACATGAAGTGCCTTAATCGTAGAAAACCAATGAGTCAACTATATTCATATTGCTAGTTCAAATCAGTCTAAACCATCATAATTCGTCAGCGTAAACTCTCCCCCCCCCAAATAAAAAACAACTTTATAAACATAACTATATCTGTCATACATTATATGAGCATTTTTGTTAAATTGTCCCACATAGCACACTATTATGATTTATTAATGTTAAAACTGTCTATTGCTTCTAGACTCCTAACTGTTCTTCGGTGGACTGTCTCCTTGAGAAACACTACTTATCAACTATGTACTCACTGGAGTTTATATTTGGCATTCTTGCAAATGGCATCGTAATGTTTGGCTATATCTTTTGCATGAAGAAATGGAACAGTGGAAGCATCTACCTATTTAACCTGTGCTTGTCTGACTTCATCTTCCTCTGCACACTTCCTCTACTTATTGAAAGTTATGCCAATGGACGGTGGGTCTTTAGTGAGTCCTTGTGCTACAGCAACCGATACCTACTCCATGCCAACCTGTACAGCAGCATACTCTTCCTGACCTTCATAAGTATTGATCGATACCTTATTATCAAGTTCCCTTTTAGAGACCATATAATGCAGAAGAAACTTATGGCAGTTGCCATATCTGTTGGTATTTGGATTGTGGTTATGTTAGAGATTGCCCCAATTCTGTTGTTCATTGAATTGGGGAATAGCAGCCAGTGTCTCAGCTATGGAAGTTCTGGGATGGCCTCATACAGTCTCATCTACAGTGTTTGTCTTAGCATCACTGGCTTTGTCATCCCTCTATTTACCATGTGTTTGTTCTACATGAAAATGGTTTGCTTCCTCAGGAACAGGAACCAGCAGCTAACAACATCCTTTTCTCTTGAGAAACCCCTGACTTTAGTGTCTGTGGCTGTGATTGTGTTCTTCATCATTTTCACCCCATATCACATCATGAGAAACCTGAGGATCGCCTCACGAATGGAAAAATGGAAGCTTAGCAAAGAGGCAATGATCACCATCAATTCGATTTATATAATCACACGACCTATTGCATTTTTAAATAGTGTAATAAACCCAGTGTTCTACTTTCTTATGGGGGACAATTTTAGGGAAATGTTGTTGGCGAGGGTTCGGCGCATGTTGCGAGTAATAAAATGTCGATGTGCCTATAGGTTTAGCGCCAGCCATCAGCAAACTAGAGACTCCAGCACAGATTCATAGCAAGACATTTTATACATTTTATATATAGTATTATTAGTAATTTTCAGTATTTTCTGTTACACAGAACTCCAATGTACTAAATATTTGTGTTATAGATTGTTGGCGTATCAGTATTTAAATTGATATATAATATAGAATAATATACTGTATACTTAATTTATTCTAATTAAAATATTTTTTGTTACAACCATCAATCCCTAAACAGCATTTTGTAATGGGTATCACAATTAAGAAAGGACAACAAAATCTAGCTATGGCTGTAAGGATGGTCATTGGACCCTCAATATGGGTTCAAGTGTTTTTAAGGATTTCTTTTTATGCCAAAGGAAAAATTGTTGAAGATATTATCAACATTGACTTTGGAATCTTGGCAATTTGGCTACGACACTACTGTATGTAATCCTTTTTGTTTTGTTAAAGTTAGTAGAGCACATGAAAAACTTTGGATATATGGTAGAAGTGCTTCCTTGCAAGCTTTATTTTGCGTCACAATAAATATGTTGTCATGTGTCCTCAATTGTATGCCATAATTCCTACCATGATATCTTACTGGACATCATTAAACACTGCCATAAGTAAACTTGAGAAAAGGAGTATTGTAAACGACATTGACTACGAAATTTTTTAAGGTAGGCATAGACGCCTTGATTCTGCATGGTGCACCCTTTGCATCCCATCCAAAGTAATGGGATCAGCCGGGAATTTACCAACACGTCGGCTCACCGTGCGACATTCAAGGAGATTCCTGGCTGATCTCACCAAGTGGGCGCACACGATTTTCGGCCGAGCGCCTGCTAGGCGATTGGCAGGAATGTGCATGCCGGTCGAAAAATTTAAAGCCTGTGTATGGCTACCTTTTGTCTCTCCCTTCTCACTTGTGCCCTAGCCTATCTAATTATATCTATTGTAGTGTACAATATCTTTTGCTACTGCCTATTGGATAATATACTGTAATATATATTTCAAAATAAAACTGCCGATTTATGTATGTCTCTCTCTCTGTCTTTCTCTCTCTCATATTGTGGCCTAAGCAAGCTATTTCTGGAATATTGTATCATTATTTAAAAAAAGACCCGCCATGTGTAAAGCCTTTATTTTTATTATTTTTTAAATAATTGGTTATTCAGCGATAAGTATGTATTTAGGTGTGTCCTGTTCTGAATAGTTCATGTTTGATACTGACATAGATACTCACAGAATTACTTCATACTTCATAGAATTTAAATATTTATTGTGAAAAATGTAAAAGAGATTTTATCTAAGAATGACTTTTTTATTGGGTCAATTGTAATGTTTAGCATGTATTTGTTTTAGACCTAATAATACCTTTTTTACTTTTTAACTTTGTTTTCTTTTTTTTTCTTTTGTGTCTGCTTTTATTTATTTATTTTTATTCCTTTAATGCGTTGTAATATGGGCTGATATATAATAAAAAAGATTATGTATACTCTTTATTCAGCTATTATCTTCCAATGCCAATAAAGACATATTTATGATTTATTGTTTGTTTGAGTTGTGTAGTCATCCACTGCCATCCAAACTATCCAGAGCCACAGGAGCAATCAAGGCAGTGGTGATCACAAACCAGTGTTTAAAAAAACATAATTCTTCTAATTAAACCATTAATTAAATATATACCTAGCCAATAGGTTTGCAGCATTCAACTGTTTATATATGAGTCGCTTTTTATGTTCAAATAAACACTAATCATTCAATTTGACTGAATTTAGTTAACCAAAAGCCATGAAGATTGGGCATAAAATCATGAGTTACCAGTCAGTTTGGAGAGATAACATTGATTGCACAAGTATCTGCCAATGTTTTAAATTATTTGTATCTGAAGGATGTGCACAAACCTTCATGTCCATAAGGAAAGGAATCAAATTTAATGATTCAGTTTTGCACTAAATACCAAGTTGAATGAATTGTAAATTGAATGGGTCATACACAGAGGTTTTTAATGGAATCCTAACTGAAATGAAAAAGAGGTTAAAGTTTCCATGTTGTTAAAAAAGAATTCTAATGAATTTGTGACACAAAGTGATCAATATTAGAGAAAGGCAGGGAGTTTGAGTGTAGGCATAAATTGTAAGAGCCTTCTGCAGCAGCAGCACCAACTGTCAATCTGCAGGCTTATTATTATTATTATTATCATCATTGTATATTTATATAGCGCCAACATATTACACAGCGCTGTACAATACATTAGATTTGAGACACAACACAAGATAACACACAGGTACAATATATGGCACAGGGGGAGTGGAGGACCCTGTCCAGATGGGTTTACAATCTAATTGGTTGGGGAACAGAGTATGCAGTAGGTGGTGGGGGGGGGGGCTGGCATGGTTGTGATGTAAGGGGTGAGAAGATGGTTAGGAGAGACTGAAGAGGTGGGTTTTAGGGCTTTTGTTAAAGAGCTAAAGGTAGGAGCTAGTCTAATGGGGCGAGGGAGGAAGTTCTAGAAAGTAGGAGTGACCCTAGTCTTAAAGCCACTCATGTGATGATGTTTAGAGATGGTCGAATTTTTCGACTTGCTAATTTTGTGAGCTGATTGCAAAGCCCCTGAAAACGGTATCATCACCAAAATTTCTGGAAATGTAGAGAAGGGTTGGGGGAACATTTGAAAAAAAAAAAGTATGGCTCTAGCACATGTCGTTTTTGCATAAATTAAGTTCAAAGTTAAAGTCGAAATTCCGATTTTCGAAATTTTTACTTGAATTTGAACTTAATTTGTGAAAAAACTATTTGTGTTAGAGACATACTTTCTTTTTTGGAGTATACCCCCAACCCTTCTCTACATCTCCAGCAAGTTTGGTGATGATACCATGCTCAGGGGCTTTGCAATTAAGTCGGAACCGTCAAAATGGTCGAATTTTTGAAAAAAAATTCGACCATCTCTAATGATGGGATGAGTAGGGATGTCATGTCAAGCTAGAGATGTGAGATGCAATAAACTTTACTATCTGCAAATACCCTCTTACAATTTTGTGAATGTTGCATTTTGGCAGCACTAAATAAATGGAGCTGTTATCTGTCTAATAATCTAATAATACATTTGAATGTTTACTTCAATATAAAATCTCCCAAGTGCATTTGTAAAGAAGTCAGTGTTTTCTAAATTTGGCCAAAAAGTCAAAGGGTATGTTTTCACGGTGTCAAAACCCCTCTGTTTAATCTACGTTGAGGCATTCCATGGAATTCAATGAACCTGTTCCTACATGCGTTGATGTGATGCGTTTGCCTTGCGCTTATATCAACTTAGAGACCTGTGTCATATTTAATGCAACGGAGCCCAACGCATGTGTGGGTGCGCTGACGTACCCACAGACAATGCATTGATTGGGCTACCAGTAGATGGGTATCCATTCGTAACGGACTGTTTTACCTTTAAAATAAAAAATCATCACTTTGCCAACATCACTCCCGGAACCACAAGCGACCAAATTTCCTCATTTTCAAATAGGAAAAAGAAACTTCCTCCATCTGTACGCATGCCTTAAAGGATGCCTAAAGGGAAGTCTTAACGGATGTCCTAACAAATTGAACAGAGGGACCTTGTTGGACTGAAAAACGTAGTGGAAACATAGCCTGATAAAAGGATGACTATCTCTTTTGTTGGGGAACCTGGCAAAGTGCCCACAACCTCACACAATTGCACACAGTTAAATAATTTCCTGTTTAATGCACAGAAAGTGTGGTTTCACATTTTTAAATAATACATAAAGTCAATCACCACATGTTATGAGGATTTAATACTGTGCATATCCCAAGCTGAACATATTTCAGCTTGGGAGCTCTGTTATCTACTTCTGTTGTCATTTCCATCTAATGTTAGACTGCGATCCACCTGTTGGGCATCCCTGCTGCAGAGATAAAAGTCAATGGTATGGTATGTGAATAAATTCAAAAGATAATGTAGATGAAACCATATATATATCTTTTTCAACCTCTGAATTAGAATGTTTAATTATTAGAAACAATGGATTGTTAATCTACAAATATTGTACTTTGAATGCATAAAAATGAAAGACGTTTTGAAGAAATGTTCCCGACCAGGTATATGTATGTCCTCAACAACTGCCTATTAAGTCTCACACTAGAATAAATTAGCAGCTCTCAGCATGACATGATTTTAAATTCTCCGATTAAAACTAGAATAAAGTGTCTGATAACACCTGCCTGAAACCACTTTTAGTTAATAAGGTTAATGACTAATTTTCCATGTGACAGCTATATGATTTTATAAGGTGATTAGAGTCCCTAAATATGATTTATAGAAGACTCCTGTTGCTAGGCTTGTATGTGTCATGTTTCTGTAACTATCATGCTCCCGCCACTAAGGCTCCCAGACTCATTATCTCACAGCAGTGGTTTACAGGCATAGATTCAGAGCCATTAATTTGCACCAAAAGGGCACCTGTCACTTTAGTGCAAACAAGCTTTGCTTCGCTATCTGTTTACTCTCTCTCTCATTTTTCAGTCATTAAAGACTTTTACTCTATGGCACATAATGTGTTTATGGCAAAACATGTTTTTAACTCCTGTCTTTAAATCACGATATATCAAAAAATGTAGTGCATGTCTGTCCACTTGTTCTCAGTAAACAATGGTGTTTATGATGTTTGATGATTCACTATAATGTAAGATGTGAAACCTCTAATCATTTAAGGTAATATGAGTTGACCAATGTATATTTTAAATCCTATTCTATAAATAAATTTCGCTTTTAATACAGCCAAGTGTGTTTTTCTTTTTAATTGGCAACAAACAAAATTAAATAAAACCCCTTACAAAGTAGATGTTTACTACTAGCAGGGCTTTGGTTGAAGTTAAACCGTGTGGTGGGATTGTTTACAACCTTATGTGTTTACCAATTCAGCAAGCCTATGAAGATCAGTAACCTTGAAAGAAGTTGGCAAGGGTAACAACTGACTCCCATGCCAATATTTTAGCCTGTAGTTATCAAGTAAAATTCCATTCCTTACAACCACCAGTCAATGGGAACATTGCCCGAAGGGCACCTTGAACTTGAACCTCCAACTAGTTGATAGTCTACATGTCAACATTCTTACAACAAAGCTAATAGGGTTCCACTTGAACCTTCTAACTTCAACGATTGCTCACCACATGCTGCTCGAGCAGAACACGAGCACACTTTTTTATTTCCCTTATCTCATGTGTACAGATACTTTTTGAAAAGCTGTTAGCAAAGATTATGCCAAGTAATTAGGAAGCTGCTCCAGGTTTAATACCATTGTAACTGGTGCTCCGATTGTAAACTGATACTTATATATTTTTGTCTATAGAATGTTTTTTGGGGGACTGGGCTACTAAAATATTTCTGGTCAAGTGACATTTCCAATATTTGTGTAAATTTTCTGTTATGTCTGTTTAGGCTACATTAACACAGTCTCTTTCCGGGCTGCTTTCAGTCGGCTGCACCCTGGAAAACATCGGGGTGCTCATGTCTGCGCTCTGAGGGATAGGTAAACCATGGAACCATAGTAGGTCTATCGGGATCATGTCATGTTTGCTGGGCATTTGCGCAAATTGGTGATTTACTTGTCAGTTAAGAACTTCCAGTGTAAATAAGCAATCATGTTTCAGTGTTTTCATTTGCGTGGCATGATGTTAATTAAACAATATTTAGATAATATCCTAACATGATGATTTAAGTTTCTAGTTAATGTATTACCTGGGGGAAAATGTTATCTTGCCCCTTACACAAATTATAATTTTTAACAATTAAGTCTGCTGTACAGCAATGAAATAAAGGAGTTCAACTAGGAAGACATATTGTCTAATTGACATATAGTGAGGGCCTGTCCTTAGGGTTATCTGCAGCCTGGAACTGGCGGTTTTGAGTGATAAACAAGATACATAAGAAGCAGTTGGAAAAGCAGAGAGAGCTCTTATAGTCTACCCATGGAGCCACCCTTAAACAGACCTAAGGAAACTGTAAAAGCAAGGTGGAGTATAGTATATTATTCACTGAAGACAGGCAGACATGATGCAGAGAAAACAATTTGCTATATTATACAGCCAACACTGCTCAGTTTTCTTTTTTTTCTTAACAGAAATGTGAAGGATTAATTGCACACGTACACATAGTCCTGAAGCACATACACACACAGTCATTTTGTTGTCATTGCTCCCAGCTACAGGAGAATAAACAAGTGCACCCTCCCCCATAGGAAACAGTGACCAACATTTATGTGGGTTGATGCAGACAGATACAGATACCTGGACAGATAACAATCACATTTTCTTCCACTGCAGAATAGAAGCTTTGCATAGCAGTAAATCTGACATCATTGTACGTGAATCTTTCAGGATGAGTATTTTGGAGTATTCTGTCTAAAATATTCATCGTGAAGAAGTTGCCGCTGAGCCACGAGACGTATTAATGTTAAGTTATTTTATGCTACTAACTAATGAAAATCTACTCCAACTGCTTTGCATGAATCCTCTTTTTTTCTGGGACACCTGCAATACCTTTCTAAATACCTTCACAAACCAAAGATAGGACGATTATTCCGTTCCAATTACCCCGGTTACCTAAAAGAAAGTGAGTGCAACCTTACTGAAGCCAGATACACCAAAGTTCTACACCGCTCTACAAAAATACGGTTATTGGTACAGGAGTAATAACCGACTCTATTGTCCCTACAACCGAGATTGCAAGTAGTTATCTCTACAATAATCACAAAAAGCTACTGTTAGCCACCCTCCTAGGAGCCACACTCCTTGAGTAAAGTAAACATTTACACATATATGTTTTCTTCTTCTTTTTTCCCTTTGTGTACACATAACTAAAGCTGAAGAAACTACTGGAAGATCGGGATTAGACAAAAACATCACCATACTGAATCTTTTGATGTATGTGTTACATGACAGTAATTGAACTTATCCCAATGTATGTTTGTTGTACTGTACTGTAGTTTATTAAAATTCCCTGTAAACTTGGGGGTCATAAATCCAGGTCCAAACAACTGCTATGTATATGCAAGTTTATGTTCACAAAAATGGACTTAACTGATTTCTTTAGATTGAGGAGTCAAACAAAAACATCTTAAACACAAAGTCCACAAAGGGCCTTCTGGGGGGTTCAAAAGAACAATCCCTAAGGGGGTATCCCACCTTTGGAGTTTTACACCTGCTAGTCCATGACTCCAAGCCACAGCTCTTTAAATTGTCAACAAGAATCAATCTTCTGGATTTCACAAAATAAGGCTTCTACTTTCCATCGCTATGATACATCATCCGATGGGATTACACCTGAAAACTGCAGAAAAATACATCTCTTTAAGGACCCTTCCTAGGCTCCTGTACAACTCCCAAACAATAAAGAAATCACTTTTACTAGATTGAGATCTGCTAGTCTAAAAGTTAAGAGTACCTTAGCAACAACTTCAATAAATGCCCTTTCCCTGCAACATGACTCCTTTTACGAAGGAAATATGCCTCAAAGATTGAATTCCACTAGAGGTGCCTTTTCATCTCAATGACTGGCAATAACTCGTGGGCAAGATATGCCAGAGAGAGAAGCCTCATGCATTGTGTCTATGTTTAATTCGTTTTCATTGTATAAAGTTGCATTTAATTTGTTTTCCTGTGCGATATTTTCTCCATATATGATGAGTCAGAGAGGTGGAAACCGACCTTCAGTCCCTGCCATCAGAGCAATACCAGGGCAGCTTATACCAAGGAGAGCTGATAAAGGTAGTGGCATATGGGGTTTCTCAATACCCGGATGACTCCTCATAAGTTTTGACAGTTAATCATTTGTTGTAGTTGCTGTAGTACATGCTTTTAATAATCATAGTCTGCCCTGTATAAAGTTCAAAACCTAAAATGAGATGCAATAATGATTGGATCTTCCATAGAGAACAGTGTTAATCAGCTGGCTTGGTTGATCTGGTCTGATGATCTGGCATTAATTTGTCCTGGTGAAGACAACTTTTTATTATTTATAGAACAATTTTGTGCTTATAATGAATGTCCTATGGTTTATTGATTAACTGCTGCTGATGTGCATTAATTAGTGTATACCTGTACAGGCCCATACAAAGGTTCTCAGAAAATCCCCCATGGCTTCTTAGAAGTCACTCTGCATGATGCTCTACTCTGCGCAACTGTCATTAAGTCGAAGGTGTGCAAAATAATGAATAGTACAGAGAAATAAGTAAAGAATTACTTATTCCTACATTACAGTCATAGATGCGCTCTGATAAAACTCTGTAATTTAAGTTTAACAATTGGGTTTAATAACTATCTTACCCGAGCTGGTGTGCACCAGCATAAAACCACACTTTTAAGTTCCATCCAGTTTCCACAAAGGGTGTGCGGCCAATACTCGGCCGGACCGGCCATGCATGATGATGTCATCATGCGCTGTCGATCTGCTGGGAGATTGACAGGAATTCTAAACGTCTATGGGGGGCTTAACTGATACATTTTTGCCTAAAGTTTTAGAGAACTATATTCTACCATAAACTAAATAATATCTGTAATTTTTCAAAAAAAATAAATGATGCAGAATGTTTCCTCGGATTACCAATATGCACTTTTTATGTAAAAGCCTTGTTTTTCAATGTCTTTCAAAAAATTTGCAATATAAAAATTTCTCAGGTCAAACATATAGCAAGCAGAGAAAGCCAGGTAAGGTTGGATTGACAGTGCACAAAAACAAAAAGCACTAACTTTGGAGACTGTTACAAACAGATTTACTATAAAAGTTATCTTCCTATAATTTGACAGATGCAATAAACTATGTCCTACTTTGACATTTTTATCCAGCAGAGGTCAGGCTATATTCAGTAATACATCATTATGACAATTCACAGAGCTCTGAAAACACATTGTCCCCGATCTGCTTTCTCTATTGAAGTGGTGCTTTGACATTAAATTGGGTCAGACCTTTTTGTGAGTTCTAGCACTATAAGAAACAAGTCTGCAAGATAACAAAAAAGAATCACCAGTGTCACGTTCTTGTCATTTCCTTGCTGTGGAGTAAAATGGAATGTGCAGTCATGGGTTTGAAAAAATAATTACCCTTTCACAGTGGATAACTACCTGCACCACTTTTGGTTGCAATGACTTTAATAAAGTAAAACTGGGGTTTTCTTGGTTTTGAACAGTAATGTCTTTTTTAGGTCTCAGACTTTAGTTCAAGTTCCATTTTATATTTTACATTTTCCAGCCATGTGGATTTTAGACCTGTGTGTTTCCTTTCTTAACATTACCAAAATGACACTGACATTATTTGTTTTCTTTATTTTGTTGGTTTATTTTTTGTTTTAGCATTTAACCTCCTGGGCGTTACGTCCGTCCTGGGCGTTACGTCCAAAGCCAGTACGGAAACAGTATGATCTTGGATCAAACTCTGCCCGTGCCAGGATCGGGCGCAATCGGTGGCTCTCCGTGAGCCTGCAGCATTTCTGCGTAGCTGCAGGCTCATGGACCTTTTCCGGCCCCATGTCTTTGGTGTCATCGGTGACGCCAAAGGGGTTCAGCGCCATAGACCTCCATGTTAATAGAGGGGGCGTCGCTTTCCCCTGCACACACCGTTGGTGTCTAATTGTCACCGGCAGTGTGTAGTGAGCTGGGAGGAGAGCGGGCAATCACGGCGTACAGTGTACTCTGCCGTGATTGCCCGGGAAGTGGCTTTTCGTGCCATGAAAAATGGTGCAAACAGTGACGCTAGGAAAGTTAAAAAGTTCTCAAAATATATGTCCTGCAAACAGTGCAGGTAAAAGGTCCTTGAGCACCCATGGAAAAAATACCATTGTGTAAACCTCATGTAGTGTGAACTGCATTAGAAGCATTTCAGGTACTGTCCTTTTTTATTCATCCTTCCTACCGAAGTACTCAGGGTGGCCTCTTCCTGCAATTACTTACCCATTTGCCCATCCAGGCCAAAATATCAGGTTATATTATTTATCATTAGAATTTTTTTTGGTGTTTTTTTTAGTTTTGACTAGCCGAATTTGTGAGTCACTTGCAAAGCCCCTAAACAGGGAATCATCAGCAAGATTGCTGGAAATGTAGAGAAGGGTTGTGGAAACATTACAAAAATGTATTGCTATAGCACATGTATTTTTTGCATAAATTAGGTTCAAAGTCAAGTGAACAATTTTGAATCAAAATGTTGCTGAGGATTCCACATTCAGGGGCTTTGCAACTAACTCCCCAAAAAAACAAGTAAGTATTTTGCAAGCCACAGCAGCCAGCATCTGTCCCCATAATACACTGCTCAAAAAATAAAGGGAACACAAAAATAAGACATCCTAGATCTGAAAGAATTCAATATTCTTATTAAAAACTTTGTTCTTTACATGGTTGAATGGTCTGACAACAAAATCACACAAAAATTATCAATGGAAATCAAATTAATCAACCCATGGAGATTTGGAGTCACACTCAAAATTTAGGGGCTGGTCCAACTAATATCCTTAAAACAAGCCAAAATGGTGCTCAGTAGTGTTTGTGGCTTCCACATGCCTGTATGACCTCCCTACAATGCCTGGGTATGCTTCTGATTAGGTGGCTGATGGTCTCCTAAAGGGGATCTCCTCCCACACCTGGACTAAAGCTTCTAAATTCTAATGTTTGCCAACTTGTATCATAAGGTGTTTTGATTGTAAAATATGTACATATTCAGCTAGGTTCTATTTTTATTTATGCTGTCTTTTATTATATATGTGATTGTCCGGTCCTGTTTAATAATTGGTTTGATGAAACAGTAGTGCCCTTAAAGCCCCTGTAGGGTTCATATCAAAGTCCACCCATTTTGGTTACTTTTTTTTTTTATATTGTCCCACTTGGGAAAAATTGGTGATATCCCTGTATAATTGTGTGTGTATGTTTATACTGAAAGAGAAGTGGTAGTGTCTGTATTTATTCCATACTATAAATGTCACATGTCCTAAATAAGAGGAAATAGAAGACTCGTAGGAATCAATTTCACACCTTTAGGAATATCAATAAATAAAAAGTAAGGGAGAGGTTAGGGGGCCAATCACATAGGAGTAATCATGATATAGAAAAGGAGAAGTTTCAGGAAACAAGACACTTTAGGAAGGTCCAACGTTTCTAAGATATTGACGAATAACTAATGTGTTTTTCAAAAGTCTTGCTATATAGCATGTTTTAAACTATGAAGGTCTTGACCTCTGGAGGTTTCATGAAGGACCAGAATGTTGAAGCACATATGAGGAGTTTTCTGTTGCTATATGTATTTTGTGATAATTGGTATAAGAGAGTTTAAGAAATAATGATTTATGAGAAGCATTAGAATTTAGAAAATAAAAGGAAATCTAGGTAAGATATACATTTCATGGGTGGAAACACAACCAATGCAAAAATGGTGCAAATTCATCCTGTTAAGAAATTCAGTGAGTGAAGGATTGAAATATATCAGAAAAAGAATTTATCAACTTTTTAAGTATTGTAAGGAGGAATGGAAGGTAATGTTGGGGCTTCTGACTATAATAGATACAAGAATATAGAATGCTACTGTGTAGGCCAAATTCTTTAGGGAGGAACAGAAAGGCAATGAATGGATTGGAGATGTAACCATAAGGAAAGGTTGCTACGTTTGATGTCTGAAATTAAAGTAAGGATTTTAATTATACTATCACATGTCTTACTACAAGGGATGAAACTAACTTCAAGCAGATGTATACTCAAAATTATGTATATATAATAAAAGTTTAACTTACCTTTGTGCCGGTACAATGGTGGCATAGTGCTCCACAATCCTAATAATATACTAACCTTTTGGTTTCTGGTGCCACGTCTGCCATTGAAGAGGGGGGTTAATAATTTTCAATGAAGAAAAATTGTGTCTGTGTATTACAATGCAGAGCCAAGATCAGGTACTTTCCCAGCTGTCACTGCTTTTAGAGATGTTGGCTCTTCTGCCCTGCCGCGACACTGTATCTTCATAGAGGGGAAGAAAAAAGGGGCTGTGAGGAACCTTCCTAATTTACTCATTACAGATTTTTTTATGCATTCTAGACTATTATGAGCATTTCTAGTGCCAACCTTGCAAAGATAAAAATCTGGTGATAGGTCTGCTTTAATCTTAATGAAGCCAGAAGATAATGAGAGGAGTTAGTTTATTAAATACAATTTTTACATTAATAGGGAAATGGGTAAATAACTGGAGCAGATAGTTGGCTTTTGAATTCATCCTTCTTTGAGAGACATCACCTAGTTTATGGCCAGTTTAACCTGGTGTGTGAAATACTTTCTATCTTAAACTTCATCATGATTTATAGAAACTCCATAAATGCTAAAGACCCATTGCATGCAACTTTGGGAACATGGCTCAAAATTACCTCTTTGGTACTGGTTGTGCAAGCCTTGGACCCCAACCATTAGTATTTGAAGTGATGTTATTCATTTAATTGTCTAATTGTCTTCATATATTGTATATTAAACAAACAATGAGAAAATATTATCTATGTAGCAGTATAGTTTTTATATTATCAGGTTACTTAGTATTTGTTGATGAACATATGCAAGCATAGCTTTGGATTCCTATATTTGCTTACATATTGCTTAAGCTGACCATACACCTTTCGATTTCTCTGTCAGATATCCTTTAGATCTACCAACAACTATGTAGTATAGGGTGCTCTGCGATTGAACAGAGGAAGACTTTATTGTTTAGAAAGTTCCTCATATTACACACCTTGACTAAAGCTTCTAAATTCTAATGTTTGACAACATGAATCGTAAGGTATTTCGATTGTAAAATATGTACATATTCAGTTAGGTTTTATATTTAATAATGCTGTCTTTTATGATATATGTGATTGTCCGGTCCTGTTCAATAATTGGTTTGATAAAACAGTAGTGCCCTTGTAGGGTTCATATCAAAGTCCACACTTTTGGTTACTTTTTAAAAAAATTGTCTTTGAAAACAATGAATGTTACAAAACAAATGCTGTGTCCTCCCCCTCTAAGTTAATTGGCTACAATCTGACAGGAATCGCGTGTGTTAGTGGAGCACACAGGATTCCCGTCAGTTCTGTCGCCGACTCCTTACAACGTGGTGATGTCACAATGCTGTAATGAGTCTTCTATAAGCCGGCCATGGATCGAGGCGTCTATGACCAGCTTGAGGTGTCAGTGGATATAGCTTTGGCTTTCTCTATAATAAAATTTACCTCTAGTCCCATTTTCCACTCATACATAGTAGGAACATTGTCAGAACTCCATTAGAAGTTACACTTTAGGCAAAGAAAGTTGTGCTTCATAGGCTGTGAATGCTTTTCACAGAATGTACAGCAGATGGAGCTAAATACTAGCAAGGAAGGCTCCCTCTTCTAAAACTAATTTAACATTATCAAATAGTATTCTGATTGTCTGCAGTTAGCCTTTAGAGTCCTCAAATCATTTTCCCAATAGATAATTTGCAATCTTTAAAGCACAATTTCCAGCGCAACCATAAGCAGTTCTCAGATTGCGCAAACTATTACATTTACCCAGAATAACTATTAGGAAAAAAAAATAAGTTTTTCTTTCAGAATGTGGAATGTTAAATTGGAATTTCTTTCTATGTGTTTACACCAATTTATCTGACAAATAGGCAGAGTTGTTTCTTAAAATGTGTTTAGCAATATTCCATAAAGACTTTGAAATGATATTGTATTTAGTGTTTATTTAGCAGATATTCGTCATATTATGCTTCAACAAGGTTTACCGGCATACATCGTGCATATGTGTGTGCATTGCGAATGTATACACGCAATACACACAGAGCTCGGATTGAAGATCACAGAATGAAGGAATGAAGAATAGAAGCTGCATCGTGAATCTTTGCGAATAATTGCGAACGGGCGAGCGCAATGGAGGGCAATGGAATACAGTCAAATCGAATTACGCAAATTTAAATAAACCATATGCTGCTCAACACTAGTATGTAGATGACAAGTTGCTTTTCATGCAAATCTTTTAAATTATCTGTACAGATGTGAAGTGGTAGTGTAGTGACCCCGAGAAAGGGCCACCAAACTGTATTATATGGACTGTAATATTTGCTTGTATGGTGCTTATTTAGTTGGTGTGTGTCCCCTTAATGGTTGCACCTGTTGTTTACGAGTTGCTAAAATCAAGAGTCATAGGCAGGGTTAATTAATTTTTTCATGCTCTCTACTTTCCCTCCAAAAAGTAGCTAATCTGTTCTGCACAGTAACAGGCCTTATGCCAGCCCCTGTCAAAGGACTTAACTAGAAGTCCCTTAGAATATTCTGTGCTTTTCTGCATTGGCTCCCAATACGACTACAAGCCTCCAGTGCTTTATCTTGGAGAAAGTCCACAACACCCATGCCCACAGGTCCACAGGTGCGGCTTGGCAGCAACTATTGGAAACGTTTATTCCCAAGACTAAACCCCATCTCTGCCTCCGGGTGATGGTGTAAGCTTGTACATATTCTCCAAATAATCTGTTAAAAGCCCCCTACCAGGACCTTGGCTTTATTGGGCTGTGAGCTGAGACTGGTGTGTGAACAGAAGACATCAACCTCAAGAACCTGGTCAGGCGAGTAGCATTACACCTCGCACTCGATATGAATACACATCGATACTAATATGAATGTATGAAATCCATATACTTAGCATGCACTGAAAATGTAATCCAAGGTGTGCATAGCAATAAGGTAATATATTTATTTATCTTCAATGTTCAATTTATATATTTTAGGAAAGTTACAGGAACACTGGTTCCATGACTTGTAATAGTTGTACTGCTAACAAAGATTGCACTGTTGTTACATTGTACTATAGAGCCCTCCTTGAAGTATTATGTTGCTATCTGAGGACTTCCCTAATTTAAATCCTAGGATTTGTGCTAATCCCCATTCTGCATGCTTACAGATGCCCCTGTTGGGGCTCTCCTAATATCCTCACTTCTCCTGTATCCCTCTTGTTTGCTTTCCGATGCTTTTCCTGGTCACATGATTAAAAAAAAATTAAATGATGTACAAATATGTATGTAATGTTTATTAAAGAACTTGAGCAATTGATTTTTATCAAAACCTACAGGGAGGGTGTGGGAATATAAACCTACACTTTGGGATATACTGTATACTTTGGGATGTTAAAATCTGTGTGCTCTGTTGTCTCATTTGTGGCACAGTAGAGCCTTCTTATAATAGTAAGTATTAAAATGTTTAAATCAAAAGACTTCCCTGCAACCTTACAAACACACCTTTATATTGTTGCAATGCTAATCTAGCTACAGTGAGGGAAATAAGTATTCGACCCCCTGTTTTTTGGCATGTTTGTCCTCTGGCAAAGAAATAACCAGTCTATATTTTGTTATTGGGAGGTTTATTGTAGTGTGAGACAGAACCTACACTACAATAAACCTCCCAATAACAAAATATAGAAAGGTCAGAAATTGATGTTCATTGCAATTAAGGAAATACATATATATGACTTTGGCAAAACCCTTGTTGGCAATCATAGAGGTCAGACATTTCTTGTAGTTGGCCACAACGTTGGCAACATCTCAAAAGGTTTTTTGCACCATTGCTATTTGTTCCTTTTCAAGTCAGTAAGGTTTTAAAGACCCACTCTTCCTTCCCATTCCAGAGACCAGGAACCCTGAAACAAAAGCTAAATATAATCCTCAGTGACCTATAGTTGGTATGCAATAATATTTAGGACTCCTTTCAGGATACATTATTATTATTATTATCATTTATTTATATAGCGCCAACATATTACTCAGCGCTGTACAA
>CM070035.1:47432914-47449452 GCA_036250615.1 Ptychadena robeensis | reverse complement strand
AACCATAATTAGCAAAGAACGGACTGACCTTGGTTGATGAGTTCATGGCGTTGTTGAAGGTGAATTCCACCAGCGGCAGGAGCGAGTACCAATTCGTCTGGGATTCTGCGATGTAGCAGCGAAGATACTGTTCCAGGGTCTGGTTGGTGTGCTCAACTTGCCCGTTCGTCTGCGGATGGTATCCCCAGGAGAAGTGGGGTTCGATGCTCAGTAACCTGCAGAACTCCTTCCAGAACCTGGATGTGAACTGCGAGCCATGGTCAGAGAGAACCGAAGTGGGCACCCCGTGTAGGCGCACCACCTCACGTACCAAAGCCTCTGCCGTTGCGGAGGCTGAAGGGAGGGAACGAAACAGGATGAAGTGGGCCATTTTAGAGAGACGGTCGACTACGACTAGAATCACCGAGTGACCATTTGAGGGGGGAAGATCTGTTATAATGTCCAGCGCAATCGCCTGCCAATTCCGCCGTGGGGATAGGAAGTGGCTGAAGGAGGCCATACGGGAGTGCCCTAAGAGATTTTGACCGACTACATACGGAGCAGGTAGTGATGTATGCCTTACAGTCCCTTACGAGTTCGGGCCACCAAAAGGTACATTGCAGCAGATCCCTGGTCTTCTCGAACCCGAAGTGGCCCGCCAACGGGGAATCATGGCAGGACTCCAGGATGGTCTGACGTTGTTCCTCGGGCACATAGAGCTTGTCGCCGTACCAGAGGTAGGACCCTCGGCGAGTAGTGCCAGCAGGAGGTGGGGAAGACGCCGGCACCTGCAGGACTTGAGACAGGTTTGGTAAAAGCAGGAAGAGGTAAGAATGGGACTCTGCGACTCTTTATCAGGGGTACCCGGGTACATCCGTGATAGGGCATCAGCCTTTCCGTTTTTCGATCCAGGACGGTAGGTGACCGAGAACCGAAATCGGGAGAAAAATCATGTCCAACGAGCCTGTCGGGAATTCAGTCGCCTTGCCTTGCGTAGATACTCGAGATTTTTGTGGTCAGTGAAAACGATGAACGGTTGCTCTGCTCCCTCGAGTAAATGCCTCCAGTCTTCCATGGCCGCTTTCATGGCTAGGAGTTCCCGATCCCCCACGTCATAATGACGTTCGGCTTCAGTCAATTTTTTGGGTCCAACTCTTTGTGAAAGGATTGCCCCTATGGCGTCTTCCGAGGCATCAACTTCCAGGATAAACGGCAGGGAAGGGTCCGGGTGTTTGAGTATTGGAGCAGTGGTGAATAGATGTTTCAGCCTTTCAAACGCGATCTGGGCGGCTGGAGACCAGTGGAATCTGTTTTTAGTGCTAGTTAGTGCAGTGAGGGGGAGGACCTATAGAAAATGTATTTGAACTAAGGTTATCGCAGCAAAGACTGAAGAAGCAACAACTTGGCCACATATTCATTTTATGTAAGCAAATAAGTACAGAACAAAATAACCCATGTTTTTATTTATAAAGTACCATTTAGAAAATGCTAAGCTGTCCACAAGGATTTGAAGTCATAAGTGCGCCAGATTTAACACAAGGAATGTTAGGTGCACTCTAGAAAAATATAACCAGTTTCCAGTTATTGTTTATTGAGTAACAGGTTAACGTGTTAATAAAGCTTAGTCTGTAAGCACCCACTATTTATGTAGAGCAGGCCTTTAGTGGGTTGGTTTTGTGTTCCCACTTAGGCGATTAATCGCGTGCGCTGGCGATTTTCAATCGCCTGCAGAATTGCTGGTGGGCGATCGCAAGGCGATTGACCAGGCGATTTTCCCTGGCAATTAAAAAAAAAAAACACCACCATTCAAAAAAAAAAAAAACTTACCTCCATAGAGAAGGAATGGATGTGATTTTTGATCGCTTCAACACGCGATCGCAAATCACCTTCATTCATGTCTGTAGGGGGGTTTGGAGGGAAAATAACAACGACTGCCGGAGGTCAGAATGTGGGGAGCCGCGATTAATCACAACCATGCACGATCCTATCAATGGGAACAAGCTCATTGAAACTAGTGTAGGCGATTGGTGGGCGATTCCGCCAGCGATTTAAAATGGGATTGAAAGTGGGAACATAGCCTAAGATCAATTTAAAAAAAAAAACTTTGTTGCTGAATTGGTACTCCAAAAATGAAGGAGATCTAACAAAAAATTTAAAGAGCTGTGTCAGGCTGAGAACATATACAAGTACAGTAAGGTCCATAAATATTGGGACATCAACACAATTCTAACATTTTTGGCTCTATACACCACCACAATGAATTAACGTTTGGTCCCTTAACAAGTGGGAGGCACATATGCAAACTGTTGTTATTCTTATACTGTTCACCTGATTTAGATGTAAATACCCTCAAATAAAAGCTGACAGTCTGCAGTTAAAGCACATTGTGTTTGTTTCATTCCAAATCTATTGTGATGGTGAATGAAGCCAAAAATTTTAGAATTGTGTTGATGTCCAAATATTTATTGGCCTGAATGTATCTCACAGTTTTTCTAGGTGTATCTGATTAGATTATGGAGCATGGGCACATGCCTTTAACTACATAACTGGATATCAATAAAATTTACAGAATCAGTTTTGCATTGATCACACCGTGTTGTAGTGTCACCTAGATATTAGACTGACAGTTGATATATAAATTGCAAAGACGATCCAATTAAAAATCGATGGAGCAAAAGTACCCCACAGCTGCTGTGCTCACCATACATTCCGCTTAGCTGTCCTTTTATTTTTATGTTGCTTAGTAATGTGTTAAGCCACCGTATAAGGGCCACTCAATACTAGTTGTGAGATGATTTATGGGTTGTCACATAGATTTAGCGCCACTTACAAAGTCTACCAATATCATGGAAATCTAGACAGGGCTTGTGGATGAAGTATAAAAAAATGGACATCTGTTGTGATTACAGTTGTTATTTCCTGTTTAAGAAGATATTGCTTCACTTCCTGCTTTGTCTTTGAAGAAAAAAAGGAACAAGGATAGCAGTATACTGTAAGGTTCCTAACCCTCCCTCACTTTATGTAAATCTAGTCGGAATAACAAAAGAACAAAATACTGTTTATAGTGTGGTTAAATATTGCTGTGTTAGATCTACCTTACATCTGATAAAAAGCAATATAAAAAATCAGCAAAATTTGTATTATTATACTAATAAATGTCTTATTGCTACAACCGATAAAGAAGTCAAGTAATTTTCTGTGAATGGCCAACTCTCAGATCAGTATTGCTCTTTGAAGTGTAGACATCACTTTGTCCATCAGAGCTTACAAAGACTAAAGGCTCCCACACCTGTACCAAGTGGGGGCCGACAGAGCAGCTCAGATCAGCTCTGGAGTGCAGCGTCATCACGCTGCTCTCCAGAGCTGACATCATCAGTGGGCACCCTTTGTGTGCCTGATGTTAGTTGCAATGGAGACGCCGGTCTCCATTAAAACTAACGGCATCGGCCAGAGATTATTGGACATGTCTGTTCTCTGGCCGACCGAGCTTTGGGGCAACAGGGATCTGTCGCCCCATGTGGGCACCCCCAATCGGCTGCCATTCGGTGCATGGCAGCCTTTACAAGATTAACACAGACCAATAAATTCTTGGGAGACTTAAGCTAGGCATACACGGTTCGATTTTAGTACAATCAATTTCTGAGCGGATTCAAGATCTTAAAATTTTCAGCGGAAACAATCATAAATTAATCAAAAGTAGTACCACATGGAAGGCCCGATCATATTACGATCGTAATACGACCAAAATTGCGATTTTAGTTTTGATCACAAAACATAGGAAAGAGTCATATATAAATGTGTTCATCGAATACAATCGGCCCGACCCACAAACACAATGCTACGATTTTAGTTTGATCGTTGTACAATTTTCCATCATGTCTGATCATTTTCCAATCTATGTTTTGATCGGTATCGAACAATTTTTGCCGATCGAACCATGTGTGCAGTACATGATTTAAATCCGATCAATGTAAACTTTAATCATTTTAGGTCGATCGAACGCTAAATGCTATCCCCATGCAAAGAAATTCAGGCTTTTGTAAATTTCTATAAAACATTAACTGTCACAATCTGGTTTCTCAACTATTCGTGCAACAATTGTGTGGAACTATTTTCAAGAACACTTGTAAAACATCTGCTTTATATAGCAGACAAGTTAGGAAAAAGAAACAGACCCCCAAACCATTGCTGTGTATTATCTATTGAACAACAGTGGTGCAAGTTCATCCCCTCCTCATCTATATGATTCCACGTAACATCAACATAGGAAATGAAAGTCATATAAAAAATTCCCTAAACCCATCTTGACAGCAGATGGTGATACATTCTGTGTAACTGGAGGTTTATTCTATTAATCATGCCATTTCCCAGGGAGAAACTTAAGATAAATTCATAAAAACAGTTAAGCCCCCATACAATTCACCTTCAGATCACTCCATACAATTTCCTTTAGATCTACCAACAACCATGTAGTATAGTGTCCTCCCTGATAGAAGTGATTGGAAGGTATATATTACTGCTATGTAGTGCCGGGTCCTCCCTGATAAAATACATAGTGATTGGAAGGTTTAGAAAGGTCCTCATATTACATGGTTGTTGGTAGAACAAAAGTTGATTGTACAGAAATTGTATGATAAATCTAGCCATACACGTTCGGATTCCATGGCCGCTCGATCACCTATTCACCGATGCCGGGAATCGCAGGTGTGATCGATCGGCCAATTAAGAGTATCCATCGCTGCATACCACCTTGTCCAACGGATTCCGGGACGATTCCATGTCCGATTGTCCACCTCACAAATGGCAACTCCCCCTGATCTGGGCAGAATCGGATCAAAAAGACCAACATGTTGGTTCTCTGTCGGATCCGATTCTGGGCCCCTGATCAATCGGACGTGATCGATCGGACAAGGTGGGCTGCACACGATTCCGGCACGATCGTTTCGCGTGCATGCGCCCGGAATCGATCGTGCCGGAATCCGGCCGGAATCCAACCCGTGTATGGGGGCCTTTTGATTGTAAGGTGTATGGGGGGCTTTACAAATTGTTCAATACATATCCTCAATTCAAGCTATAATTTACAATACTGTTAGGAAATAGAAATCACATCATCACATCTCCTTTTACTACAGAGCTTTTCCATTGAAAACCATCATATAGTGCCACCTGGCAGCCACACAGTTACTGCAGTTCATTAACCTCTGGAAGACTGGCATCTACAGAGCATTAAATATGGCGACTACCACAGAGGAGAGGACAACAGGTAAGTATATATTTTTAAGGATTAAAAAGGACTTCTACACCATTCTGACAGCACAGAGATAAGTCAAACCCCTTTTTTGACTACAGGTGTGCTTTAAAAAATATTTCTGAATTATTTTTGGTATACTAAAGGTAGCTGAACTATGTGCAATACATTCTGGACTATTTTAAGATTACCATATATTTTCCTTTTATCTGGGATTCACATGTTTTTAAAAATCTCCATGGAACACGGGCTAACTATTATCTTGAAAATGTACAAAAAAGGAAGTATAACAATATATTTCACTACAATTATGTCTGCTTGCACATCATAAAGATAAACAAAATTCACTGGAAAGGATTCTGGATCATTTGGAATACAGTAAGTTGTAAACAAAATATTTGAATGTCAAAAGAGCACTCCTTACTTGTGTCAGTTGGATATTGACTTGTAACAGCTACATAAATTCTATTTAAAATACCGGCATCATGCCTGCTATTGGCACTTGGCTTCTGAAAAAAAATCACTTGGCTTCTGAGCCATGATGGACTGACTTTTCATAGTAAGATCTGTGGAGAGAATCGATTTACTGACTTTGATGTAGCCATTTTCATGCACAATAGATTGTATCTCCAGGGAAAGAAAACTGTTACATTAAACTAGATTGCTTCCAGTATACATTTTACTTCAAAGATTTTCCTGCTTTGATGTAACACATACTGTATATCTTGCATCCATTATATTATAGTTTAGATATCTCATTTTCATCTGTTTTATCTGCATGGAATCAGCTTAGATTGGACTTTATTTATTCATTTAACAAGATATTAACTCTATTATACACATTGAGTATATATCACTTCTACTCTTCTACATTTATTTTCTGTAACCATTAAAGTTTTAGGTTTTCCTATTATATTACCAGCCAGTCAATGCTTCCAGCTGTATACCTATATTGATAATATCTGACCAATGGGAGCACTGATTGCTGTATCTACTAGTTAACCAGATCAGAATCTGATTGTTTATTGTAACATCAGTAGCAACTTGGGGGTAATTAGAGATGATCAATGAGATGCCAACATATTGACATTAGCATACAAATGGTATGCAGAATTAAACTTAAGCTGGCCATAATACACCTTTAGATCTCTCTGTCAGATATCCTTTAGATCTACCAACAACTATGTAGTATAGGGTCCTCTGCGGTTGAGCACAGGTAGACTTAATGGTTTGGAAAGTCGCTCATAGTGATTAACGACGAATATTCGAATTCGCGTAATTTCACGAATATCCGCCATAATATTCTATTCCATATTCGAAATTTTAATTAAATCTGACAGAGAGATCTAAAGGTGTATGGGGGCCCTTAGCTAATGAAAATCTGCAGCTACTGACCTCAAATGTCTCATTTTTATCTAGTAATGAGACATGGAGACAATACACTTACATGTGCAAACATAGGACCTTAATACTAGGTGGGACAGATGTAATATTTTCCCTTGCCGCTTTCCTGAGGTCTTTTAAAATCCACCTATTGCCTCAGTTGTGGTTGGATCACTATGAACCTGCAAACATTAAATATGACCATGATATGACTAACCTTAACCTCCCTAGCGGTTGAGAGGAGCCCAGCTCGTCTGTTGTTGTTTAGGCTCGCCTCAACCGCAGGGGAAGCCGGCATCGGGTAGACCCGATGCCTCCCTGGAAAGCTGCAGCGATTGTCTTCATCGCTGCAGCATTTCCGGGGTTTCGGCGCCGCCCCGATCGCGTCACAGGGTTCCATGTTAATGGAGGAGTACCGGCTTTCCCGCTCACGCAGCTGGTGTCAATAATGGAGGAAGTGAGAGGCGGTGTACTTTGTACACTGCCTCGATTGCCCGTACAACGGCGCGATACGGGCAGTGCGCTAGGGAAGTTAATCTAAACCTTGTTTTCTGCACAGAAAGCCCCTGAGGAATCGTCATTGCAAAACATGTTGGGATCGTGCAATATGTTTTCTATGTGAATCTTTGTGCATGGACATATATGAACATTAATGTCTATACTGTTTTATTTGTATAATCATGTATAAGATGTTACATTTATTTGTGATCATAGAGTTGCTTTTAATAAAATTACATTTTTGATTTTAGAAAACATCAGTTTTTCCCCTTTTTTATATGGCCAATTTTTAGGCTGCATGAAGTTTTCAGTATCATTATGTATAGTATGTTTTTATTAGGTTAACGAAAAAGAAATAAAATACAACAATAAAACCAAGTGCAAGGAAAAGCAGTTGCAACATCATATTTGGAAGCATCGTCAGAGAATGTATCATTATGACTGGTCCATAGTGATGGACGGACATCAGCTGCAGCTGTTTGCGAACAGGCGAATCGAACTTCTGCAAATACCCGCCTTTCACATGTTTGCGGCGAACTTCTCAAACCTTCAGGTCCTATTTGTAGCCAAAATATCAATAAAAAAGTAAGGATGCAACCACCTCGACAGTGTCATGCCAGAGGGGTATCAATTGCTAAACTTCCCCCCAAAACTATAGATTTTTTAAAATGCTGTTTTCTTCAGGTCTAACTGCCAGAAATCACATCTAGATTACAGATTTTGCCCAAAGTTACCTGATAGTACCTTCTGCAGCGCATCACATGTAGTCAGATCTCTCTGCAATGCATAATACAGCATACCCCATCCCCAGAGAAGAACTTTTGTGGCACAGTGATGATGAACTACATGTAACAGAATACCTTAGCTATAGCTACAGATCACAGGATGGAGTATAATAGCAAAGTAGCTTAGCCATCCCTCAATCAGCAGCAGCTCTCCCTATCTATTTAGTACTGTGTCTAGAGACACAGAATAAATATAAAATGGCCGCTGGGCTGCTTCTTTTATAAGGGGGGGGGGGTCCTCCAGGAGCAAAAAATGTGTTATTGGCTGTACTGTCCAAACTGACTATAGGGTAGGGGTCACACTTTGTCTCCATGTTAAGATATAGGGGACTGGTCAAACACCCATATTGTTCGCCGGCATTGCAAACTGCAACATGCTATGTTCGCCGTGAACTGTCTGTCGGGCGAACATTGCGGCCATCACTATTAGTCCAGCATCATCATCATCACTCGTCTTGCATCACCATTACTAGTCCAACATCACCATAAGTAGTCCTGCATTATTATCACTAGTCCACCATCACTAGTCCTGCATTCTGATCACTAGTTCAGCATCACCATCAGTATTCCTGCATTATTATCACTAGTCCGGCATCACAATCAATAGTCCTGCATTATGATCACTAGTTCAGCATCACCATCTTTAGTCCTGCATTGCCAGTGCTAGTACTGCATCACTATAATTGGTCAAGCATCACCTTTAGTAGTCATGCATTGCCATCACTGGTATGACATCACTATGATTGGAGTGTATAATTCTACTTTCATATTTACAAATAAACAGACATTGGCTCTTTAAAGGAAACACCTTTTGGACAGTTCCACTAATTGGAGCTACGTGTACAGGTGCTATTTACTGACTGATGAATTGAAGCCTGAGAAACATCACATCCAAAGACAACACATGTCCTTCAAAAGAGCCCATTTAAGATTTTATGAGTATTACATAATAAATGTTTCATTATGTTGAGTGACTATAATAGTTCTTATTGTTTGAATTCTGCTTTGAAACATGAGAGCCCTTTCTGCTTCACATGTAACAATTCTCTTTCTATCTGCAGTCACTGGCTGCTGCATTCATACGTGATAAGGATTTTAAATATAATCTTTATTTTAATCTCCAGAGGTACAAAGAATTTAACAACAAAACACACCTTGAAGAAATGAAATCCAAGTTGAAGTGTAAGATTTAAGGTGCAATAGACACACATTTTATGAGAACGATGAAGTCTCTGCAGGAAAGAAGATATCATTTAGAAAGAGTTATTAAAAATAAGGCAATACAAGAAATTAAACTATAAATAAGGATTTTTTCAGATAGTTTACTTTCCAAATGGGACATAGGTATGAAATATGCAATTAAATGCAATTAGCTGTGTGTCTTAGCAAATGATGAATGAATTTGCATTTGTTGTTGAAAGTAATTGGTTCTTATATTGTCATATTCCTACCTTCAACTTTATGAAATGAAAAAGTCCTGAAAAACCTATTACTGTATATTGCTGCCCTGGACAATAACTACATACTAGTATACTCTGGACGATTCTTTAATTCTGAATAAAGTACAATAAAAAAAACTTTTAGTTTTGTGAGGTGAAGGGTAAGAAAAACTGTTGGGTGTCTTTCAATCTGTGTCTCCTCACTTCTGGATTTTAAGGTTGTGGCAACAAGTGATGGCCGAAGCGTCCGCAAGGCAGACAGTTCGGACGTGAACATGAAATGTTTCCTTCTATGTTTCCTTCTTTCCTTCTAGCCGGCGAAAAGTATCGGTGTTCAGCCCCCCACATTTGCTAGCGAGAAAAAGATTATAATTCTTGCACCGGCCAGATCAGGAGCAGAAAGATCCCACCAGAGGAAGAATTTTTACACTAGATACCAGGTAGAGAACCCGGTCTTTAAGTGAAAAATCACCACCGGAAGTAATGTCAGTGAATTGGAACAAGGAATTGTGAGTTCCAGGTATCGGAGGTGACATCAATGATGTCACTTCCGTTTTTTCCGATTCTAATACCGCGTGTTCCGAGTCTGTGAGACTCCCACCTCACATATGCACTAATAATAATCATACACCAAAACACATAGATATGAATATTCTAGGAAGCACTGTCAAAATACAACACATCCTGTTTCCAATGTATCCAAGTTCATCTCTCCTATTACAATTCTTTCTCTTCCTTTTTGTTTTTTCTTCTATCACATTCCAGCCATGCTCTACAAGCACAGCAAGACACCGATACCAGGTAACATTCAGGCACTTTCACTGCTTGAAATTTACAAAATATATTCAATGATGTATTATAAATACAGAGTGGAAATCATGTGTGTCTTTTACGCTCACCTAGAGTTCTTTTATCTAGGTTATGGTATAGCTAGAAGTGGTTAGCCACATTCCACTCCATTTGTTCTGTGATGTTTGATGATAGAATATTAAAGACACATCATTTATGTCCACACAGGGAACTCATTATTACATAACTAGGTAGACAGGTAACCTGCACATGGAGGAGTTGAAATGAACAGACCTTAACCTTCTTACCACTAACCTTAAGTGAAGCTCGGGATACACTTTACCTTCCAATATTGGTGACCCCGAGCTACATTCTGGGTAGCTTAAGTGCTGCAGGCGAGCATACACCATCCTCCAGGATTAAAGTACTTGTCTCTCTATGTGGGTTCTACCCCTCAAAAGACGGTAATGACGCAGGAGGAGATGGGGGTCTGCCCTTCACCATATGCCTGTATTTTGATACAGCCATAGAACCAAAAAGCTACTATTCATGAATTTTTTATACACACACCTGTATATCTGTTAAAACACCCTTTGTCTGGAGCCCTTAAAGTCCCCTGGCCCCTGATTATTCCCATGGGGAATTATCGAATCTGGGCTGGTGGGCTTTGGCTCACTTCCCCAGTGACTATTCTGTGTATTAATACAGCCATATGCATTCCGAGTCCTCGCATCACAGGAGTCATTGATGATGGTAGGAATGTGCAAGGGGGGGGCAGGTGTGAAATATGAACAGATTACAACATTAATTCCAGAATACCTGTACTCCTAGAAAGGTTAAAGTTGGAGCATGTGCACACAATGAATATTCATAACTGTAACGGAATTGATTTGTAAAGGAACAGATTTCACATTGATTACACTGTGTAGTAACAGGATCAATCAATATTAGATTGACAGTTCAAATGGGATTCACAACATTGTGGTTCTATAGTATCTTATACCTTTGAACCTGTCCTTTCAACATCTACCTTGGCACATTGTACAGGGTCATAATTATAAAATATTAGTGATCAAATAATAACAAATGCCACTTTTTACTTCATTAATATTGCATTGCATTATGATCTTAATTATGATCTTAATTTTCTTATGCTAACCGGATGTGACGTCACATCCGGGTTTGCGAGTCGGTTTTCACTAAAAGACTGGGTTCTCTACCCGGTCTTCAGTGAAAACATTCTTCCTGCGGCGGGATCTCGCTGCTTCTGATCCCACCGGAGGAAGAATAGAGGGCTCCTTCTCGCCGGCGAACAGGGCGGGTCGAACACCCGTACTGTCCGCTGGCGAGAAGGAGGGCGAACATGCTTGTTCGCGGCCGAACTGTCCGCCTTGCGGGCAGTTCGACCATCACTAGTGATTACAGTTCATTTATTAATAATAGGTGACCAGTTATATTTATGTCACCTCTATGAATAGATCAAAGCGAAGAGTGCCAATTTGTAAAATGTACAGTATTTTGGTCGTTAAAAGGATAAATAAATATAAAAATATAATATAAATAGGCCCACTAGTTTTTATATTATGGTGACTGTTACCAACTAGTGATTAGCAACATAGGCAAAAATCACATTCGCGAAATATAGCAAAATATTTTACCTAATATACTTTATAAATCCGTAAATTCAAGAATTTGTGATCTCCAGTCGTTATTATCTTCATATCGCTACTTGTACATGCACATATTGCGAATGCAATGCAAGGTAGTAATGGGTACTGAGGTAAAAAATCTCACTATATTCGACATTTTCATGACTTTTCGATATTCTCAATACAAATTTGTGCTTAGAATATTCGCCGTAAAACACTATAGAACACACCGCTGCATGTTCCCGACACTTATAGAAATATGCCCGGTTAAATGTCTAACCTCTTCTGTATTTGCGACTTTCAAGCTATGTTTTTCCGAAACCTATTATTTACTTCTTTACTCATAACCTCTGCAATACCAATAGCAATACAGATAAATGGAAGGTTTCTTCTTTAACAATATGATGATAAATAATATACAAGCTGAATTGCTTAGGAAGTCCAGAAACAAGGAAATATTTAGTGCACAATGGTGACATTTTATTTTGCACTTAGAATGAACACAGAACATTTCACATCAGTCAATGTCCCAGGACAGATAACAATCCTGTGTACCTACAGCTATATAAGCACACACACACATCAATGGGTCGATTTGGACAGGAGCTAATTAACTTTCTGTTCAGTACTTGGCATAAAATACTAATCCAATCAACTATCTGCAGATAGAGAAGAAGAAAGTAATTGTAGCATTAGATAATCTGGGTTACAACATCCGTGTAAATGAGTGATTGCACCCAAGAAATTAAAGTACAACCATACAATGGAAATATGCAAACGGACAACATATAATCATGTTGAATATACTTAATTTGTTCACTGGCAACCATGCAAATTCAATAGCTCAAATATTTTCATTGACCAGGAAAAAGTATGCAGCTTAAGTGTTACAACCTATTAACAGTTTTCCTACATGTGTCTTTTTTTAGATAAACTAGAAGCAAAGCCAGACACAACCAGAAAACTGACACTTTAGCCATAGATTCCATATTTCTGTTAGTACGTTTCTTAAAAGCGTGAGAATAAAGTAAAGACAAATCAGGGCTAAACAGATGAAGACAGATATTATAACAATATGAGAATATTGGAAGAAAAAGAATTCCACAAGTCTCCAGCTGCAAGAAACTTTATCCTGAAAACTGTTTCATCTGCAAAACAAAGCTCCACCCCATTGACACATTTCATATTTCATGTGCTCGTAGAGTGTCATAGTGGAGCAGGGGGCCTACAACAACAATCTGTCATGCAATAATAAAAATGAAAGATACACCAAACTACCAAAAATTTTATTTATTATCAGCAATTAATGAAACATTTTATACACTACCACATGCATCCTAACTTAAGCCCCCCATACACGCTTATATTTCCCCCCGATTATTCGGCAGATCGACGATCTAAGGCTTAAATGGCTGAAATTGGCCACCAAATCAATCTAAGCCATTATGGACATGTCCGTAATTTTTAGATCGGTCTAATACTTTCGACGGGGACTAGTTTCCAGTCGGAGATCCGTTGGGGCTGAGGACACAGCCTGTCTGCAGCTGCCTGCTTTCTCTCTCAAAAGCTGTGAGGGGGTGCTAGCAGCTACTCCTTCTCCCTTTGTGCTAGGCTGCCAGCTGACTGACAGTCTGTGATCTCGCAAGCTGCAGTTCTCATGGCCGGGTCCCTATATGCTGTCTCCGATGGACAGCGCTGGCACACAAAGGGTGCCTGGCAGATTGTGACCCGATGTTTCAGCCGACATCATCACCCACGGTCAATCGGCCAAAACATCGGGTCACATTCTAAACGTGTATGGGGGGCTTTACTCTAACAATTAATAACAAATAAATAAATACTGTAGCTATGAACATAAACTATGGTTTGTTATTAGATGTATCAGGAGATAGGGAAGAAAAGAAAAAAGTAGGAAGGAAATACAACGTGCAAGAGGGAAGAGGGGGAAGGGTGAAGAGGATGTGAAAGAGTCAAAACTAAAGAGGGGGAAGGGCCTTGGGACTTTATTTAAACTACCAAGTATAGGGGAAGATTTTATGAGTCAATATTTTCATTCATTCCACTTCCAATACAAGACTTGTAATGAGACTGTTTCTATTTTTAGTATTAATTAATAAATGTTATAATGCTTTTCCCCATTTGAAATCTTTGAAAACATTATTGTAATGGTAAACAATTATTATTTTCAAATAGTTTTTGTTCCTTGGAAAACTATCGCTGCAAGCCTGCAAATAATATATTTCGGTGAGAGAAAGTTCGTGGTCAAAATTTTGTTTTGGAGTGGAGTTCCATTTTAAAACATATTTTTTGGTAACCAACAAATGATATTTTTGCAGGTAAGATTATACTTACATCTGAAAGCACACTAAACTTTTTTTGGCATGTTACAATAAATGTTTTGCATTAGTAGCCTACAGCTGATGTGCTTGCTGAAACTCCCAGTTCACAGCACAAAGCACTAATATGGTTGGCCTCATGAACTATCACAGTACCGGGATGCAAACAGAGAAACCCTCAGCAGGTGCTCTGCTTTTTGTATGTCAGGGTTCAGCTGTGACTAGAGTATACCTTTAATCTGGATAGATAGAATGTTGGAAGGGATGGATATGAACCTCCAAGAGCTTAGAAATACTTGCTGACAGACAGCCCTGGCGTGCCAAAACCCATAGGGTCATGTAAAGTTTAGTAAATGACTTAACAACATTTTAGAAATGTTGAAAGAAGCAGAGCACACAAAATCTGCTGTTTGAGTTAGAAACTATGTAGGTAATTCAGGACACTGGAATATAAGTACCCCAATACTTCAATCTAGGCATTCTAACCCACTAATCACAGCCTTGCCCCATTATTTTTATTTCTTGACTTCTCTTGTATACATGATTCTAAGTTACAATTTTACACATTGGTCCTTTAAGAATTGGGATACATTAGGAAATTCTCTATAAAAAATCGTTTGGTGAAATCATCACTTTGCGTAAGGTTTATGATTCTTTATGCTGTTAGTATAATAATGAAAATGTTCTGCAAGTGCCTGTCGAAACAGTGAGTCAGATCATTTGAGAGCGGTGACTAATATAATTGTCCCTACTTAATGTACTGTCATCAGGTTCAGGCAAGTAATGTGCTCATGAATGCAAATGCTGTGTTTTATAGAGGTGTTTACATAATGCAGCATTTTACTAGTCTCGGGATGGGGATATTTAATAAACTGTGGAAAGCAGGTGTGCCCTACATTTGAATAACTTTCTAAAGTATGTGCCGTTTAGTTGGCTAGACTGTACTGCTGATAGTTTCTGCTCCTAGGCTTCTAAGGTTTCCAAGGCTGAACCAGGCCTGCGATAAACTTTAAATGGGGGAATATCTGGACTGCATTCAGCACATTCTTCCAAGGCTTGCATGAGTGCAGTATATAGAGACATCTGCATAAGGTGCAACTGACCATAAGACACACCCAGTTTTTAGAGCAGGAAAATAAGAAAGAAATTGTTTTGTGTGTTCTAACTAATTGGGGAAAAAGTCCCCATGTGATTCCAAATTTCAGCCACCAGATGCCACTAGTGAGCACTTCACGGCACATCATGGCATCTTTTTCACACATCAGAGAAGGGGGGGGGGGCGAAAGGGCAAAGCTGCGTGCAGAGCTACGATTGGAACACAGCCACAACAAGCTGCGGCGCTGCAATAACACAGTGCTCAGCTCTGTCTGTCTGTATCTAAGCTGCAGCATGAGTGCAGCTTTCACACACAGGCAGAGATAAATGATACAGATGCCAGGTGGTCTTTTATCTTTCTCTCTCTGCTCTTCATTGGTTATATCAGCAGGGCTCTGCTCATATAAACAATGCAGTACAGATTAAGGGATCTCCTATCTGACTGCTCCTCCTCGGCTAATATTCTTGCCGGGAGAGAAAAGAGGCTGACGGGGCACCCAGATTTCTGGGGGGGGGGGGGAGCCAAATGATTTCTCATTGCTTCTAAATCTAGACGACAAGGGAAATGTCTTTTAAGAACCTTACATTGCCCTCATGTAATCTGCATTTACCCTTGCTATAGTTTGGTAAAATGCATATTATTTTCTTTAAGTATATATATATATATATATATATATATATATATATATCTATAAGTGAGGGAAGTAGGTATTTGATCCCCTGCTGATTTTGTATGGTTTGCCTCTGACAAAGAAATGACCAGTTTATGGTTTTATGGGAAGGTTAAGTGTAGCTGTGAGAGACACAATAACAAAAATAAAAACCCTCACAAACCCAATGCACACAAGTCAGATATTGATGAGCATTGTACTGAGTGAAATAAGTATTTTATCTCCCATCAATCAGCAAGATTTCAGGCTGCCAGTTGTCTTCACTTTTTTTCTAGTACCAAATTGAAAGGAGCAACACCCCTTGTAAAGGAGTTCTCCTAATCTCAGCTTGTTATTTTAGAACCTGTATAAAATACACCTTGCCACAGAAACAGTCAGATTCCGAATAAGGCATCATGGCCAAGACCAAACAGCTGTCCAAGTATGTCAGGGACAAGGTTGTAGTCCTACACCAGGCTGTACTGGGCTAAAAGCCTGTCGCCAAACAGCTTGGTGAGAAGGTGACAATAGTTGGTGTGATAATTCATAAATGAAAGAATAAAAACATAACTGTCAACCTTCTTCATCTGGGGCTGTATGCAAGATCTCACCATGTGCAGTTTCAATGGTGAGAATGAGAAATGGTGACAATGCAACACAAAACTACACGGGGGGGGGGGGGGGGGG
>CM070035.1:47411885-47432883 GCA_036250615.1 Ptychadena robeensis | reverse complement strand
GGGGGTGATTTCTCAATGATCTCAGGGCTGCTGGGACCATAGTAACTCACTACATTAAGCACTTGTAAAGGTTTGTCTGCAGTTTACCAATAAACATGTAGATGATCCAGAGGATCCAAACCAGTTACAAATGTTGTGGTTAGTTGAGACCAACATCAAACTTGGACCTGGAATTTAAGACCTAAGAAGAAGAGCATTTCGGTCCTTCAGCCTTACTGACATCTGAGAACATCTGCAAAGGGAAGCATGACAGTTTGAATAAGAGTGGCAGATCTACTTATTTTAACTGCAATACTCGGTATAGAAACATTAAGTTTATGATGTTTTAGGAGAAGCTTTTATTTTTGAACTTGATGCAGGGTATTTGGACATCTTTGTCTGATGTATGTCTAACAGAGTGAACAACTTTCAGTAAGTAAATGAGCAATAGAAGGTGGTGGTTTCCCCCATTAAAGATGGCTATATGAATTGAATGTTAAGAATATCCCCTTTGTTTTCAACCCTTATGCTTACCTTAATGGGTGGGGGGCGAGCCCTCATAGGTTGTGCCCCCCCCCCCCTTATGTTTTCCCATTCTTTCTTTGGCATCCAGCTATCCATCTAGCCTCCAGTAATGTGGACCACAGAGGCAACTCCTCATCCAACCATTGAACTTAGGAATAGTGTTTCACTACCCCATACAGTTGAATTCAGAGCATTTACCTGTACTGACATCACTTTTATGTGGTGGAGGATATAGGCATTGGAGGTTTTCTGAAACATAAGTGCATGTTGAGTATCCACTGAATATCTGTATTTTGTTCTATATTTCAATTTATATATGATATAATAAATATATATTTATCTTGATAGTGGTTTCTTTCTGAAGAACCTGGAGCATTTGTATTCTACAATCATATTTTGAATTCAAATGCATATTTTAATGAAAGTGGTCATTTTGTGAAAAAAGACCTTTGAATTTTTACTTTGTTTTTGTTATCCAAGTGCCCACCAGTATCTAAATAGTTTAAGGTTTTTATTGTTTATTAAGGGTGTGACACTGTTCACTTATGTTTGCAGGACCTGCGGGATTTTCTATAGAAAGAGCCCTTACTATTGGAACTAAAGGCGGAATAATTTACATATAAGAGTCAATACTTACCTATAATACCTACCGTATTCTGGCAGGGACATGTTATGAAGGGAACTAACTGCTCGTATTGTTTTCCTTGGATGTCTCAAAAAAGAATATTTTTTTCCATCTTGTTAAATAAAAGTAGGTAGAACATTAAAATTTTGACTTTAGAATTTACTCTTGGTGCAGAAGGATGTGTGAAATGACAGCAATATTCCTAGCAGTGACAAACTCATTTTCAATACACACCACTGCAAAGAGAAGGAGAGCAGGTCAAAATATGTTGGCAGCACTTTAACTCCATCACCTGTCACCAAATAGCTGCCAGGAAACATTCAGCAGGACTCCACTTCATAAGAGAAGTAGCAGAACACTTCAACTTGGTGTTGATGGTCAATTCAGATAGTGGACTGTTTTCTGCTTGTAAGCTCTATAAGGTGGCTTTTAAAGACTACATTGCTTATACCTACTGTCTATAAAGCATTCTTAATGCACTGCCACCTAAGTGCATGATGCATGCCAGAAACAATATATCTTCATTTTCAATCACGTTTTTAGCAGTGATGAGCAGCATGGGCAATATTTAAAACCTTTATTGAATTATTCTCCAAATATTCAAAGTATATTCACAAATTTGAGATCTCCTTTCATTATATTTTGGGAGCAGGGCACTTTTAAAATGATTTATTGCAATGTTTGTTGTCATGGCCACATCTAGTGGCAGAATGTGAAATTGCAACTGCCTTGGAATCACATAAGACAACTCAGAAGTAATTCTTTGTAAATTCTTTGTGAATTTCGGGACTTGTACATGCAACTTTTATGTGCACAATGTTTGGTCTTCTCTCCGGAATCACAAATATTCGAGATTACGAAGATATAGAGCAATATTTATGATCTTCGCAAAGGTCCAATATTTGCAATAAAAATTGTGATTCTATTCCAAATTCTTGTGAGTTCCTGACGCAGAATTTGAATCTGGACAGTGACCAGGCCATTGTAACACCTACATTCTTTTATAGCCATTCTGTTACAGATTTTGTTGTTGGCTTTGGAACGATTGCTATGTTGCATGACCCAATTGTGGCTAGGCTTTAGCTATTGCAAAGATGTACCTAACTTGTCCCAGATCAACCTGCACAACCCCACAGAACAAAACAGTCACACAGACTTTCTCTCAGGCTACATTAATGAGGAATTGGGCTCATCGGTACAGGAGCCACTTAACTTCTTCAATTCAGCATAACAGTATAGATGCTCCACAAACCAGTACAAACGTCTTTATTCAGGGGATAAAGTGTGTTACTGTACTTTGCTAATGTGCAAATTAAGAAGTTTGGACTTGGATCTTGTGTGCGGTCAACTCTAAGACTGCAAGCTGCCCAGGCATGGTAAAAGGTTTTGGTATGTGGCTGTTGCATCGATATGCTGGGTTTGGTTTTGCCAAAATTTGTCACAGAGCATTTTGGGCAAACACCTACAGGGTCTAATAGGTCTAAAGGACATTGTCCCAAAAGTCTTGGCTTTGATCAGGTGCAACAGTGATGCCCTATCCCTTTTAGAGAGAAGAGTTTTTCTACTGGATACCCTTCTATAGTTAGTTAGTTTTGTTTGTTGACATTGTACTTTAATTATGTCAGGATCCAGAGCAGAGTGGAAGACCAGACAGGCAACACACACTGATATCCAGACAGAGGTATGTGAACCACAAGGGGTTTATTGTGCACTTACAAGACAGGAACAACCAAACAGGTGCAAAATAGTCCAGAGTTTAGATCTTCAAGTGTCCAGGGTTCAGGAGCAAAATCAGAGGAGTGACAATGCTCAGCACAGAATGGGTGGGTGAGGCACACCTATATAGCCTTTTGGCTAACAGACAGGTGATCTCAACCCAGCCCATGCTTGCAGGGAGTGACTGTGGAAACAACCCAGGGAAGGGCATGCACAGTGCCATCAGAAGGCGGTACCCGGTACAGCCAGGTTCCTCACAAATTAACTGTTATATCTCATGCTGAGGCCAGAAAGTCTGAGACACAGCTCATGACTTTTTTGGAGTTTCTTTAAGATTCCACTCATAAAAAGATGCACAACTCTCTTTTACACTTGCATAATCTTTCTAGCTTTAGAATAATAAATTAAAAATTATTTTTATTTATTCACAGATTAATGGAAAACAACAATGTTTGATAAATATTGATATTTTTCCTCATTGCCAATGATTTAACACACATCTGTTCCAGACAATTAAACTCAAGTAAAGCTTTCACAATAGTCCACAGTTCTGCAATCTAGCACTGTTGGGTATCAAAACTCATCTAACCACCAACATCACAGTTTTGATTTATTCAGAAATAAGGTTCTCATAAACATGATATCATGCAGTACCAATTGAGGACAACTGTTTTTGAATTATGTAGCCTGTGGTTTTAAAATTTTACCCATATACTTAAAATAGTGGCTGTTCATAATAGAATCTAGTCTTTCTGTAAGATGTGGAGTATCTGGATAGCCAAAATCTACCAAATCAAAAATCGGAGAGATACATAGACATAAAAAATCATAAAAGAAGTGTTTTGAAATAGCTTGCAGTACCTAAATACATATCAGTTTCTACTTTTCCATTATTCATAGCCCTACATTTTGATCTTTGGAGATCCATTTCTGGTGTCTGAATTCAGCAATGGAAAGAGATTATATATATATTGCCATTGAAACGTTTCTTACATTTTGACTATATCCACTGCCACAAGGTATGAATACTGTTTTAGATTCAAAGTGAAGATGGAAGATTCAGAGTCCTGAGAGATTTGCATTTGTGCGTGTTGAAGAAATCAAAGTATATTTAACCTACTATATTGCTAAGTTGAACAAGAGCAGGTGCAGTCAAAGCAATATCTGTATTTTGAGAGCTCTCAATATTAATCTGCAACACTAAGTAAATATTTATTCAGAACCACAATGCACTTCTTATGTTAGGATTAATGTGATGAAAAATGGACTGTGCCACTGCAGTCTGAAACTATCCATGTGGAGTACAGAAAATGGGATTTATTATTGGGGAGGAAGAAATAAAAGAGCTGTTTCTGAATACTTACAAAAACTCTGTGAAAGGTTCTATAAGCATTAAAGTAGAAATATGCTTATAATTTAATGCATCTAGGGGGAAATTGGAATACATTAAAGGACAAGTAATTTGTTATCAAAAATTTGGTGAGAGAAGGATTTAATAAAGGTGGCTGCACTCAGCCACTGATCATGGGTGGCTATACATTACATTTATATGCACAAATATATGTAAATCTAGGGAATGATTATACAGTATTGAATATGTTTGTATGTCATAGGCTGCCTGGCCAAAAGAAAAAGGTACAACCAACAAAAAAAGGTCCCACTGTCAAATATTTAATTGGACCACCTTTAGCTTTGATTACGGCGCACATTCACTGTGGCATTGTTTCGATAAGCTTCTGCAATGTCAAAAGATTTATTTCCATCCAGTGTTGCATTTATTTTCACCATTGGAAGCAGAAAAAAAAGTACACACACACACACACCAGACAGGCATCATACATACCCACACGAACAGGGGCAACAGGGGAGACCAGCCTAGACAGGAACAACAGCCACATGCACAAAGCCCTCCTTTGTTTATGCTTCTAATGACCACCTAACATGGACTAACACTCTCCTGAGCGCAGGCTTGGGGCAAAACGCTTCGAGAGAACAATCACGGACATTTGACTCTGCTACAGGTGGGAATAGCATGTCATGTGTTGACCATTATGTTTTATTTATTACAAACTTCTTGATTTGACATGTGTGAAATTTACCCTTATGTGGATGGAATAAACTGTTTTTACTTTATTTATTACAGAGATTCAAACATCTACTTCTTGCCTCCAAAGTCCCTGAGGTTAGCCACCTCATTTTATGTTGGTTAGGTTTGCCAATGGTATTTAATTAAAAATTCCAGCTCAGGGACATGTTCATCCCCCAGCCTCACATGACAAAAAGGGAATTCACAGATCACAAGGACCTTACTGCATTAAGTTGCCAAGCAGGGACATATTAAGAATTTTGAACACTCTGGAAATACATAGGGGTTTAAAGTAAGGTGCATTAAAGTCACATTTTATAAATGATATGCTAAATAAGATCCTTGGGCAATTCTTGGTTATCGCCTGCTTCACATTAAGATAACTGTACGTAAAGTCAATGTTAAGAAACCATTTTTGGAAATAGGAGTGTTTACATTCTAATGCTCTTAGGAACTGTTTTTCAAAGAGGTAATACAGTACTGTAATGTATCTAAACAGTAAATGACTGATCTTTCATTTATTTTTACATAAGGGAGTTATTTATACCTCTTGTTGCCTGAAATCTGCCAAGATATCTGTGTTTTGGCAGAAAGCAATGGACATCATTTTGTTCTTCAGACTAATTAGGACAAGAAAAAAAAAAGGTCTGAAAATGCCCTTGTCTTCTTAATGCGTTCTGCATGACAAACTTTTCTGAAATCTTGCCAAGCACATGTAGGATTAAATATGATAACACATTAATTGACTTCTCAGTTACAGTAAATGGAGGTTTGTCATGTAAATTAAAAATGCATGTAATTTCACATCTTGTTGATTAACTTAGATGATAAATAAATGTTTACTTTTACCCAACAAGTAAAGCATAATCACGTTAAAATTTGCTTATATCAAATTTATGACATAGCCTAGATGGCACACTTCAGATCGCTGTAGAGAACTATAAAAGGAGTGATGTTCTTCAGTTGGCACAAGTCAATGAATTAAAGGGTTAGTTCACAGACTTATATTACAGCTTCGGGTAAATTCTGGCACGCTGATAGACCTACTGACTGTTTATATCTCAGGAAATTACATGGCAAGATTCCTGCATTAGAGTTCTAGAGCTTGCTCCTCCACTTCTGCTGCTTTAGAGAGTCTCACACTTTCTGCTAAAGAATGCATCATTTTAAAATTAATTTAAGGATATCCTAAACCTAATCAAATTTGTTATCTATTATTTTTTTACGGTGTCACATATCTTCTTTCTTCTGCTATGTGTTAGCCTGGTTTGTACTGCACATTAGAGATGATAGACTTTTTTGAGCTAACTTTGTGAGCAGATTGCAAAGCTTCTGAAAATGGTATCATCACCAAAATTGGTGGAGATGTAGAGAAGGGTTGTGGGAACATTTGAAATTTTGACCTGACTTTGAACCTAATTTGAAAATATTTGTATTAGAGCAAAACTTTTTTTTTCAAATGTTCCCACAACCCTTCTCTACATCTCCAGCAATCTTGGTGTTGATTTGGTGTTGATCTTGGTTGCTTTGCAATCAGCTCACAAAGTTAGCAAGTCTAAAAATTCAACTTACTTTTTTTTTGTAGTATACCCCAACCCTTCTGTACATCTCCAGCAAGTTTGGTGATGATAGAATGTTCAGGGGATTTGCAATTACTTCAAAATCGTCAAAATCTCTACTGCACATGAAGCTACCTGATGATTTGGGCTTTTATATTGGGAAATAAATTTTTTAAGCAGATTATTTTTAGCGACAACTCATCAGTTTGATGGGTTTCCATTAAAAATGCCAGTTTTCAGAATTAAAGGCAGATTCAATACAAACGCCAGAGAAGAGAAAGAGTAGTGGGAAAGGATCAGGTATCAGAGATAGGTGAGCCAAAAGGCTTTACAGATTACAAATGATCATATATAGTTGATTGAAAGGTATCCATGACCTACACTTGACCTATTTATAAGTGAGACGATATTGCTTTGAGCTTCTCTATTATTCTCATAAAATGTATGGAAAGAGAAATAGTATAAAGAAACTTCTACAACCCTTCTGGCTGAGAAGCCAAAGCCCCAGGCTCCACTATGCGATGGCATCCGCTGATGCACGAGCCTCCATTACGTTACAGTTACTATGGGCTGTGTCAACATTAACCAACGGTTCAGGAGCTCTGATGGGATGTGGATACAGCCCTGTTAAAGCCCCTTGCCATCAATGAGCAGCTCCCTTAAAATCCCAGTGTTCAATTTAGGGATTGTAACAAATAGTTGAGCCTAGTGCTTAAACTGAATTGTGTCAAAACATTTGCTTCACATTTCATATTCCTTCATATTTTTCTTTTAAAAAAATTATTGCAAGTTAACACTGATAGTTGAAACTTTGATCACACTTTCTAAAAACTGCTTGCAAAAATTATGAAATGTAAAAGATTTACTTCAATGTGCATCTTGGAAGACCACATTCAGCTTTCTTTTTCTTTTCCACCTGGGTTCCCATCCAAAGTATTGACTGGGAATCAATTGCACAAAGTGGTGCGTCATCATGCCGTGGGCAGGTATCGATCAGTGTATGGGCTTCTTTAGCCACAGATACATTCTATGACACTCTTCTGGGATCTCTCTCCTATCTCTGTCTGACAGTCCTGGATAAATCACCCAGCGCTCAGCATATTTGAATGGGAGAATATTAAGAGGACCAGAGTCAGGGTCTGCACCAGAGCGCCAGGAGCAGGCCGACACAGGTGGCCAATTAGGGGGGCATGCCTACGTCTCGGACAGACGGCTGCATAGGTAGGGGGCCCTAACCGAGCAGGCACGTCGACCTGACTGGTGCCTGGCCAGAGTAGCTAGCTCTTGTTTTTAAACTAGGCTGAGCCGTAATGGGGACTTTTAAGGCATATACGTCAAGATTAACATTGAATAAAACAAAACGTTTTTTAAAAGACGGTTCTTGTTACATCATATGAACTATACCATAGAGATACCTAGGTGTCATGGTACCTGGTGATATCATCTTCATCACCATTTTCCGATCTAGACCTTCCAATCTATGTGTAAACATAAAAAAGTCAAGCAAACATCGCAACATGATGGTTTTTTATCATGCAAAAAAACCCTTTGGGACAAGGAGCCGCACCAGTTTAAATGTTCTAGAGCGCGGTTCTCCTGCCCCTTTGAGTCTAAAGAACCTGGGCTACATCAGGCACAAAAAGTCTGGACTTTTGGGAGCCTGACTTTGGGCCCCTGTATCTCCTGATCCATCAAACTTTGTGGGCATCTAGTACAATATGAGGCATACATGCATGCCAAATTTTGCATTTCTAGCCACAAAGGAGCAAACGATGCCCAGTAAAACTCTCCTTCTTTACCTATAGGCTTAAATGGGGACTAGGCCCAGGGGCAGACCTTTGAACTGTTGCACCAAGGGATTCCTGTGGGGATTTGCCCCAATCTTGGCCCACATTTAAGTCAAGGCCTTTCCTCCATGCCCAATTCTCCAAAACTATGGGTGCTAGACCCCCAATTTGGTAGCATTTTAGGGAAGGTCTTTATCAACCATGCCAAATTTGGGGTCAAGCCCATCAGGTTTGTTAACTGATGAGGCTTCAAGTCATGGCTTTAAATTTTTTAACATTGTGTGCTTACAGGTGGAGCACATCTCATTGGGGGAGCTCAAATCGCCAGAACACCAGGAAAGTAAAGTTTTTTAGGGCACTTTACTCACCCTCTTGTATTTTAATAATCCCAGAAATCTCCTGTAAACTGTAGATGCTACTCCGATTTTCCGCAGCTGCTGAGCTGGAGTCAGACTGTCAGCAGGGAGAGGGGGGGAAGAGAACTGCAGCCGATTGGCTCTGTGAGCTGTCAGTTCTCTTTCTACTTCTGCAGAATGTACACAGTTACCATACCATCCCCCAGCACTGGCAGCCAATCGGAAGGCTGATGAAGGGACAAGCAGGAAGCAGGCAGACAGTAAGTAGACTGTATTGAACTATTTTGTGTGTGTATAAAAGGCAGTATGTGTGCATGCAATGTGTGTGTAAGGCAGAATGTGTGTGTAAGGCAGAAAAGGCAGCAGGGCATGCTGGGCAGTGTAGTTCTTCACTAACTGACAGAAGGTAATGCTTGCAGTTGTAGTTTCTCAGCACAGCAAGTTGAGACTTTGCCATTTATGTCAGCAGAAAGACATGTGACACAAACAGAAAACTATTTCCATGCTGGAATCTGAAGTCCATCAGCAGCCAAGGATTTACAGAAAGCCTGTAACTGCCATGATCTCCCATGAATTGAGCCCATGGCCAATAATCCAGAGTTATAACTATATGTAATTACACACTTTTCTAGATGGAGAACAGTCTGCATAAATATTTGTGTGACTATTATCATGAAGAATTATTGTAATACCATGGTTTATAGAGTGAAAACATGCTGTCCCTGTTTTCTGGTTACTCTCCCCCTTTGTCACCTGGCCAAAAAGTATTTTGATAAAAACTTCAAATGGTCATTTATATTGATTTTACACATTCTTGGAGCATTGTTTACACCTTGTGGCATCACTTCACGGAAAACCTCCCTTATTATCAAATATAGAACTTGACAGTCTGCTCCCTCCCAGCCCCACGGTGAGCCTAACAGAGCATTAATTTTAGTTTTAAGAACCTAGTGTGTTCTTTATTTCTTTATTGAGATCATCAAAGAGGACAGATCATTAAAGGGTTTAAACTCCTTAGCATCATAGCTTACAAAAAAATGGGCCCCAAAAAGATCTCACATAGGGCCCCCAAAAAAGGCTAGAAACAGCCCTGGCTACAATGGTTGTGTCTTTCTTTGTGTATTGAACCCTTGTGTCTTCATGGCATATAGAGATCATTTTTGTACTGAACACTTGTGTTTCTAATGCTTGCAGTTTTTGTGTATTTGTGTTTCAGATACACAAACTCTAATGACAGTGCATTCATTTGGCCTTTACAAAGTAATAAAAATCTAGCTTTAACAAAAACACATCAAATGTAAACTAAGTATGAATGTATAACCCTTGCTCATTAAAACAAAATCTAATTAAAACAGTTGTTTTTCAAGAATTTAATGATGCCTCGCTGAAAAGCCAACTCTTCTTTTTCTTTCTAGTTTCAGTGGAAATTGGGGAAGAGGAAAAAAATGTCATCTGTAATGTAAGGAAATATTTTTTTTAAATTACATTATTCTTATGTTGACAACTTGCATGCTGTTTTATATCTGTCCTCATTTTAAATCTAATGTATTCTGGGGAGTATGTGTGTGGGACTTTTCCTGCAGCTATGTAGGGTAAATTATGGGTTGACACATATACACAGATCTTTAAAGGCCCCCATACACGGGTCGGATTCCGGCCGGATCCCGGCCGGATTCCGGGCCGATCGATTCCGGGCGCGTGCACGTGAATCGATCGTGCCGGAATCGTGTGCAGCCCACCTTGTCCGTCCGATCACGTCCGATCGTTCGGGGGCCCAGAATCGGATCCGTCAGAGAACCAACATGTTGGTCTTTTTGATCCGATTCTGCACAGATCAGGGGGAGTTGCCATTTGTGAGGTGGAATCGGAGGTGGAATCGGACACGGAATCGTCCCGGAATCGTGCCGGAATCCGTTGGACAAGGTGGTATGCAGCGATGGATACTCTTAATTGGCCGATTGATCACACCTGCGATTCCCGGCAAAATCGCCGGAATCGATCGGATGATGAATCAATTGGACATGGAATCCGACACGTGTATGGCTAGCTTAAGTTAATTCCAACCTTTAGATTTCTCTGTCAGATTTCCTTTAGATCTCCTTTTGTTTTACCAAAACCATGTAATATGAGGGACTTTCTAAACCATTAAGTCTACCTGTGTTCAATTACAAAGGACCCTATACTTCATAGTTGTTGGTAGATCTAAATGATATCTGACAGAGAGATCTAAAGGTGTATGACCAGCTGAAGTCAGTCAAAAAACCCAAGTAAAGCAAAATATATGTAATATTATTGGTGTCCATTTTATTTTCATTGCTAGAAAGTGACTAAAATCGCAATTAGATTTACTTAATTGTTTATGCACTTGATGCTGCTTGTGTACTTTCAATCGATATTTACCAATATGACTCTAAGTTCATTTGAGAACCAAAAAATCAGTTGCTTGTGTGCAGTCAGCTGTTAAATGTACTCTAGATTGACTTCAGATTTAATCGTTTTGCCAGTATGAAGGTAAAAATTGGCTTGTGTGCGCTAAGCCTAAGGCAATGGTCATTGTCACTTACTTGACCAATGCTTGTGTAGTGTGGTTATAAACAAAGAGGAAACATTCCTTCAAAAGCTAATAGGCGATCAAGAACAAATGACTTCATCTGCTTATCATGTGACTGCTACTTTCTAAATACAGAGCTAAAATGCCAGTGAAAGAATTTGTCATTGACTTCCTGAATGCAATTAATGTGACACTGAAGAAAACAAGTATATGGTGTGAAGTAATTTTCACATCATCGTACATTTATGACAACTTTATCAGTAGACGTTTATTTCATCTAAGAGCATTTTCAAAAGGAAATAGAAATTCAGATAAAGAGGAGTCTAAATTACACTCAGGTTCACTAGTTTTACGCTGTGAAATATTTATGATTAAACATTCAATTCAACAGAAAATGTAAATTGATAATAATGACAATTGATTTTTTGACAGAAACTTTGGGGGAAAAATAGGATTAAGATACATTGAGCAGATGACAAAAGGCGGGTATAGGGTATTATTGATGGACATTTTCTACACTACAATAATTTGATCATGATGAAAGGGTATTCATATTTACTATACAGCTTTTAATATCCAGGGTGAGGATTTAAAGTTTTGAACTTGAAAATGACACTGGATTTTGAAATTCTGTATGAAAATCATGTACTGACAGCACATGCATTGCATAGTACACACTGTAGGTACTGCATTTGCATTCCCAATACAAGTGTATCATCTAACTCTTTCCTACCCAGCCTTGATGTCCCTTGATGGACTGCCCATTTTTATACCCTTGTATCATTAAGCTGTATAGAGCATCCCAGAAAGTTAAATCACAGACACACAGCGATGATGTCACAAGGTTTGAAATAAAGTATGCATGTTAATAAGAGGGCCAAGAAGGAAGCAGAGAAGGCAACATAATACTAGCTAATATTAAAATTTTAACATGCATATTATGATATTGTTTGAACTGCTTAGTGTTAACATTTAAATGAATATTTTTGTTTTTTGGCTTGTGGTTTGATGGAGAAAGAGCATAATTTGATACCCCTTGTCGGCTACTTTAAGAAGCAACCTTTTGAGATATCTTAGATCCCTTCTCTCTGATAAGATCGACTTGCGCAATTTAACCACCACCGGCACCATCTCGTCCAGCGCTGCTACTCCTATTATAGCACTGGACGAGATGGTGTCATCCAGTGAACATCGGGGCACCGACAGTGCATACTTACAGTTTTGTGCTGTCACACCAGGTTAGAGAGGGTTAACTGCAAGAGGGGCACATGTGGGGCACCAGAGACTTTATTTGGACAAGATTTAGTACATAGCAGCATAGCTTTGTGCCCTGATTTTTGTGTTTTCTCATTAATTTTATTAAAACGTGCACGTGTGTCCTGGCTCGGCTCGCCTGCCCCACGCCACCCTCCTACCACACTACCAGGGGCTTGATCTAGCCCTCGCCGACCTTACCTGAGGTTACCTTATACATATGTTTACTTCATAACCAGGCGCGCCGGGTGGCGGCCGGTTTTGTGCTTCTCCGTTCTGGGGGAGGGCTTCCCGTCCAGCAGCATATGTGCTTCAACATCTATGCACCGTACCTCTATCCGATTCGAACATAAACTTTACACCATCCAACCAGCCCTTATCCCCTGAGGAAGTTCATCGACGAAACGTACGTCGGGTTGGGTTGGCAACTACCACCTTTGGATGGTCCCTACTCCTTCATCCATCTATTGAGTAGACCAAGCTCGAACACCTGAGCTATAAGCTTGTGGTTTATGCATAAATATCTGTATTAAATGTACTCTTGTTATGTACATATTATCCTTGAAACTGAAACGTTTTTGTTTTGTACATTGCTAATATACACCCTCCACTGCTTCGTGGGTGTCCATGTAATAAATCTGTGATTTTAATCTATTACATGTTTACATCAAATGTGAAGCCGTTAAAGTCCCCCCGCCCTGGCAATTTGCTGCTGGAGAAATTCTTTGTTCTCCTTTATTAATATTATATTTTGGGATGTTGGCTTCCCCAATGCGAGAGACTATCTCTTTTTCAATAATTTTATTAAAAAAAAAATTATTTTACATAATTGTTTGATTTAAACATTATTATATTCAGGATTATATTCAGCATAAAGAAAAATTTACCATTGAAGTCTATGGTGCACTTTTGGTACAGAAATCTGGGCCTCAGCAGGGAGGTTTAATATCGACTTTCAGTCTATTATCGATTGATTGTACCAGAACACATGTGATTGATTTATTCCATTCCTAAGCCAGTGCACATGCTCCATAGCACCATCAGATACAAATCAATGAACAACAGGACCAATCATGGCTCTTTCCGTTTTACGTTCAATTTGGATCACTTTTTAGTTATAAAAGAATTGGTTTTTAAACTATCGCCATGCGCTTTTGCAGTGATCGATTGTTCTTAAATCGATTGCATCCAGACTTTTTTCGAGCGGGATCAAACAAAAGCAAAGGGAACCGACATGTTGGTAAACCCTGTTCGATCTCCATTACTTTGGAGTATCGTTTCGGAAATATCGAACGGGATCGGATGTGCAAAGAGGTGTGCTCCGTTCAATCGGCAAAGCTTGAGTGCATCATGGCGATGGCATTACGCTGCATTCAAGGGAAATCGGCCCATGAACACCCACCTTTAGTTACCCAGATACCTTGCTCTTTTGTTTCTTTATTAACGGAATTTAGTCAACTGATAGTATTGCCTAAATTCCAAACTTTCTGAAATATGGTCTACTGCTACATGACATAAAATTAAATATACTGCTCTACCAGATGACAGATGCATCATATTGTAAACACGTGCTTTGTTTGCTGTTAAGTGGTTTCATATACATTATGTATACATGAGATTTATGCTTCCTTTATGTAGTTTTCCATTTTCAATAGAATGTGCAAATGAGTTTGAATGACCATTGTGATATAGGTTGTCTATTCTCTTATTGCACATAGAGTGTTGTACCGTGTTAGCCATCGATAAATACAGCAAGTTTGGAGTTCAAGTGATACCGTTTATTGGCTAACTGAAGTCATTAGAGAAGCAAGCTTTCGGGATATCGCAGATCCCTTCTTCAGGCTAATACAATGTAAGTTTCAAAGACCAGAATTGTATTAGCCTGAAGAAGGGATCTGCGATATCCCGAAAGCTTGCTTCTCTAATGACTTCAGTTAGCCAATAAACGGTATCACTTGAACTCCAAACTTGCTGTACTTATTGCACATGCAATGAGTTGTTTCCAGGACATTCTCCGGGTACTTTTATTGCTATTTTAGACTATAGAAGGAGTATTAGCCTCAGCCTGCAGAATGTAGTCACTGGGAATGAAGCAGACTAAGCAACTGGTAGAGTGATTATGTATTTTTGTTTTACAGAAAACCCAATGGGGGCTATGGGTATGGAGTTGGGGGTTATTGCAAGGTTGGTGGTTATTTCTGAAGTCTGGTGGTTATTTCTGTGGACTGGATATTATTGCTGTGGGCATGGGTTTAGTTTTGGCTCTTAAAGATAATGGGGGTCATGGCCCTGACACTTACAGAAGGATATTTATGATTGCTCAAATGCATGGGAGGTTGTTGCTGACCCAGACATGCTAAGGGTTATGGGTGGGATTTGAAATTGCTGAATCATTTTCTAGGCATTGTCATAGCTGGGGTTTACCATTCCACTGACACTAATGGTAGGGGTTAATATATCTGTCACTATCACAAACAATAAGACTTATCTTACCTTCACAATCTCTGCATTGTGCCACATGCACCTTAAAAGAGTGCCCATTTTACTGACAAGGCCTACATTTCAATTGTTCCCACAAGCATGTACATCCATGAACTCTTAATTGTTACTTCTACTTGGCAGCATTATGCAAAGCAGTAGAACCCAGAATTCATCCTCCTCGCCTTGTGTCTCACAGTCTAGAGGGGAAATAGTTGACTGATACCAAGAATGGGTAAGTATGGATAAAAATTATTTTGTAATACATCAATGGATTCCATGGTATTGTATGTTTGCCTGGAAATTCACATTTAGAAATAACAATGTCCAACATATGGTAAGTAGTGATGAGCTACATGGGCAATATTCAAATTCGCAATATTTCGCGAATAATTCTACTAATATTCGGTTCGATATTTGTAAATATTCACAATTCAAGTACATGGCCATACATTGCGAAAATATATTTACAATTACAAGCACATATATATATGCTTTTCGCTTATTAACCAAACCTGCCATTCCCAATGGAACCATCTCGTCCAGCGCTGTCCTGTCAGCACTGCACTGGTCGGCAGATCGGCAGTTTCGCTCTGTCCCGGTGGTAGAGATGGTAGAATTTTTTTTTAAAATTCTACCATTTCGACAGTTTTGAGTTAATTGCAAAGCCTCTGAACATGGTATCATCACCAAACTTGCAGGAAATATAGAGAAGGGTTGGGGGTATACTACAAAAAAGAAAGTATGTCTCTTACACAAATAGTTTTTTCACAAATTAAGTTCAATTTCAAGTCAAAATTTAGAAAATCGGAATTTCGACTTTAACTTTGAACTTAATTTATGCAAAAACTACATGTGCTAGAGCAAACCTTTTTAAAAAAATTTTTTTTCCTCCAACCCTTCTCTACATCTCCGGCAATTTTCGTGATGATACAATTTTCAGGGGCTTTGCAATCAGCTCACAAATTTAGCAAGTCGAAAAATTCAACCATCTCTACCCAGTGGCTCCGATGTGACATAGAGACTGCTGCAGGACCATTATTGTTCCGTTTCAAACATTATTATATTGAGCATGTCTACTAGAGCCTTGTACGGGCAAATTTTGGGATGTTACAGGCCTACAACATAAAAAAAAGCCATTAGAGTCTATGGTGCACTGTTGGTACAGAAATCTGGACCTTGCAAGAGCGCTAGGGAGGATAAACATGATAACTACTCTTTCTGTTCTGTTTTATTGAGCAAACCTCTATCCATGACTGAGATAGTTCTAGTACATTCTAAGTTTCTATAGTAATACAACGAGTGAAGAGCAGATAAAATATCAGCAATAGCATCTTATACAGGCTTCTTTATATAATGTAATGTGAATTGCCTAGCTTAATATTATGTTTGTTTTTGACCTTTTCCTTACTATGGCTCTTAATTTAAAGCTAAATGTCAGGTAAACAGATAAACACCTAAATATATGCATTTTGTCTCTCTGCAGATTACACTTTTCCCTGCATAAGAAGGTTGTATTCTGTTTTGCTAGTCTAATGCCTGACTAATCAAAGTGAGACCTCTACTGACCTCCTTTACTGCTGATCCAGGCTACATATAATGTTATCCACCCGGTGCAAAAGGGGGCAACAATCCTCCTAAAAATACAGAGATGCTGGAGTGGAGAGAATAGTGTGTACGTCCTCGGCATGCTCAGAGAAGGTATTACACTATATTACAATGGCTACTATGCTGATGATATGTAGAGATGGTCAAGTTTTTTGACTTGCTAACTTTGTGAGCTGATTGCAAAGCCCCTGAACATGGTATCATCAAAATTGCTGGATTGTAGAGAAGGGTTGTGGAAACATTAAAAAAAGCACATGTAATTGTTGCATAAATTAAGTTCAAAATCAAAGTCGAAATTTGAGATTTTTGAAATTTTTACTTGACTTTGAACTTAATTTGTGCAAACACTATTAGTGTTAGAGCCATAATTCTTTTTTGTAATATACCTCCAAACCCTTCCCTACACCTCCTTTAAGTTTGGTGATGATATCATATGGGGGCTTTGCAATTGACTCTAAATCATCAAAATGGTCAAATTTAAAAAAAAAATGTCTACCATCTTTATTTATGGCCAATATTATGACATGGTTACAGTAACATGCTCTACCGTTGGCTCTAGCTTCTGGGGTGAAAGTATTTTATTTACCAAAGTGCAGATATTGCATTTCTGTGATTGTCCCATGTGAATCTGTAATCCTCTACTTGCATATATTTAAATTATAAGAAGAACACCATTACACATTACTGGTCTTGGGAAAGGTGCAGTCATATCATATACAATACATTCATCCCCTGTGTCACCAATATATGTTACTCAGAGAGCATTTCCTCCATGTACATTTAGGAAGTCATTCCATGAATGTTTTTTTCTAATGAGAGTTATTCCTAAAAACTGGACAAGAGATTTAAAACCTGACTTGTACGTGAAGTTTGCTTTTATAGTATTGGATGGAGTTTCAAGGGGTTATATTTCCTCTCAGGTTTTTCTTGTTGTCCCCACTGTGGAGATTCAACCCCACTTTCTATTTGTATGTATTAAACATCTAGTAATAAACATTTTATTAATGGGGACACATACAGGTATGATATGGGCCATTGACAGGTGAATCTCGGTGTTCCTGTGTTTTGTATCAATTTTTCTCACAGCTCTCTATTCATTACCTGAAGTGTTCACCTGTCCCTGGAGTTTGGTTTTTAATGCATTTTTTTTTCTCAAACAACATGCTGTATACCGGTATTCATTCAGGAGCAGAAGCAGAACAGAGAGCCCAGAGACTAACCTGAAAGAGACTTAAGCAGGGTACAGACCTGCAGATATGGGCCAAATCGATGGCCGATTCGAGCGCCGTGCGGACTCACGGCCATCTATCTGGCCCATATAATATGTGCCCATCCCTGTTTTCAAGCGGGACAAATAAATCCAGCTGCAAAAACAGCAATATCGGACATGACCGATGTCCGATGCTTTGCCTAGAGACTGCGGGTCTCCAGGCAAAGCATCGGCTGAGCCGGGGACAGAGCAGAGCTGTCTCCCCGGCTCTGCCGATATCTGACAGCAGCATGATGACGTCATCACACTGCTGCAGGGTACATCGGACGGCTCGAATATCTAGCCGTCTGTACCCTGCTTTAGTGTCCCCATACATAGGACATGGGATAGCTGCTCCATTGATGAATGTTTGAGCACAGCATGATGACGTCACCGCGCTGGGCTCGAGCATTCAACATTTGGACTGTAGATTGATGCTCATAACTTTGCAAAATTGAAGTAACTGGGATTTAACAACACGTTGGTTCCCTGTTCGGTTGAGCCTTCAATCAAGGAATCATACTAAAAATCGCCCCGTGTATGGGGACCTTTTAACTTCAAGCTTTTAGCACTGTCCCACCCCCCCCCCTGGAATATGCTGTTTACTAATTTACTTGGGCAATGGGCAATGTTAAGAGCTCGGAATGAGTTTTCCTGTGACCATTTTTTCTTGATTTCCTCCCATGGGTACATCCATGAAACATGGGTAGATGTTATGGTCTGGTATGTCATTAAGACAGAGTGAGAGGGAGATAGAGAGATCGTTTCTATACATGTCTCAAGAGCACAGATTTGTTTTTCATTAAAAAAAAATTTGGTAATATACTAGAGAACAGGGACTTTTTAATTAACATTGTCTCTCATATCTTATACTTGTGTAGCTGCTTCTATGTATTGAGTTTTGTTTGTACAGCCACAGAAAGGGATTTCTAAGGCTGAGTCTACATTATGCCGCCCCAACAACCACGGGGGCTTTATGGGCACGTTGCCGTGTGCGTGCCCATAGTGCTCGCCCGCTGTTTGGGAGCTGTTTATTGCATTGCAATATCGCACCCTAAACAGCTCCAAAACAGTCCTATACATTACTACTCGCAAACCGCACCCGTAAACACACTGCGACCATTGTTTACCAATGGGCGCGGCACGTGTTTTCGGCCGGGCATTCTGAATCCACGCCCACTGCCACCCCAACCACAGGCATGACGCGCCAGTATAGACTGCCACGTCATTCCCCATAGGGATTTACAGGGGGCAGCTGCACTGCGTGGTTTCCCCCACGGTCTATATGCGGGAAAACCACACAGTTTTCCGCAGTGTAGACGCAGCCTAAGGGTATAGAAATATATGAGCATAACATAGTATTAAATAACTACATGCAGCTTGCAAAGGAAACAATGAAAGACTAAAGGGATTTATGGTGAATGAATAGTATTTCCAGAAGTAATACATACAAATAAAAACTTGATTATTACTTGGCACCCTGAGACACATTTTAATGCTTGACCTATCAAATAATAGGTTCCTGGGAAAGCCATTGATTTTGTATCAGATAAAACAATCCTCGCTGAATGCGGATAGTTTAGATGTGATGATGATCTTACTTGCATTATTATTGCTGGTTAAATTGTTTTTTCCTTTACAGAGCATCTCGCTTGTGAGTTCCTAGGAGGGCTTTTTACCTAGAAAAGTCTTACCACTGATACAAAATGATGTTTTTTCTACTTTGCTATATAGTAGGTGATTTGAAGCAGATGTATAAAATGCCTTTAAACATGTTTCCCATGCTGAGAAAATTGGAGAAGAGTGGGTATGTTAAAACATTAAGAGAATTACGAGATCACAAGCCCCCTTCGCTGCCATTGTGTAACATACACTGAGCGACTCTACCTATGGTTGACTTGAGATGCATTATCTAGCATAATGGGACTTTAAATCATGTTGCGTGAGCTTTACATTGTTTCTTACCTAGTACAGCTTTTACACAATTGCTGTGAGTCATTTTGTAACTAGAAGGAATTACATAGGTTGTGATACAACAGTATAAACATTATCCCAAACAATCTTTACTGAGTGATTCATTTTACTTATCACGGCAAAACGTTTCTGTGCTATAAACCACTAATGTATCAATAAATCATTGCGCTTAATGTATGAAAGTTCTCTGCGTTTCACTAAAACGCAATGAAAAAAGAATGCTGTCAAATGTTAGACTTGTAGCTAAGAGCAAATCAAATACTTTTCTCTGTTTGTGCTGGAACATATATTAATGGGCAGAGCCGGCTGTGTTCTAGTGAACAAAAATAGAATCATCTGTCATTTTTTGTACTTTTAATGTCCTGTGGAATCTTGGATGGAATGTTCATGGTCTGTTTATAAAAGCAGAAAATACCTAATATATGCCAATTCTAAATTCCCTGTGTGTGTGCTCCATAAAAGGAATAAGATTAATCAATACTGAAAACAGCAATCGTTTCTTCCAGCTGGCCTGGATTTTATTTGCCACTTATTCTTGATGCCCACTTTATACCCAGAGGGTGGTAGTAAGCACCTCCTGGGCCGATACATTTTGTGTTAGGATAGTCTGAAATGTAAAATAGAGTGTTTTAGTACTAAAACCTCAGCCAGCACGAATAATACAAGGACATTATTCAGGATGAAAATCATCACTAGAATAAATAGCAAAACAAGAGCACCACATCGGGCGAATAACTTCATTTACTATAATCATAAAAAAACTTTCCAAAAGCTTTTACATGATTCCAGTGCAGGCAGGTTTTCAAAACACACAGCATGCTGGAAGATGTACTGACTGATATAAGCAGTCTACAGCTCAGCTTGGTGACAGTGAAGAGGGAGGCTCTTAAGAGGCTCGAGCTCCCGCCATCAATGCCGGGAACAAGAGCTTACTCATGATCTCAGGAACACCCATATACAGGATTGGACTTAGGGACCCACCCCATCATCGGATACAGAATCATCACCTAGCTTACATTTTATTAAGTTATACATGGGATGATTCTTTTTATTATTTAGTGGTCTGTTCTCATAACATGTGTCTTATCTGATACTGAGAAACTTAAAGCAGTTGTAAACTCAAATTTAAAAAACACACATACATTAAACAGACACAATACTCACCTGTCAGCAGTTGTAAAACTGCAACACAAAAAACCCCCACACCATACTCACTTTACTTGCTTGCAGTTCTCATGCTGGCATCTTAGA
>CM070035.1:47385928-47411782 GCA_036250615.1 Ptychadena robeensis | reverse complement strand
GGGGGGGGGTGTGGAGGGGGAATCAGCTGCTGACGAGTTCCCAGACATCACTTCAGTTGCCTAGGTGCTACGTAAGGCAGTGGGAGGGGTGCACTCATAACAAGCTCCCCTCCTGCGGTCAGAACAAGATTTTATTTTTTACAATCAAGGATCTCAGCAGTATCGGCTGAGCTTCAGCCAAAACTGCTAAGTGACCTCCCAGGTGGTAGGTCCGCTTTTACGCATGTCTAAATTTAAAAACTGTAACAATGTGGGTGCTGCATTACTTTTCTTTTATCATCCGTTACTTTCACCTGGTGACCCAGCCAGTAATACAGTTCTAGAGTAGCAATGTTCAGTCACTAAGCACATATACCAAACTCAGGAAATTCAGATCAATTCTATTAAATCAAATCCATGTGTAAGGCTGCCCATATCTATGATTGCTCTTTCTATAAGTGAAATGCGTCAGGGGGGTGATCCCTGGAGGGACCCTGTTTGTATTGTGTATCAATGTAATGAATTGATTTGATTTCAAAATAAAGCCAACTCTGGTGTGCGGACTGTCGCTACTTTGCCCATACACAATTTCATATTTCCATTAGATTTAGTCTATCAAAAGGAAATTGATTTCCGCACCTGGTACTATCGACCAAAAGTGATTGAACATAAAATCGATCAAGCTGTGATTCGACATGTTAGTAAATTTTAGTTGATCGTAAAAGTATCTCAAGGTTTTCTAGGAATTCTGATAGTTTTGTATGCGTACGATGGAGCATATGCCCCAATCTAAGTAAAGGAATCGATCATGTTTAAATTGATCACACTGTGTGGGGGTACAATTGATCAATATTAGACTGATGATCGATATTTAAATAGCACAAGACAATCAAATCAAAGATCCTGCAAAAGTCGACCCATGTATAGTGTTCGAATTGCAAATATATTTAACGAATATCGGCTATTTGAGAATTCGCAAATTTTGTGAATATGGCAGCGGATATTCCCAATTTCTAATATTTGCGATATAATGCATTGGGATGCTTATGGCCATGCATTGCGATTTATATTCACAATGCAAAAATAAATACCACATGTGAGCATTCATTTTGAAGGTAATCACTGCGGTTTATAATTGCAAATATATTTTCGCAATGCATGGCCATACACTTGAATATCTAATATTCACGCATATCGAATATTATTAGAATATTCACGAATTCAAATATTGCTCATGCCGTTCATCACTACCTGTGTATGGCTAGCTTAAGAAATACATTATAACTCATGACCCAGTACACTTATCAGTGGTTGGAAGGTGGAGCTGTTGAAGGTTATTTAAAAAACATTTTGCTGCTGACCGCTTGGAAAGAAATCTATCTGCCATCAGAGACATTTGTAAATCGTCCTAAAGGTCCCACCTTCTGACTTTGTGAGCATCCTATTAGCCAGGCAAGTGATACATTACAAAAATAAGGACTTAATACCAATAAGTTGACAATTAAATCAACCATTCTTGAAATAGGATTTATGATTCCTATGAATGTATAATAGAACAATTTATAATTTGCTACTTTTAGGTTAATGCAATAAATGAATAAAATAAATAAGAGATGTGTCCTTTTCTTTTCATTGTGACAAATAATGACCATTACGGCTTCATGAATCACTTACATTTCATTTATATCAATAAAATCAACAGTGCCAGGGACAATATTATTTTATTAGGTTTACGCAATTATTGGGAAGAATAAAGCTTTGTACATATGCTGGATAATAGTCACCCTGGGAAAATATCTGGGAAATGTACAAATGTTAGGTGAGATTGTTGGATTGCCAACTAACCTGCCTAATGGTCACATTATTCTATACTATCCATTCTCTTGACCAAAGATGGGAAAACTAAGGCCCAGGGGCCAAATTCAGCCTGCTTAGTCCTTTTATTTGTCCCTTTGGTGTCAAGATGCTCTTTCACCCCTCTGCTCGTTCCCTGCAATAAGTGGGCATAATGCCCAGAGGATGATTGTTTTGCTCTCTACTCAGAGGCCATAGTTTTCCTGCAATAGAAGGGTTGTTGCTCTTTAAAAAGCTTTTATCTTTTAATATATTTTCTTTTTTTTTTTTTTGCCATCCTGGCTACGAGGACATAGGACACCTATGCCGGGTGGCCCTTACAGACTCTTGGTCCGGCCCCTCTGTCAAATTTTAAAACCCATTGTGACCCATGAGTCAAAAAGTTTGCCCACCCCTGCCTAGACTATGATCTATCATTCCCAATACCTCAAGTTAAGCATCGGTACAAAGCTTAAATCTAAGCTTAAACCTTATCTATAGGCACAGTAAAGAGATGAATACATTTAATATTTTATCATCTTTAAATTTTTTAGCCGGTATACGATTTAGTTTTCAGGTTTATCTAACTTTTCTCTTTCATTATTTGCATTCATCAGTAGGCCACCAAAAAAGCCGAACAACCACCATTTACAGTGGAATGTCAGTATAAGTTATTTTCTAAAGTGTTTTAAATACTTGTCCACCATCCATCTTCATGATAAAACATTATTCCCAGTAGCAAAAGTAGTACAAATACTATAAGTAGTCGAAGACCCTTCATGACTAGATTTAAATTAAGCAGCTTGTTTAGGTAGAGCTTCTACCTATATTGAAGGTTTCTGGTTAGCTTTAGTTCTCAACCACTTCTTAGCATATGAATATAATAATGGCAGATCCTCTCATTTTAGTACTCACTATCTGCACTTATACAGTATGCCCCCCCCCCAACAATCTACAGAACTAGACACAGAAAATCCTCATTGATGTTTACCAAAGTCCTTGCACTTTAAATATTTGACTTTAAAGGTTCTGTTTTTTCTCAAACAAAACTGGAATTTGAATAATTTTCTGTTTGTCCCAAAATAACAAGCAATGTATAAGCCAAACCACATCCATTATTACTTTTATAAGATAATAGCAATGTTTAATTTATATTTGTAATAACGTAACAGAAGTTTTACTTTATTTGCATGCCAGTAGTGGTAATGAACAGACATCTCATCCCTTTCTATACAGATGGTTCAAGTCAATGGGAATTGTATGTTAAGCAGATGCATATATAATAGCTGACGATTGGAAAATGTGACCAACTTCATGATGTCTATACAATTGTCCTAATATTGGAGTTCTTTCTTGTGTTCCTTGAGTTCCTTGAGTTCTTCCTTGTGTGAATTAGGAAATTAAAAAAACACAATAAAAGTACTAAGCGTGTTATTTAGTTTTTTGATTAGTTTGACAATTCTTTCTGTAGGTTTGGATTCAATAATGTTCAGATGTCATGCTTTACTTCACCCCAGAAAGTTTTTCATATGTTTAATGAAAATGTAACTTTCATGTTCTAGTTCAAGTGAGCAATCATTTCGGGTGAAAATCCCCCCTGACAGACTGGATCACTTAATACCAAATGTAGTTCTGGCTTCTCAGCAGATGACTAAAGGCCCCCACACACCTTTAGATTTCTCTGTCAGATTTCCTTTAGATCTCCTTTTGTTTTAACAAACCATTTAATATGAGGGACTTTCTAAACCATCAAGTCTACCTGTGTTCAATCACAGAGGACCCTATACTACACATAGTTGTTGGTAGATCTAAAGGATATCTGACAGAGAGGTCTAAAAGGTGTATGGCCAGCTTAAGCCAATTGTTATATCAGTCAACATTCAAGGATAACCAACACTAAAGCTGGCCAAACACATGTAGACTTCTCAGAGAACGAACAAAGACTATTGAGTCTGATCAGAAGTCCATCAATCGAAAAGTCAAACCATTTTCGGGATATGTTTTATCGCCCATTTTCGGCAAATTATGCGCCCAAACGTTTGGTGGCGTAACTAAGGGTCGGGTACACAAAAAAATGAGAATGAGAGATCGTGGAGAACGAATTCATCGATGGAATGGATAATTGATCCAGGTGTGGGGGGGCTTTAGATAGACTTATAGATTTAGATGGTATAATCATACGTGACCTGCGAACTGCGCCTCCCCCCACCCCCACTAAACATTATTAAAGAGTTACCATTGATTTGTTTTTCCTTTTCAAATAAATGGTTGGTTCCAGCTCTGTCACTTTCAGCTTTCTAATGACAAATATTTTACAGACGAATGCGCCAGAGAAAGGCTGCATCATGTATGACCTTTACCTTTATTTTTGCATTAACAAACATTTAAGAGCTTCGTTTAGTTTGGCTAAAAAGACTTCAAAGCAAACTGAGACAAATACGTTTCTCCTTTACAAACAACTTAATTAATGTGAGTGAAAACTAATTTGTAATTATGTATGTACACATGCCCTTTCCTTACTGTAGCCTAACTTCAGCCATGTTTTGTCCAAAAGAGGAATATATCTGGCTTTCTGCTTTAGTTTTTTTCTGTGTTGAACCACTTTGTGAAGATTTTCACTTTCCCTCCCTTTTCTTGTAATGCCTGTTCCAGAAATAAATGGCATGGTTGTCAATGAGTCAGGAGGGCGTCAACATCCATAAACACCTTGTCAGATATGTTAACCCTTACTCACGCTATTAGAAGTGTGACTTTGTTTTTGTCTGTGTCTCTGAGAGATTTTTCGTTACTTCCTGTCCAGACAGAAGGTGACTCACAACTTTCTCATTGAGCACGCAGATGACAATAAATCTGAAAACAGAAATTCTAACTCTGTTGGGCTCTATCCAAACCTGAACATGAGGTCTCAGCTAGAGGATGTGGTGCTTTGAGTATGAGATCAGCATGCTGTCTAAGTCTTTTCCGTAAGTTTGAAACATAAAAATATGTATATATGTAGAGCTGTAATCATCTCCAAAACTCCCTTTTGTGTAATCTGTATAAACGTCTGTCCTGCTTCTTTTTTGTAAGTGTTCTTTGAGCACGGAGTGTCCTTTCTCGGCTAGGTGCTGCTGAGCATGTTCCAACAAGCTGTATTTGGGAATGTTACAAGTAGTAGGAATATATAATGACTCATTCAGTCAGTTGGCTTAGGGGAGCTGGTGCACTGTGCAAAGTAGGTAGTAAATACTTAAGACATGTCCTAGGACATATTCTTCCCTCCTTGGCTTATGCCATGTGAAGATGTCACTGCAACACTCTGTCACTGCAACAATCCATTTTTTTTCTCTGGTCTTTTGGACCTATGCGGACCATGCCACCTCATAGGAAACTCAAAAACATTGGCTACCTAAAGCCAAACTAAAATGCACACAATGTGCCAAAATAAAAAACTTGGATAAAGCCATTGGCCAACCTTGACAATTAATGAAATAGTTTCTACATTGAATCTGTAATACAATAACACATGTGAAATACAATGACATCCAACAGACACGTCTGTGACATTAATTTCTTCAATAAAATATCAAACTATAATCTTGTGGGAAAATATAATTAATGGTAGCCATACACAGGTCAATATTTCCTTTCAATCTACCATAAAATCAATATATTGAATTAGATGAAATGGGAATCGATTGCTGCCCACCAGGTCCGATCAACCTTTAAACTTACTAAGCCATGATTTGACATGTCTGTAATTTAATTTGATGGTTGATATGTACATGTTCAACTGGTAGTTGACTTTTTGAATATAATCAAATCAACGATCAAATCGCAAAATAGCCAACCCGTCTTTGGATACCTTTAACCACTGGCCAGATTTGGGAGTTTCTCGCCTCTGGAATAGAGTTAGCAGTCATAACTCCCAATCATAGGAAATGTGAGAAGCTGAATGAGAGAGAAGTACACATATAAACCACATGAGTATATTTCCCCAAATAAATACCCCATAAAAAAGCCTGTTAACTCTACAAAACACCCCCATCAGAGAAAGGCACCCTATGAAGGGAAATCGCTTTACTTCTTTATGAAGAATGTGAGTTGCGTCTTATTGCCAAGTGGCGTCTAATGGCCAAGACTTTCACTGTTAATAAGCTTGATTACTTTTTTTGAGGAATCAGTGATAATAGCTATGCATACCCAACATGTAATAGGAAAAAAACATAAGCTCCACCCTGTACCAATGATTGACATTGGAACCAATTATTTCACATGTTGCAGTGCCATCTAGTGTTAAGTAGACTGTGCTACAGGCGCTAACAAAGAGAAGCTGTCCAGAGAAACAAGAGGGCTGGCTAAACTCCTTCTGCTGCCTGGTTCCCTGACAGATTAGGGAACAAAGGTACATACTATAAATGCAACTTATATTTACACTCAGGTAATGAAAAACACCTTCTCCTTATTCATGACCCTCATTGTTTTCAGCTACCGCAAACTTTTACATTTAACTTTTACTGTTATGTTAATATATATATAAATATTAAGGTTCTTGTATGTTGTTAAGTTGGATAAAAACTCTACAGAACAGTTTAGACTCCCAGATAAATCTTCTAAATATAAGAATGGTCTGTTTACATTCCATTAGTCAGCCCTTGTTCCCTGTAGTAGATTTTATGGCACTTATGCATCATCTGCCAGTTACACAAATATATTTTGAATGTTCCTGAGTGTAAAAATGGAAATATGCAGTAATAGCGCTGCAGAAAATAGCTGCATTTAACAAACATTGTGCTCAGTAGAAAAAGAAAAAACCTTGAGTGGCCACTTTCTTAGCAGTAGCCAAGACTGACAGGCAGAGCTGTGGTGTATTGATTACAAGAGAGCCTTGGCCAGGGAAGAAGCTGTCATGTTATTAGATTCTATGATCTCATGCACATGTGCACCTGTTATGTGTTTTCAGCTAATACGAGAGGGGGATCACTGGACTTATTGCTTATACACTCTAGTGTAGTAAATGAGCTGTATGACCCGGCTAGGGATCTTGTGAAAGTGGAATGTTCCAAGTATGTTTGAAGGCTTTTCAGTTAATGGTCAGGAGAAAGGAATGAGTGCCAGGAACTGGAAGCATGTCCAGGCTTTCTCACATTACTATCATTTATCATTGTGGGGAGGCTTTATATTCTATTGATGTACACCAATTGTCCATTTCCTCCTGTGTTGATGTTTCTATAATTCCCTTGAGAAGACAGCTTTCAACACATGGGACATTCCACTGGCGCGTATCCCTTCTTAACGGGTGCACAGTTCTAAAATAACCATTTGATTTTCTACTGTTCTGATTTCAATGTTGATGGCTTCTTTTTTTTTCTTTCTAAATACTATTTGTGGCACCTTACTACAGCGTATGCATGAACACCGGAGTATATGCATTTGGATATCCAGTTCTACAAAAAGAGTCAAAGAGAAATGCATTTCTAGGATACAAATAGTTTAAAAAAAGAAGAATAAAACAAATATTTTATCTACTGTGCTTATAAAATCCAGGCCAATGTTTTATTAATGTGTACATACAATACAAGGTATAGCCAACTTGTTCCAGCCCCCCCCCCCTTCCTTAGGGCTATGAGGACAAAACAGAACAAGAAAGTGCTTCATCATTGCTGGTAATACAAACAATGTATTGAGAATTAAGTGCACAGGAAGATACAAGGACTCTGCTGTTGTTCATGTTAATTTAACCTTGAGCATTAAATTGAATTAAATTGTCCCTTATTCTGGATTTCTTAATATCATAATATCATATCAACGTTGCCACAAATGGGCTTACTCAACTAGGGACACACTCATATGATGGTTGAGCCATGCACCACCAATGCTTGCACTGTGTTATCTAGAGAATTGTGTGTGTGTGTATATATATATCTATATACTGTATATACATGTATATATATCTATATATATAGGGGGTTCATCCTCAAATGGCCGCTGTTAAAGAGGTCTCTTTAGGGTATCCTGCCCATATTAATTGTTTAAACCATCCAATCAAAGGGGGTTAAAATCCAAAAGAAACAAACGTCTTTAGGAAATGCATAGCCTCCTAGCTTTCATAACCCAACATGATGATTTTACTTGGCTTCAGGAACATCACATCACTGGCCTCCCAGCAGCCACAGGCCTGGGTCCCACACTCCTTGTAAGCTCCCTGTCTGTCTCCTATCTGATCAGGACACCTGACACACTGGTCTCTACTCCTTTTGCTGAGACACACCCAGCTTCACACTCACCTGCAAGTAGGCATTAACCATTGAATGTACCTGGGCAGAATGAGAAGGCCCACGCAATTCCTTCTTTTCCTTAATGGCATCACAGCTGTCTTGGCGGTCCATTACAATAAATACATTTTAATTTTATTATATTTTTTTTTATTGGACATGATGGACTTGTTTCCAATCTGGTTAAAATGTTACTATTTTATGATTGGCTACAAACAGTAATTGCCGGCTCTATAAGCCAGTAGAAGGGTTGGTGAATTGGTAATTGTAAATAATGACTATACACAATTATGCTTGATACATAAAGAGTTTTTTTAACTTGCAGATTGCAGTAATATGCCAAATAACAAGTAATTTGAAAATGTTATATTTAATACCACATAGGTCACCACAACTCAGAAAAGATAAATATTGGTTGTAGACACAAGTAGTGAACTGTTTGATTTGACAATGGAGGTATACGAGCTTTACAAAGCTATACTTTATTAGGTTTCTCCATGAGTTCATCTAGTCAATAGATTTTACATGGGACACTGCACAAACATTAGCACTAGGCTTTAGAACATTGTGTCCATTATGTATTCCCACATATGGAGACTTTTTCAAGGTGAAATCATAGAATACTTTCATTCATTTAAATTCACATTTGAGAATCTTGCTTTTAAGTTATGTTCATTTATTCAGAATTCATACAAACAACTCATGGTGTTGCTGATATTCTTATGTATTTGTCCTTGATTTTCCATGTAAACCATTTATCACAAGAAAAAACATTCACAAAAGAAAAATAAGTTTGATGATCAAAGAAACTAATTGTGTGCTTTTTTATTTAACATTACAGAGACTCTTTATATAGGAATATAGCATACAGCAAGTCAAGGCATTTAGTAAATGCATCATAAATTATATCCCAATCACATTTTTACCTTTAACATCAATTATATAATGAAAGTAATAAAGTTGATATGTAAAGGCAGAATAAATTGAATAGGCAATGGATAAACATATTTCAAGTTTTATTTTGTGACTGTCTTTGCCCATTTGGGAGAAGGTTTTTTACTTCCTGTCCTTAAGAAACAGAAGGAAATTAAAGAAACTGTTTTCAGATGGTCACTATAGTCAATAGTCCAGTGGTGGGCAACTGAGGTGAAATGGAGGGCCACAAGTGTGGCCCTCGGCATCACTAAAGGGCCGCACATAACATGTAGGACAGTCAAAGTTGATTAGGAAAGCCGGGTCAGTGTGTGACCACTACACATGGTGATATATGGGATGCCCCATATACATCAACAAAGGTTATGTGCTTCATAGATATTATCAAAGTAGTCCAGTGGAAGCATAGGCACTCAGGCGCTGTCTGGGTTATTAGCTTTCACGTATGCCAATTAGGTGAACAGGTGAGTTTCTATGCCATATGCATTAACAGGTTTCTGGGGCCGCAAGTGGAGGACCAAGGGGGGCCGCCAAACAACATCCAAAGGGCCCCCGGAACACAGGTTGGGCATCTGGGCAATAGTCACCAGAAAAATCAGAATGATTTCCCCCAGCAGCTACAAAAAGTATGTAGGATTTTAATAGGTTTGCAAATGGTGCATACATCATGTCAAGAAGCAAAGGTGTCAAACTGTGGCCCTCAGTTTAATTGCATTTGGCCCTCAACAATAAAAAATTTTAATTTGTATTTAATTGTATTTAAGAGCCCCACAAAAAAATAACATGCCCAAGATCTAAAATGGTTTTCTTTTTCTTGAGCATATTGTGCATGAATATGAATACGAAATTAGTATGCACTTTATAGCCTACTAATAGCACTACCTTATAGAATAGGCTGGCTATAGACATTTAGATTTGTGGCCAATTTTGCCACCAATCATGCGCACTCACAGCAGTCGATTTGCTATGAAATCAGCCACATGTCTAATACTAACTTGAGATGTTGCTTATGATGTCTGTACATGATGTTATATGACAAATTAAACGTTTTGACTGTATTTCGTGTAACTCATACTTTCAATAAAAACCTTAAATGAAAAATAAAAAAAAAGCTAAATTCGCCCGGGAAATTATGGACATTTCCTATCCCATTACTTTGGATGCGGACCAGCGCCCCATCCAAAGTAATGGCCGGCAAACACAAAGGGTGCGCAGCTGATTCTCTGCATGACCAGCCTTGCACGATGACATCATCATACACTGTCGATCTAACGAGAAATCGACCACAAAACAAGATGTCTTTGGCTGGCATTACTAATATCCTATACTCCAAACAGGAGACATGTGATATAGTTTATGTGTTATGTGCAATGAACAATAAAGCACTGTGTTTAACTTTGGAAAACACTGCATTGCGGTTCTACATGTTTTTGATGTTAAAGTCCCATCTGTTGTACCAGGTATCGTTACTTGGTTGGCTGCAACATTGTGTAAAGATATTATATTAAGGGATGTTGGCAATACTTTACTTCACATAATCAGCATACTTAGAGGTTATCTGTAAATACTATTGAGTATAAATATTTGTATTTGTTTTAGCCAGCTGGTAGTGCTTTAGTCAAATTTTCTCCAGAAAACAGCTTGTTATAAAATTCTCGTGCTTTGTAGACTGTAAAGCTTAAAGAAGAAAATTAGGGCAAACCCAACATCAATGTAGAATTTACAGTGGATATAAAAAGTCAAAAGTAAAATGTCAGGTTCCTGTGCTGTACAAAAATGAGGCAAAGATAAATCATTTAAGAACTTTTCCACCTTTAATGCATCCTATAAACGGTACCACTCAAATAAAAAGCAAACTGAAATCTTTTAGGTGGAGGGAAGAAAAAGTATAAAAATAAAATAATGTGGTTGCATACCCTTAAACAAATACTTTGTTGAAGCACCTTGTGATTTTATTACAGCACTCAGTCTTTTGGGGTATGAGTCTATCAGCATGGCACATTTGGGGTCTGAGTCTATCAGCATGGCACATTTTGACTTAGCAAGATTTGCCCACTCTTCTTTCCAGAAACATTTCAAATCTGTCAGATTGCGAGGGCATCTCCTGTGCACAGTCCTCTTCAGGTCACCCCATGAATTTTCAATCGGATTCAGGTCTAGGCTCTGGCTCGGCCATTCCAAAACTTTAATCTTCTTCTGGTGAAGCAATTTCTTTGTTGATTTGGATGTATACTTTAGGTTGTTGTCATGCTGAAAGATGGATGGAGGATGGCCTGGTGTCAAGAAAAACAGGCTGATATTCTGCAAAAAGTACAGGGATTGGACTAGTTAGGACTGGGATAAAGTCATTTTGTCTGATGAAGCCCCTTTCTGAACGTTTGGGGCATCTGGAATTGTGATTGTCTGGAGAAGAAGAGGTGCTACCATCATCCCAACAGTAAAGCATTCTGACACGATTCATGTATAGGTCTTCTACTCCTTCAAGGGGGTGGGTTTCACTCACAATCTTGCCTTAAATACAGCCATTAATAAAGAATCCTACCAAAACATACCCAAACAGAAACTTCTTTTAACCATCCAAGAGCAGTTTGGTAAAGAACCATACCTTTTCCAACATGATGGAGTTCCGTGCCATATGGCCAAAGTGGCTCAAGGACCAAAACATTAAGAAATCAATCCATAATATGAAGGTAGACAAACAAAAACCCACACATTCTGACAAACTCAAGCATTGATTGTGAAAGAATGTGTCAGTCAAGATTTGGCACAGAAGATGATGAACATCATGCCCGGGCAAATTGAAGAGATCTTTAAAAATTAGGATCAACACTACAAATATTGTCTCTGCATAAACTAAATATAATTGTCAAGTTTGACGCTTATGAAATGCTTGAAATTATACTTCAATGCACCACAACAACAACTGAAAATTATCTAAAAACACTGAAGCACAGAACTTTGTGAAAAACATTTTTTTGGGCATTATTAAAACTTTTGGCCACAACTGTATGTTTCAATGCAGAGCCAGAAGTCATAGTTTAATTTCAGTAGTTTGTTACGGTATTTGAGCAATCAGACTTTCCACATCAGTGACTTCCCAGTGTGTTACCCACCTGCTGTAACCAGAGGTTTAACACACATAACTGCACCTGCAATTAGACCCTTATAGCAGAAGTTAAATAAAACTTGGCTATGAAAGAGAAGCATTTTCAGTTTTGCAAGTTGTTATCACACATTAACAGACAGCAGCTCAGGGTGAGGAAGGAAATACAAGACCTGGGGACAGAAACCACTACCCAGATTCCAGGAACACTTGTTAACTTACATGTCATTTCGTGCCGTTTTTATTTAAGGCAGATGTGTCTGATCTGATAAGTTGTTAAACTTTTGCTGCGCTCATGCATAATGTTTACCAAATAAGGTCAGCTATGTGGCTTTCTAAAATACATGAAACAACTTAGAAAAAAACTAAAACTTTAAAAAACTTTCCTATTTAGAAATCAGCTTTATATTAAAATAAAATGCTAATATTATATTTTTCTATGATCCTGCAATACAAAATAAGCAATTTGCAGTCCAGCATCAAACAACCATGTGTGCACCTTCCTCTGCTAATCACCAGACTACTGCTAATAACTAGACGACAAAAGAGAGCACCCATACAAAAACATTGCAAGAATTCATTGCAAGATGAGGTATGTTATTCTGTCAGATGGAGGTGGCCAGAACAAGGGTTCTAAACAACCCAAGGGAAAGGCCCTGTATGAGCATAGACAGCAGATACAGTTTGGCAGCAGAATCCGGGGCAATATAGGATATTAAAGGGGGATTAACAACCGCAGCCAAGGCACTAGGCACATGGGTGACAGACTGGGGGGGTTGCTGAGAATGTTCGGCATCACCAGAAGTGACACGAAGCCAGGGAGAAGTCGACGTGTTCAAGAAAAGAGGAAGAGGAAGTGATGACAGCCTCTTTTCTAGGAAGGACATCCCCACCCTCCCTCCCTGTTACCATGTTCATTCTGATGCTTGGAAGTTACTTAGAGTGGCTTTTGGTGACGGGGCTGCAGACAGGGGGGTTGTGACGGAAGGCTTTTTTTGTGGGCAGGTTATTTATTTATTTATGTTTTTTCTTTGTACATTTTGGTTTTGTTGTTCTTATGTTAATCTATCACATCATGGCGGGTCCCTGGCAGTGCTAGCATGATATATGGCAATGTAATTGGGTGACGTGCTGGTGGAGGGGGGCAGTCACTGGTAAGGTAATGTTGTGCTCTTTTGAGGGTCAATGACCCAAGGTGGAGTTGGTATAGGTGGTGGGAGGATGCAACAGTTATAGCGTAGACACCATGCTGTGTAGGTGAGGCTGGTGGCTGGTGCATGTGGTTATGTGTGGTTAGGTTCATTGGGGGACACTGTCGGGGACAATGTTTTTTGTATATAGTAAATTGTTTAAGCTGTGGCCAAAAATATATTTATCCACTCTTTTTCTTGAAATCTGGTGTTGTGCCATTTTTTCCATGTTAAGTTATATGTTCGGTTATATTATAATACACTCCCACAGTCATATGATGTTAACAAGCTTTTGGGTTAGGCAAATAAATGCCCATGGTAAACAAAGTAGGTATTGCATCAGATTGCAGTGTGTCACATTTCCCTATTTGTGTTGCTATATACAAAATATAATTTGGGTTAGACTAACCTAAAAAGCGTTTGCATTGCACAACATACTTTGCAAGGGTCAGAGGCAGGACATAGCACATACAGTGCAAAGATCAGGAGTATAACAAACAGCATATACACAGCTCAGGAGAATAATGCACAATTTATAACATAGCATAAACAAAAAAGTTTGAGTAAAAAGTACAATTCAGTGTAGATAGTGCAGGGGCCAGGAGTATAATGTGCAGTGTATAGGGTCAGAACTACAGTATGAAAGATACAGTACAAAAACTGTGTTTAGCAATATTGTGCAACTTATTGCTAATTGTTTAGATAATTGATCCCAAAGTTGGTTTAAGAAACCTTCCTTTTCATATCATATCCTTCCTATTCCCATCACCTCCTCTAAACACTGCTCTATAGCACGTCCAGAATGCAGCCCTGCCCAGTAAGAATCTACTCACTGTCCTCAACAAGACGCAAGCCATAGGGATCATTACAAGTATAATCTCTGAAGAGCGGACATGTTTAGCTCAGAGCTCAGGCTAACCTCAGCCCATAGCAACTGATCAATGGCATTAATGAGATTTTTTAACGGGACATGAGCCCACAAGTCCAAATTCAGTCCCTAGGAAAGAATTATAAAAATCACCAGAGACCTTATATTACTACCAGTAGATGTGACATGTTTGTCACACAACACATTGATGTTGTGTGTCCTTACCTTCAATTATTTCACAAAATAAATCAAAGTTGGATGCCTCGATCTTCTGGGGAACCAAAAAAATACCCAATGAGTGCACAATTGTTTTTGCTATAAGAGTCCATACGCCCTAAATAAAAAGGTACTTTTATCAGCCATCCTTTAAAAAAAAAAATAATATTAGGCATTGTGTGTGGTCTTTTGCTGTTGAAATGGATACATTGCTCTTGCTCAATGTTTTCAAAGTGATTAGTACCTGTGCTGTCTCCATTGAAGATTTTAATCAGACTTGCACAAAAGTTTTGTGGGAGATGAGATGGTTGCACAGATGCAGTTATTTAACCCACCGTGCCCCAGCTGCACTCTTAACTAATAGCCCATTTAAGCTGGCCATACACCTTTAGATCTCTCTGTCAGATATCCTTTAAGCTGGTCCCCAGCCGCCCCAGCCGAACTAATGGGATTAGGTTAAAACTTACCATCCTGTCGGATAACTGTGCGATCCGACCAGACGGCTGATTTTAGCCCAATCCTCGTTGGTTGCTGCCTCCAATTTGTGCACGACCCGATCCTTAAGGGATGCGGGAGCACGCATGGCATCGGATCGGGAATCGGATGTTGCAGAAATTGTAACGTATATGCCCAGCTTTGGATCTACCAACAACTATGCAGTATAGGGTCCTCTGCGATTGAACACAGGTAGACTTGATTGTTTAGAAAGTTCCTCATATTACATAATTCTGGTAAAACAAGAGGAGATCTAAAGGAAATCTGATAGAGAAATTTAAATGTGTATAGGGAACCTAAAGCTGGGCATACATGGGTAGATTGCCTTGCAATGGACCCGCGATCAATCACAGCGTAGTAACGTCACTTTGCACATCAATTCCCATTTGCGGACCCGGTACAACAGGTGTGAGTGCTGCTCCGGTGTAGTGGGGGAGCTGTGTCTCTCTGTGTCGGCTCTCACTTACTGTCTGCAGCTCCCAGCCAGTGATTGCTAGCAGATTACTAGCAGAATATAAAGAAAATGAATCAACTATTTCACACAGAGCCTGGAAATTAATTTAAATTAATTTAAATTCTAGGGTTTAAGTACTCTTAATTATAATTATAAATATAATCATGAAGTCAATATGTTTGAAAGGTGTGTAATCACTCTATCTGCAAATTTCACGAAAGTAAATGAAACAAGTCAATAGTACAATTTCTATTAGCAGCACAAGCAACACTGAGAATGGCAGGCTGTCATTGTTGGACTCCGGTGACCCAAAGCAACCTATCCCACCCTAAACTTCATGTGGTGAACATATGAAAAGTCCTCTCTTTTTTCTCTATTGCAAATAACAGTGATTTTGCTGCAATATTATGTCTGAATATTTAATCTAACATGCATTAGTAAATCATTGATCAAACTCATTCTGTATGTTGATGCAAATCCTAGCTTTATAAAAGTACCAGTTTGACAGCTTTCCAGAAGTCCAAGAAGTAACATTTGCCATATAATTCCTCCTCTCTCTCACAGATAAGTGTATGGATGCCCAATTTTTGTTTGAGGGGGGCTTCTTGTTTCCTTGTAAACTTAGCCAATAATCACCATAGAAGAAACAGCATGGGAAGACCCTAATGTTTTCTATTGAAGTCACTCACCTACTTGATGTTTCTTGTTCCAGCCACAAGGTCTCCTGTGCATCTGCTGCCTTTATTTATTTTAGACTTTATTTATTAGACTGCAAAAAGAACTAACAACCAGGCTGGTCGGATAAGGCTAGGAGCAGGGAAAAGACCAGCGGAGTGGAAAAGAGGAGCTTTGTTTTAAGCCTTCATATAAGGACCCTATGGATTGTGAGCAGAATCCCGTCAGTTTATTGGTGAGTTGATTGTTTATTTCTTTTCGTGTAAAGCCTATATTTGAGTGGAAAATAAAAATATATAGACAGGCCCCATGTTACTTAAAAGAGGTAGATTTCTTATATAAAATTATGTATTAAGTATATTAAGTATAATATTATCATTTACTCATTTAAGCTGTAGCCCTGATGGCTATGGGTTCTAACACTTGCTGTGCACTCAACCACCCACTGATAATAAATTGGGTGCAGCCCCCATTCATCAACCAGTGCTGCCCTAAGGATGCCACAAGCAAGGAAAATTATTTATCTTACTGCTCACACCCTGCTTGCAGCATACCCAGGCCAAGGATGACAGAGTAGAAGTTACTGAAGAGCCTGGCTTATGTCCCTCAGACAGATAAAGGAGAAACTGTTGCTCCATTCTTAGGGCTTGTGTCCACTGCTTCTCTTTCTACCCCATGTAAAAAGACACTAAGGAATGGGACAGTGTCCACTCTGGGTTAACTAAGCGGCCCACTAGCCACACAGTTTTTTTTAAATTAGGGAATGCAGCGACTTCAGTGCTGGGCTTTGGCCTAAGAATGGAGCAACAGTTTCTCCTTAATCTGGCTGAGGGGCATGACCAAGGCCCTTCAGTAACTCCTACTTCATCATCCTTGGCCTGGGTATGCTGCAAGCGTAGTGGATACAAGCCATACGTTTGAGTTGTTCTTATGTCGGTTTTGTGTTACTCAGGCACTAACAGTATATACATTTTGTATACATTTAGTCCTACTTAACAAATCATTACTGGCCTTGCCAAATTGAAGCAAACAACCATCCCATTTGTCAAGCTATTTTCAACTCCTTTGTCACATATATAACTGCACTCTGTTACGTGAGGTGGCCAAACTTCCCAAATAAATTAGCTATCACCCAGAATTCCCCCTGAATTAACAGAGACAAGGGGACTTTTGAGGCCACATATCAAATAAACATCTGTATTGTACAATATATCATATTTAATAACCAATATTCGTATTGTTTAAAAACATAAAGACATAGCACAAATAATTTGGTAATGAAAGCTAAAATGATACACTTATAGTATGGACAGGGTTTCTATTCATGTAGAATCCACCCCTATTTTTAACTCTTTTGCCATGCAAGTGAACCCTAAAAAATGTAAGGATGGTATGCATAATGTGTATACTCTCCAAATAAAATCTCACATATTTTAAGAAAATGATTATGCTGCTGACTAACCCAGGCTAAATATTTTTAGACTTCCCTAGCAATATTTGATTCAAATGTGATACTATATGTGGCTGCAATGGAATGAAATAAAATATCATAAATATGGTGAAAATGATGCCCAGTAGATATTTTGCACTTTCCCTCATATAAATCCACAGGGAAGGAGAGTCATTATTTGTCTTAAGACTTAAAAAAATATTCCTTTCTGCATATGAACAATATTGTACTGTACACTTGCGTGTATGCTTAGCCACTGCCTGTTTCCATGGAACCTGATGGAAGCGTTTATGAATAATAAAGGTTTAAGTGCTAAAGGTTTTTCAGGGACATAATTACTTTGGTTATTCACTGCTTTCTATTTAGCCTCAGTTTTAACAAAAAGAAGGAAAAATATCACAATTAGTCTAAAGAAAAAGTGTGGCGAGCCCTTCTTCAGTAACTTTGTGCTGATAATGTCAGCAAATTCTCATTAAAGGCAAATTATAGTGATCTGAGGTCAATCTAGTTTTATCTAATTATTTTTTTTGTTCAAGTTTATAAGTTTTTAACTTTATTTTGTTTAGCAGTATTTACAGTTTCTCTAAGATTTTATTTTAGTAGTAAACAATTAAAACAGGGTGATCAGTAAGGCTTTGGCCTGGCGAGAATAATCTATGCACCCATATCCTTTGTTTAGGTACACCTATCTGTTTATATAACATGACCAGCTTTAAGGTGGTGCTTAAGAGACTTTTCAGGGCTGGATTTTCATCACTTTTGGTGAATTAAATTCAGAAAAAGTAATTAGATTTTCAAACTATATATATATATATGTATTGTGTTTCGTGGCTTGCACTATATCAGACAGACACAGAAAAATTGGGGAAGATAGACTAAAAATAAGAGACAAGGCTCCAGAAATAGAAAAAAACTATTTTCTTTATTTATCTTCTGAAAGGAATGAGGGAAAAACCTCCAATATTAAAAGCTATGGAAAGAAACTTCCTGAATGAGAAGTTGATACACAGATCATAACAGGTAAAACTTACTATCCATCAACCCCTGGCAAGGTAAAATGACACATTATTTAATATTTTGTTGTTGATTACGAATGTTTTTTAATGCTTATAGTGAATGGGTCTTCTTGATAAAGTCCCAAAGGGACGAAACATGTCGAAGGTCACTCCCATACACAGCTTGGACATCACCCCCATTGTTGGGGCTGCTATTTGAAGAAGAAAAAATTTTATAAGGATTGGGTATACCTGTATATCAACAAAATGCTTGTTTTTTAGTAAAAAAGAATATATGTATTTTTACCCTAAAAAATTAAATGTGAATCTTTTTTAAGTATTTAATTGTGTCATATATTGATTGAAAAGGCACCTTCGGAAACCCCCATCATATTATGTAATATATGATCCTCTATCCATATATATATATATATATAGTTTGAAAATTGAATAACTTTTTCTGAATTTCTGATGAAAATCCAGCTTAACCTCCTGGGTGGTTACACCAAGGTAAGTGTGCTGTCCCCTGTGAGCCCACATGATGCTGAGTATTGGTGGAACGCTGATCTGCTCCGGGTCCACCACTTTGGCATCATCATTGAAACCGGGGTAAAGCAAGCCATACACGTGTCGGATTCCATGGCCAATTGATCACTCACCCGATCGATTCCGGCGATTCTGCCGGGAATCGCAGGTGTGATCAATCGGCCAATTAAGAGTATCCATCGCTGCATACCACCTTGTCCAACGGATTCCGGGACGATTCCGTGTCCGATTGTCCACCTCACAAATGGCAATTCCCCCTGATCTGGGCAGAATCAATCTGATGGAACCAACATGTTGGTTCTCTGTCAGATCCGATTCTGGGCCCCTGAACGACCTGATCGATTGGACAAGGTGGGCTGCATGCGATTCCGGCACGATCGTTTGGCGTGCACGTGCCCGGAATCGATCGTGCCGGAATCCGGTGGGAATCCGACACGTGTATGGGGGCCTTAAGAGCCGGGGCCATCAATGATGCTGAGAAAGTGTAGGAGAATTGCGGCTGATTATATCATAATGTTATTACATTAAAAAAATCAGACCACGTGCAGAACAATCAGGAGGTTAGGAGCCATATCTCATGGGTTGTTTCAACCGATTTTATGTTTGGGGAATGCACACACACCTTTATTTTCATAACTGGAATGCAATCAAACTTAAGCAATCAGTTTTGCTTGCATTACACTGTGTGGTGGTGTAAGGTTCAGGGATCAACCAGATGACAAGAGGTGCCTGTAATGCTCAAACTGAAACTTCATTAACCCACGAGGCTCCGCAGGGGTCTTGCAATGACCAAAAGGTGAACAGCAAAACTGCAATGCTTTAGTCCTTTGCAATTAGTCCAACAGAATGTTGGGAGGGACTTGGGCAACAGGCTTCTCGCCCCATGTAAGGCCTGGGTCCACACGTACAGGCGCAGCGACCGTCAGTGGATGCCTTAAAGTAGGGCCCGGGAGTCCACTCCACCAAAACGGCAGTACTGGACGCGGGGCAGTGCTCTCCGGCTACACACACACCAGAACGAACCGGCTGGAACATCAAAGCGGGGCTTGCTGTCTCCTTCCTCTCCTTTCTCTAAGAGCACCGCCCCTGGGACAGATCTCAACCTTTTATGCTCTCCCTGCCCCAAGGTATCTTGGTCTGGCCTGTTAAAGTGCTCTCTGCATCCATCTAGCAAAGTAGTAGTACGATCGATTGATATTAGTTTGGAAGTCGATATTTAAATTACAATAGTTGATTCGATTGAGAATCAAAACATACGTTGAGCTTAAGGCCTTTCACACTTGTCTGGCTCATTGAAAATAATGTATGCTCTCTTGACTAGAATTAACATGCCTTCTTCTCTAACATCTGCTAAAACATAATTCTGTCCTGTAGATAAGTTGTCAACAAAAGTTGAAAGATATTTTCCCAATGTAGTCCTCTTATATAGTGTGGTATGTGTGTACTGGACACAAAATAGCTCTGGCAAGATCAGCAGGTATTGATGACTTAATGTGAACAAAAAGGGTATAATGATTGTCTTTGAATCGGCATGTATACTTTGACAACTAATAAACAAAATAGTGTTCAGCCAGATGCTGTTCATTTACCCTCAATCCCACACCTGTGGTGGTAAAATTATTCCAGATTTTTGTTTCTAATATATATGGATGTGAAGACTATAATATACAGGCATATGGTAAGAGTGCCCCCTCCCACTTTCCCGGCGTCATCGCTGACGACAAGGATGTGAAACGAGTAAGTGGAAACACTGCAGGACGGCAAGGCACGACTGGAGCAGGTAGTCCATTCCAAGTGTGGCTCTGGGTTTCCGATATTGTTGATTAAATATACACTGTGTTACACTTGAGAATATGGCTAGGGGGTTAAATAAGTTTTGCTGAGGTAGCTTTAATTATCTTTTTCATAATCTCTTGACTTGCAAGACACTATCTTATTGTGTTGTGCTCTATATGAAAACATTAATGTTACCCTAATGTCCACACAAGGAAAATATAGTGGGGTCTATACCCTGCATAAAGCATTTATTTAAGAACTTATATAACGGTCCCAATGGTTTAGAAACTAGCCCACATTTCAGAGGAAAATAAATTCTTAAGTTACAATGAAAAATTCCATATATGGAGAAAGAGGACCACAATAAATTCTCTCAAATTAACGTATTCCACCAGTTTTATTACATTAGATGGTTTACAGCATTCTTTTTAAGCTAAGCCAATGACTTTTTAAAATCCTTCTGAGCCAAAAGATCCCCTGATTAGTTGCCATGGTTGACCGTGAGTAACTCGATGCTCTTTTGTCTTAATTAATGAAAAGCCTGTCGATTCCACATTTTCCCCTTACTGGGGGTATTAAAAGACATCACATATTTGTGACTTGATGAAAGCTTCCATGAGCCAGCTGTAAAATATCAAACTCCACAGAAAATGGTGCTGTGTTATAGATTTTCACAAAGCCAGTTTCTCAGATCATTGCATTACTGCTGTTTGGCCACTCAAGGGATTGCATGGAGTATCTGATCTCTGATGCTGCAGTTGACATCTTGTCAGTTTAGCAGAAAAAAAAAACCTAGAATGTATTCAGCAGATATAAAAGCTACTGTATAACTTCTCCCTGGAGAAACCCTGCGGAATACTACCTTTCTTACATTAATTCCAAGACCTACACTATTCTAAATAGTCTATATTTTTGTAGCAAAGGCAGATAGTCCAGTTCAACAGTTAGTTTAATTTATAATCAAGATATTCAAAAGATTTCCCCTATTTGTATGAAAAAACTCACTCTTCCCATCTCATGCTCTCCAGTGTGATCTTACTAAGATGAAGACCTTTAGTTGACAGCAATGGGATTTCAGAATTGTTTCAAGCCTGAGAGATCTGCTGCTTTGGAGGGTTTTATTTATTTATAGATCTATGGTTTTCAGGAATATCTGACCTCTTGTTGGGAGGCAAATTCAGAAACTAGGAATGAGGTTTAAAAGCCATGGCAGCCCCAATCTAATCTTTACAGTCACTATGGAATTCGTGGAGGAGCTCCCTAAGAAAGATGGATAGATTTTCTGAATGTGCATATCTCATTTACAGAGTACAATCAAGCCTTCTTAAAACAGAAGGTATTTACACGGCCCAATCCAGCACAAATCCCAAAACTTTAGATGGAAGCCCTCGTTTTGGGACAGTGGGCGGAGCCATGCAGCTGTATGCAGTTTGGAATAAATGGCTCTGTACCAAAAAGGCTATCTATGCACTGTACACCAGCGGTTTCTGGATGTGCATCTGGCTGATGGGGTGAAAAGGAATTATTTGCATGGCTCCGCCCACTGTTCCAAAACGAAGGCTTCCACCTAAAGTTTTGGGATTTGTGCTGGATTGGGCCGTGTAAATACCTTCTGTTTTAAGAAGGCTTGATTGTTCTATGCACTGCTCGAGTTGAGGGCTTTTTGATTCCTTTCATCCCTTCTCACCATAACCTTCATGGGTACTTCTCTTCATTTACAGAGTGATATTTGTAAAACGAATAAAAATAGGACACTAAAGCAGGGTACAGACGGCTCAACATACGAGCTGTCTGATGGTCCCTGCAGCAGCGTGATGATGTCATCATGCTGCTATGAGATATCGGCGGAGCCAGGAAAAACAGTTCTGCTCTCTCTCCACCTCAGCTGATGCTTTACATGGAGACCCCGCGATTTCCATGTAAAGAAACCGACATCGGCCGTATTTAACGGTCATGTCTGATATGGCTGTTTTTGTGCGGGATTGATTGGTCCCGCTCAAAAAAAGCGATGGCCGCATATTATATGAGCCAGATAGATGGTCGTGAGCATGCACAGTGCTTGAAACAGCCATCGATCTGTCCCATATCTTCACGTCTGTACCCTGCTTAACACATCAATATTTGAAAGAGCAATGAAGGGGTAATTTCATCCTGGTATGGTGATAACCACTGGACTCACATGTTAATGAGGGCAGACAATGCTCTTAGCCATGAGGCATATAGGGCAATATTTACATAACACCCTCTTTCAGTATAAGCATATGAGAAACTATATATATGATAAAAGCATAAACAGTTATGCTTAGACTCCACTGGGCATCCTGGACACGTAAGCATTATACCAGTGGGTGGCACAGGCATGATCTCTTCTGGCTTATGGTGCATTACGGTTGTGTTTAAAATAATGTGGCAATTATGTTTCCATTAAAACCCATAGGTATGATACATGCAATAAACATCACAAAATTAGGCACATATTCTACCTGTCACTAAATGCGTCCATTTATTGTCAATGGGTACAACGTATGTCATCGTCGCGGGCTTTGACGTACTTGTGTATACAGGTGCTTCATAGCTCATAGAAAACTATGGGCACTCTTCTCCTCCATTTCCCCTTCTTCTTTTCCTTCTCTTTCTAGTTCTAATTAAGCGGTTTACTGTGAATGTTCAAACTACTCTCTTTATATACCGGATGATGCTGTGTTTATTATGAGCCTTTCTTGATTGTTGACTATAAAACCTTTGTAAAAGAAAACTATGGGGAACGTCTTCCCCAAATCCCTGGGTAGAAATCCCTGTGTGTGGCACACAGTCGAGTCTAGGCCTTACAGAAGCATTTTGCAAGAGCATGCCATTGATAGGTTTGGCTGCCACAAGACTGGCAGCAGGGAAGGTCAGCAGCTAATGGCTAGATGGGCAGGGTCCCATGCACAATGTCACTTTTTGCATATATAGTAGCCATGTCAGTTTTCATGAATACATGCTGATACAGCTAACACAAGGGGGGAGAGTGATATTTTACTGAACAATGTGAATATAAAAATGTCATTATATGCACCCACCCATCCTTGCCCATGTACACTGTGTGCCCTGGGGGGGGGGGGGGGGTTAGGAACACCCAATGTTATTCATATTGAGTCTCTGGGTGCTAAAAACACTGCTTTTCCAGATGCCACACTGCTTTTCCAGATGCCCATATGAATGCCCTTCGTGTATTGGGAAAATGGAAAGTGAATAAAGTCTGGATGGACAAATACACAGACAGCCTATACTGAAAATGTGAGTAGGACACAAAAAGAGATGTGAACCTTCATTTGAGAAACTGTGTGAATATTCACTTTAAAGAGGACTTTCTCTCCTTTCTCATCTATTGATTAGAAACTTGACTTTACAAATATGTAAAACCAGGATGCAGTCAGACTTTCTAATCTACATAATTGTTTGCATCAGTGCCTCAGAATATACTGAAGGCATTGCATCAACATGACAGCTGAGAAGCCAGCAATTTCATATTCTATGGCTGTCTCCTTCTTTCTTGGTATCGGTTTTAAATAGAAAACCATGTAAATTTTGGTAAATTATACTTGAAACATGTTTATATGCATGTTTAAGAATTACATTTTACAAATAAATGTGCCTTTATAATACTAAGTTAATAGAATGTGCTGTACTCTCCCGAGTGTTCATGTTGACTGTCACTTTAGGTAGAAATTCCTGATATGTCTTTCTCAGCTTAAACTGAGGTGGGGTCGGAGCCTTCCTCCAAGCAGTGTGAAATGTGATTCTTGCTTTCTTGGTTTGGGGTTCAGATCAATGGAGAAATGACATGCACAGCTCAGGAAAGAAAGTTGCTGGATGATGTTCAAATGTTGGCTGACATGGCATTTGCCTAGCAAGCCTGTTATGGCTAACGGCTATCCATATGGGACTCTCTGTATATACTCCTCTTGTATATACAGCACATGATGACTTCTATATATATTATTATTATCTTGTATTTATATAAGGCCAACATATTACGCAAACACTTTACAGAGCATATAGTAAAGTCACTATCTGTCTCTCAGAAGAGTTCACAATCAAATGTCCCCAAAATAGTCATGTATTTGTAACTAACACAGTCATATATCACAGTCTAAAGCCCCCCATACACCTTACAATCTTTCCATACAATTTCTGTACAATCAAATTTTGTTCTACCAAAACCATGTAATATGAGGATCTTTGTAATCCTTCCAATCACTATGTATTCTATCAGGGAGGCCACTATACTACACAGTTGTTGGTAGATCTAATGGAGATTGTATGGATCGATCTTAAGGTGTATGGGGGGCTTTAGTCATGTTTAATTAACATAGGAAAATGTTTTGTGGGGAAGCCAATTAACTATCATGCAGGCACAGGGAGAACATTCAAACACCTTACAGATAGTGCCAAGGCCAGGATTTGAACCTGGGGCCCTCGTGCTTATGGCCAGACTATCAGACTCCTCTAAAAAATGGAATTACCCATCATTAGAAGGCCTGTAACCCTCACTACAGGACTAAATAACCCACCCATCACGAGAATGTAACTACCCCTCACAACCCCTCTATATAGGGCTAAAAAACTCACTATGAGAATGTAACTACCCACCTCCACCCCTCTATACAGGGCTAAATAACCCATCATGAGAATGTAACTACCCACCTCTACCCCTCTATACATGGCTAAATAACCCATCATGAGAATGTAACTACCCACCTCTACCCCTCTATACAGGGCTAAATATCACATCTTGAGATGGACAAAATAACGCACCATGAAAAGAAACCAACCCCTCCCTACTACTGTACTACAGAGCTAAAGAACTTGTCATTAGTGTTGAGCGACATATGGTATATTCAAATTTCACGAATATATTAAGCAACATAAAAAATTTGTAAAATAAGATTCGACTGTATTCTATTGCCTTACATCGCTTGTGGCCCTTCGCAATTATTTGCAAAGATTCACGAACCAGCTTTATAGCTTCGCTTCTTCATTCATGTATACAGGGCTGAGTAAGCCATCATGAGAAGGTCCCTACCTCTTAATCCCACTGTATA
>CM070035.1:47367775-47385828 GCA_036250615.1 Ptychadena robeensis | reverse complement strand
GTATACAGGGCTGAGTAACCCATCATGAGAAGGTCCCTACCTCTCAATACCACTGTATACAGGGCTAAGTAACCCATCATTAAAATGCCATGTTCTTCACTACCCCTTTATTTGGAGTCGTATTACACATCAAAAAGGCCTCCTTCCCCTACTTACCCTGTATACATGGCTGAATACCACAGTGCAAGAAAGCTCAGCCCCCCTCCCTGTACTTGTATACAGAGCTAAGTAGCTAAACACAGTATAGCTCCTCTTTATCTCAGAATAATAAAGCTGTGCACCTACCTCTTACCAACTGTGTATTCAGGAATAAATAGAAGTCCACTTTAGACCACCTAGGAAAAGAAGGTAAATACATACACACCTTTCCATTCTTTTTAATTGTAGTAGGTATCACCAGGCAGAAGTATGGAATCTATTAATCAATGGTGCTGGTAAGACATCTAACTTACAAGTTACTTCAAAGAAAGAAAAAAAATCTTACTGAACTAGAACAATCAAAAGATGACAATTTCTTGAAACATCACCTCCTCCTTCCATTGTCAAGCTGAAATGTTTTAAATAGAAAGAAAAGGCTGAATAATATGTATAGGTTGTCACTTTTCGAAGCAGTGTGCAGAGGAAGCACACAATACGTGTTTACCTCTGCCGCAGATGTATGTCTAATGCTAAGTATCTGACTTGAAAAACAAATTATAGGCACCCTTTAAGCCATATGTTTTCTAAAGAGGAAGTGAAAGCTCAAATCATTGTTATTGAAAGCTACTTGTGCAGGCCTTCAGGCAAGGAACTTCTCCCATTGTTCTGATAATAGTTAACCCTTTGGTGCCCGTGCTGCCACTGAAGTAATGGTGACAAGTTCCTCTGATAATGTGATTAGTCAAACAGCAGTTGGTGCTCCGAGCATTGCCGTCCACACATGACAAATTACTCATCTCTGTTCTTTCACTGTGTGCTGGTGATACTGAAATGTCATCGACCTTTACTGACAACTATGTGGAGTCTGGATGTTATGCTGAGATGTTAATCTGTGTAGAATGTTGTGTAGGTACAGCCAAAGAAACACTGCTTCACCCCATCACATCTATGGGGATTGACTGTCACCAAACACCATATTATACATAAATACTCACAATTCCATGACCACCATAGATGGCACATTCCTAATGTAGACTACTGCAAGAGGGTGCTTATTGGTACCAATCATTGGATCAATTATTTGTCTCAAGCAGGTTCATTGCTCGCTTTGGTTATCAGTAGTTTGACTGTATTGTGCTCTTATGGAACTTTTTGGCCAAAATGCAAAATGCTATGTGTGGCGGAAAACAAACACTGCACATCACTCTGAACACACCATCCCCACTGTGAAATATGGTGGTAGCAGCATCATGCTCTGGGGGTGCTTCTCTTCAACAGGGACAGGGAAGCTGGTCAGAGTTGATGGGAAGATGGATGGAGCCAAATACAGGACAATCTTGGAAGAAAACCTCTTGGAGTCTGCAAAAGACTTGAGACTGGGGCGGAGGTTCACCTTCCAGCAGGACAACGACCCTAAACATAAAGCCAGGGCAACAATGGAATGGTTTAAAACAAAACATATCCATGTGTTAGAATGGCTAAGTCAAAGCCCAGATCTAAATCCAATCTAGAATCTGTGGCAAGATCTGAAAACTGCTGTTCACAAACGCTGTCCATCTAATCTGACTGAGCTGTGCTGTTTTGCAAAGAAGAATTTCTGTCTCTGGATGTGCAAAGCTGGTGGAGACATACCCTAAAAGACTGGCAGCTGGAATTGCAGCAAAAGGTGCTTCTACAAAGTATTGATTCTGAAAGTCAATTGGGCTGAATAATTACGCACATCCCACTTTGCAGTTATTAAAAAAAAATTGGAATTATGTATGATTTTCGTTCCACTTCTCACGTATACACCACTTTGTATTGGTCTTTCACGTGGAATTCCAATAAACTTGATTCATGTTTGTGGCTGTAATGTGACAAACTGCAGAAAAGTTCAAGGGGGCCGAATACTTTTACTTTTGCAAGCCACTGTATATGTTAGTAGCTTCATATAAAAAATATTTGAGCTTTTTCTTCCTCTTTAGAAAACATATGGCTTGGTTTGTTTTTCAAGTCAGACAATTGGGATTGGCCATGACAGACTAACCTTTTGTATGGATCTGGGTGTAATACAACACAGGGGATAAGGCACAGCAAGCAGAACCTTCAATATTTGCTCCAATAGGGCGTTCATGAATAACATGGTGGCACTCTGTCCAAGAAGGTGTGCATCAAGAATATGGCGGCACTCTGTCCAATGGGGTGTACATAAAGAATATGGTAGACTCTGTCTAAAAGGGTTTTCATGAAGAATGACTACATGTGATACAAATTAGGAGATCCCAGAATTATGTAAAAAAAAATTAGGAACCCAGTGGCTTAGGTATACTATGTCTATATAGTTGTATTATTTATAAATAAGAGCCAAAAACAGGAAAACATCATCCTAGGCCTGAGTACAGATGTATTCATGTCCGTGTGTACACAATGCTCATCCTGGTGATAGAGAGGAGGCCTTGAATAAGAGGTGCCTTTGCTTTGACTCTGCAAAAGTGAAATCGTATTGGGACATGGGGGTCAGGATATTTCTTATCGTATTTGATCTTGTGCTCCCTAATGGACTCTACTAGATCAGCCCGTCCTTCTTTTGGAGACTTTAAATGCCAGTCTAAAGCTAGCCATACACGTGTCGGATTCCATGTCCAATCGATTCATCATCCGATCGATTCCGGCGATTCTGCCGGGAATCGCAGGTGTGATCAATTGGCCAATTAAGAGTATCCATCGCAGCATACCACCTTGTCCGAGCGGATTCCGGCACGATTCCGTGTGCGATTCCACCTCACAAATGGCAACTCCCCCTGATCCGGGCAGAATCGGATGAGAAAGACCAACATGTTGGTTCTCCGTCGGATCCGATTCTGAGCCCCTGAACGATCGGACCTGATCGATCGGACAAGGTGGGCTGCATGCGCTTCCGGCACGATCGTTTCGCGTGCACGCGCCCGGAATCGATCGTGCCGGAATCCGGTGCAAATCCAACACGTGTATGGGGGCCTTAAGTCTGCAGAGTCATTCCATACAATGCGGAATTATAGCTCTACATTGTAGCAGAAGGACTAGCCTGCAGACTGACATGCAGGGACAGAAGACAGTGCCAAGACTAAGGGCATGTTTTCACAGCGTTGTGTGATCCGTCGGGGGTCCTGATGGATCACATACACTTTACCTGCCCGGCGAATGCTCTGTTCAGACATCAGCCGATGCAGGGGTTAATGTGCTGCACTAAATTAACCCCTGCATTGGCGAATCAGCTCAGCGTTGCGAGAACAGAGCGTCTGCCAAGCAAGTAATGTGTATGCGATCGGAAAAAGATCACACAATGCTATGGAAATATGCCCTAAGGGTTTGTTTCCACATATGTTGGGATCCTGACCGAGCACATAGACTTACCTGCTCGGCGGATGCTGTGTCTTCACGGTTCCAAGACGCTCCCTCGATGCAAGGCTCAATGTAGTCGAGTACGTTGAGCCTCTGCATCGGTGGATGTGTAAACAGAGCATCTGCCAAGCAAGCAGGCAGTATGCTCCGTTGGGATCCCTGCCAAGCTAAGCCGATGTATGTGGAAACAAACCATTTGAAAGAAGGTATATGAAGTTGTAATATTTGGACCCATAGACACTTATGACCATTGACTCTATCACTAAAAGCTGGGGAGGCACTCTAAAGCTAGGCATACACACCTGTGATCACAAAATCGACAATAGACCCCTGTATGGCCGGCTTTAGGGATAACAAAACATTTATCTGGAGTTCAGCTTTAGGTCCCTTTCAGACTTCTAGTTGAATTTAATAATCACATGGTCCAATAAGTTGCCAGAATTCCACAATATACTTCTAACTAGCTACTATCTGTAGTGCAGCAGAATGTGCTGAGCATGTGTTTTGGTGTACTGTTGCCCCAACTGCACTTTAGTGTTCCATTGTTATTCAAAATGAATGATGCAGGAGAAAAAATATTTATTATCAGCAATACTCAACTTACTATTAATTCATCTAGTCACCTGCAAAATCTGGGGCTACAGACAGACGCCTGTTCTGCCCTCATTCCCCCCACTATTACTGTATATACCAGGCCAAGTCAGGGCACTGAATACCACTGTAGTGTAGACATTCCCTATCCCCCCCCGGAATGTGGGACCACAGGCAGCTGCCTGTCCTGCCCTCCTCCTGCCCCCCCACTACATGAGACCAGGAGGGGAAGTTTTCTGCAGCATATAATGTTATTGGGGATGGTAAGACGTGTACTGTCCATGCAGCACACCACACACACTTCTGCGGCTCCCCATTATGGAATGTGGGTGACTTTGTGTGACATTTACAATGTAATGCTGCTGTGAGGTTATGATGTTGTGCATATAAATGGAGCATACCACTGTCAGGCTGCAGGAAGGGGTTCTGTGTGGAATGACATTGACTTTGTGTCTCCTGTGCTGTGGAGAAGGAGCAGAGGCTCAGGCCTGGCTGTCATGAGGCAGCTAGGAACACATCATACACTGTGAGAGCTCTACAAGATATTTTTTCTTCTCTGACATTCCTGAGGCCCCAGACATGAACGCCCATTGCTTCCTGGTAGGGTTCTGTGACTGAGGGGGAGGGGCAGTGCATTAAGCAAGGCAAGCTAGACATTACAGATAAGAGCTGTACAGCTACAGTATGTGCAACACACTCCTTTCTTGTTTTCTTCCTACAGCTGAATGATCACTGTCTGTTATAATGCTCCATTCTCACAAGGACTTATAAACTTAGCTGACAAGATCTTTTTTTTCTGCCATCTAATAAATAATTGACATGATGCCTTGGGTGGTCTGTTCTCAGCCTGCAGGTCTCTAGACAATGTGAGAGGTAAGTTTGCCTTTTCTCTTTGCACTTCTCTTGTGCCCCTGGGAAAGGGGTATCTATGATGTGTTGGCAGGGGGGCAGCATGTGTGATGGCACAGGGATGTGATACAGATAGAGATTTGTTTTACTGTGAGCACAGGGCATCTGGAAGAAAAGTCCATGCTTTGCCTTTCCTGTATCTGCAGATCTCCCCCTAGTACTAGGATGACAGGCGACATGACAACACACAGCCTTCCTATAGATCCATGACCTCTATGACGCTCATTGTATTACAACTTCTGACTGTATAGTTTAATGTATGACAATATACATATAAATATCAATGTATCACAACTTATAACTGTGTAGTTTAATATATGACAATATACATATACAATGTATTACAACTTATGACATGTATAGTTTAATGTATGACAATAAACAAATAAATATACACTGTATTAAAACTTAGGATTGTATAGTTTAATGTATGACAATATACATATAAATATACAATGTATTGCAACTTATGACTGTATAGTTTAATGTATGACAATATACATATAAATATACAATCTATTACAACTTATGACTGTATAGTTTAATGTATGACAATAAAAAAATAAATATACACTATATTAAAACTTAGGACTGTATAGTTTAATATATGACAATATGCATATACAACGTATTGCAACTTATGACTGTATATTTTAATATATGACAATATGCATATAAATATACAATGTATTACAACTTATGGCTGTATAGTTAAATATATTTAAAAATATACACATACAATGTATTACAACTTATGTCTGTATATTTTAATATATGACAATATACATATGAATATATGATATATTACAACTTATGACTCCATATTTTAATATATGACTGTGATGTGATCCTGTATGGTTTGCATGCTGTTGGATCACATATACAATCCAATGTGTTCTCCATAGTATACTTTTCTGGTGGTGAGATCAGGCCATGTACTATAACAGTAGCTATACAGTAGCAAAGTCTGTATGAGCACAGCATGAAACAAGAAACAGGTGCCTTTTATGCGTTTCTTCCTAAAATAAAATTAGCGTAGAGATAAATGCCTAGTGGTTTTACCCGAGGGCTTGAATCTGCTTGACAAATGTGCCATCTACCCAAAGTACAAAGCATTTATTATCTATGGGACAAATCTCTTCTCTTAAAAGGTTAAATGGAGTGTTAGCACTTGTAAATGATGCATGGCGTGTTTGGTTGTGTGGCCATATATGGCTTGCACCATATTTCTGTACAGTATGATTCTTGCCAAGTTTTGGAGGTGGAAGACGCCCATTATCCCAACATGTTTCAAAGTTTACTTCTAAAAAAACAAAACCCACCAATGTCACCATACACAATGATTAATCAAAGTAAGTGTTGTGTTTACATGCCTTAAAGTAGCCTGTGAGTGGCTTGTCACATTACAGGGACAGAATAATATTTCTGGCATGGTTTGCCTTTAATGGAAAGGCATTTTAACTGTCAGCAGCATTTTCTAAAGATATTTAGTGAGTCAGGAGACTATATGATTGCTACGTATTGTCATATAATAGATGGCCTGTGCTTAGAACTGTACAAAGGGATCCATTGATTGTCGTCAGCGTTGTCATATCAAAGGGTGTTTAGAAAACTGTGTAAGGATGTTAAAGCATGGGTGTCTGTTAAAGAGACAGAGCCTGAGCTGCGTGTTTACCAGTTACCAGATGAACTGGAATCATATAGAGAAAAGGCATCAAAAGAATAAAGACTTTGTCATTTTCTAATTGCCGCTTTGTGTAATTATGGACTACAGGTGTGTAGATGGAACTTAGTGTGTTTGAAGCTGCCAGTTCAGAGACTGAGAGATATTGTTTCAAGTGGCGATGGCGGATTAACTCTGCATTTGCCAGACTCCTTTGTTACATGACATGTACCAGAATGTGGGCTAATACCATGATGAAAGCATCCAGATGTAGCTTTAGGTGTTTGCACTCCTATTTATAAATACAACTATTTGGTCAATACAAATATTGTTACTGCCAAGCTCTGTTTATTCCTAAAAATAGCAGTCACAAGTACAAATGGGCTTTTTTGTTTTATTTTGCAAAGGTCTTATTTACAGATCAATAGCTTTATTTTTAGGATAACATTTTAAACAAACTGCTAAATTGTGTATTGAAACACCAGTAGGGACAAATCACACATAAGGATAAATCAATTCAGTATTTCGAGTCTTTATATATATATATGTCTATATACATGTATATAGACACATATGTCTATATACATATACATATATTTATGTATATAGTTTATTATAATTATTCATTCATTAATATATGATGTATATATATATATATATATATATATATATATATATATATATTCTTTATATATAAAATAGGTGGTCATAGAAATAAGGGAAGTGATGTGCTGACATTAAAGGGCCAAGGGAGGAGATTGACTAAAGCATAACTGCTCATCATGTTCACAAGAGTTTGATAATCATTTACATTTTCGTTATCCTTGGCCAAAAATTTCATCGTATATATATATATATATATATATATATATATATTAAAAAGAAAAATAACAGGGCTTCTATTCAGCTGCTTTCCTTGAAATATTTGTTTGGTATGTGTATATGGATTGGCTATGGATACAGGGCCATGATCCTTTGGAAATAAATTAGAAGGCCCCTGGACACTCTTTATTTAACCTGACCTAGACATCCGCTATTTTATGTCTGTTAGGAAATCTCCCCATTACTGCTTACCGTAGCAGGAATATAGCAGAGAGGACAGAAAACCTGGTAAAGATTTCCAATCTGTAGAGTAGGTATTGACATAGATGTCAGTCTCCCGATCCGATGTGTCAGCCATTCCTGTTGTTCTTGTAGAATGATGGTGTGACAATGGCCTTCTGTGCATGGCAGACTTTTATTATATAGGTTACATGATAAGATTACAATGCTGGTCACAAGGCTGACACAGTAATCTCTCTATGGTGCCATTGCCAACTAGTCAGCTGTGGAAATTCAGTTTTGAAACCTTTCATTTAAGTTTTCAGAAATGTCAGGGACACCGTGTTGAAGTGTATCTGTTGTCACCATGCTGCTCCTAGATACTGTAGATAAACATTTTACATGGCCACACCCAGACACAATCCTGTTTTACATTGTAGCACTGACCCACACATTGCTAAACATTGTGGAAACACGTTATTTTTTTAGGGGCTTTCTGCACAGGTCCATTTGCAGTAACACAATGACAGATAAAGTCTACCTCATCCCACATTGATGCAGGTACAGCATAGTCTGTGGCAGCGCCATTTATTTTTTTATTTACATTTCAATTTTCTTTTTTATTGGCATCCGGCAGTGGTGGACAACTCACAGCGCATCACAATATCACAAAGGTTGAAATAAAAAGGAAGGTCATGCTGGTTTTGTGAATTTAAGCTGTTCAGGGCATTGCGTTGCCCTGGGTCCAAAACTCTGTGCCTCATACTCGCCTCATAATAAGGTCATTTAAGGCTCTCTGAATGATGAGGCAGGGATGCCAGTGTATGGCTCTGCCTTGTAAAGGGAGGATGTTGAGTACCTACCTACAAACCAGAGCACAGGGAAACAGGTGTATGAAGTTCTCCTCTTAACACCCCCCCCCCCATATCATAGGGTAGTTTAATCCCTTGAGATGGGGTAGTAACCCACTGCAAGGGATAAATTGTAGAGATCAGCTACATCTGGCCATAGACACATCGATTCACGAATTATCGTTGTTCAATCATTCGCGGCATACAATTGTCTAATGATTATTCAATGATCGTTCCTGGAATCTGTGCGGACTACTTGCGCAACCCTGGCCAATACTAAGAATTGGAATCGAAGGTCTGCATCTAAAATAATGGTGTTTAAACAGGGATTAACCTATGTGTCGGGTCCCTGTTCGATCGACACTTGCGTAAGAGTGAGATCAAGGTGGGCAGCGTTAAATGTATAATTCAATAAATTACTGGTTATAAACACTGTGGAAGTGCCTGTATATATATTTATATATATATATATATATATATATAAATATGATGCACATGAACCCATAGACCAGGTGTGGGCAAACTCGGTCGTTTGTCACATTATCAATGACAATGCAGTGACGTGATAATGACACTGTGGGGCATTCTCATGGTGACAACACACAGTCTCTTGGGATTATCGCTGCTCATTGCAATGAATGACTATTTCTTTGTAAGTGCAGGAAATTTTAAAAGATAACGTCGCCTATTACACATGACCGCTATCATAAGTGATGCCAGCAATGCATGGAATTGGCACACATATGGCGGGTCGGCCATTACAAAGTCTTGGTCCGGCCCCTTTCCCAAATTTAAGAAGCCAATGTGGCAAAAAGTTTGCCCACCCATGCCATAGACCATCACGCATGGCATGCAATGTAAGCTAGGTGTGGACGCCATCTCTATCTGTATTGCCTGTTTCTAACATATGCCTCATTTTTTTTGTCCTAAGTAATAGCAAGAGCTACCACAATTGCGTGACCTTTGCTTTTATATCAAGTGTATGAACACTTCCTTTCCTTCAATTATAAACATCTCGTATACACTAGTTTTATGATGAGAAAGTGTCACTGTAAGTAAGCTGCTGAATCCCATGAAAATATAAAACACCTACCATAAAACATCAACCACTTCACTCTTACATTAGGTTGTAAAGCGTATTTTAAATGCAACAAGTGAAATAATTGTTGTAATAGTTTTGTCCTAATCACCTGGAAAATTTCCCCTGCCTGCCCCTATGTTCGGGCGGCTGCACACATGCTAAGTGGTTTTCAGGAGCACTCCAATGCAGATGCCCTAGAAACCTAATGTCTTTATTATTATTATCATTTATTTATATAGCGCCAACATATTACGCAGCGCTGTACAATACATTAGAGTGGAGATACAACACACAATAACACACAGGTACAGGTAATGACACAGGAGGAATAGAGGATCCTGCCCGGTTGGGCTTACAGTCTAATAGGTTGGGGAACAGAGTATACAATAGGTGGGGGGATGGGACTGGCATGGTGGTGATGTTAGGAAAGAGAAGATGGATAGGCCAGACTGAAGAGGTGGGTTTTTAGGGCTTTTTTAAAAGTGCCAAAAGTAGGAGCAAGTCTAATGGGACGAGGGAGAGAGCAATGTCTTGCCTTGCTTTTCAGTTGTCCAGATGCTAGGAATGTATCACAGAACTCTGTTATATATATATTTTTTTAAATACAAGAGATATATTTTACTTGAATCTTCTGAGACTTCTTCCTTATCGAGACAGCAATCCAATGTAAAGGTGACCATACACGTGCCGATTTTTCGGCCGTTTTTAGCCCTCCCGACCGATCCGGTCGGGAGGGATTCAGAACTGTTTTAAAATCGGCTGAAAAGTCGGTCGGGTCCCGACCGCGGATGCCCGATTTTTCGGGAAAACGGCAGCTTGTATATGTCATGTACAAGCTGCCGTCATGTACAAGCTGCCGTCTTCCCGAAAAATCGGGCATCCGCGGGCGGGACCCGACCGACTTTTCAGCCGGTTTTAAAACAGTTCTGAATCTCTCCCTCCCGACCTACCGGATCGGTCGGGAGGGCTAAAAACGTCCGAAAAATCGGCACGTGTATGGTCACCTTAGGGCTTGGACCAACCACGGCTCTTCTTCCTTTTTGTACAGAGTGACTGGTCTTGTACCCTCCTTCTACTTGTAGGTTGTTGACTACTCCCACATCTCTGCTCCTTGGGGTTTGTTTCCAAAGGGTTTGTTGAGGTTTGCAGGCAATGTGTCCACGTTTTAGGGTGCATTATCAGGAACGCCATTTTGTTGTAAGAGCAGTGGACCAATTTAATGAAACATGTTGTGTCTGCATTTTTTCCCCTACAGTCATGGGTGAACATGTTGGAAACTAGCCCTTGCACAGTGATTATCCTAGTAACATTTACAAGGGTTACATCTAAATAAAAGTCCTGCTTATTCCGATCCTTTGCATAGAAATGTGTATTCAAAATGAATACAGAGCTTCACCTTAGTTACGATTCAATTATTATTTTAAAGTGACTTTTGTCTTCCTATTGTCTTATTGAGCTAGTATAAGGAACTAAGGCATTCAGAATGTGGAAGTTGAGATGATGATGCAACTATATGAATGCATGTTTACTAATGTTTGTGGTTCAGGACAATGTCCACATACAAAAGCTGGCCCCACAAAACTCCAGTGTATGAGAAGCTGGAAAGAAATGAAGTCCCCAGCATGAAGGATGAACAATGCTGTGGTGCTTTGGTTATAACCTACAACCAGAAGGTAGAGGAGAGGTAGTCACACTTGACTAGTTGGTCTGGGCAGTATTAAGCAACATACCAAAATTCAGCCACAATCAATAGCAGGTACTGTACTTATGATATTCAGAGGCAAAAGGCCAGGTACCCCAATCATGTTTGTATGGGCATGAGGTCTGGCACTGGAGGCACTGCTCGCTGCAAACTACTTTACTGACTTCATACCTATTGAAGCTGAGCATTTCCCTTATACCCTAACGCTGTATACACAGTATATCACAGTATATTTATGTTGAGTCTTCTATTAGTTTCTATATATGATTATACATTTTGTATTGTATGCACTTATTAAAAAGTGTTTCTGTACCATACAATTGGCTCCTGCTTTTGTATTATAGTTGAAAGTGTGCGTGGACTGTAACGTAAAAGCTTTGTGTACATTTGAAAAGTCCCATTTCCCTTCCTAAGGCTTACAGGAAGCTACTCTAACTGTACTGTAAACTGAAAGAGAGAGCTCAGAAGGGTGCAGTCTATGTACATGTACAGTGTGCTAGAATAAAAAGCCAACATCCCCTTTCTGCCAGGCTGTCATCTTCATCCATAAGCTTTAATTGTTAAAGCCACTGACTGACCAAGTATGTACAACTAAATTGTTATGGATGTGAGACCAAAGCACTGAATCAGAAACATCCAGGCAACTAGAAGTTATAAAAAGGCAATGACAGACCCTATACTTCATTCATTGCTAACATCCTTGTGAAAACACAAATTCCCTGGCTCTTTCTGGCATCATAGTTGGTGCATATGGTAATACATATGTTGTCCATTAATGTACCGGAACATTTTCAGACCAGTGAAACCAAGATTGGCATTTCCACTTCAGAAAAACATGATCGTATGATATCAGTTAAGTTGAAAACTAGGAAGATGTAACAAATAGAATGTTAACTTTTTATTATATCATTAAATGTATTCATTTAAATCCAAGCAGTCCACTACCTAAATAGGTATCTTTCAGTCCTTGTACAACATACAGTGGCAGTTTTAGGCATGGGCAACATGGGCAGTTGCCCAAAATGTCATTGTGGTGGAGACAACATCATGGGCATCGGGATCAGTATCTTAACCAGCATCCTGCTACCAAAGCTGGTCTGACACCCCTAACAGCCCCCTTCAGACAGCGCTACTAGCTTAAATCCTCTCGCCAAATATCTAACAGCTATACCAGCTCCAGAAAATAGAGGGCAATCACCAAGGCCCCACACAGCCAGGGACACCCCTGTCAGTGTAGCTCAGAGTAGGACAGAAAGAAGTTGAACAAGTAGCCAGTCAATGTATGTGCTATAACAGAGATCCTGTACCATGGCAATTGTCCTCCTGGGTCAGCTACCTTGAGCAAGTGAAAGCTTTAAAGTGATCTTATGGTCCTAATTTTAGGCTGTGGGGCTTTATTAAACTTCCTATACTAATTTCTTCAGTACAAAAGAGCTTGCTGTACTATATACCCAACTAAATTAACACAATGTGGCATTCATTGCAAATTCACCAAACATTCACTGAAGACAATTGATCTGCACATCCATCTGAGCTCCTGAAGTACCGAAACTACATCATTTCCTTTTGATTCTACATGAAATACAATAAATGAAACCTCTACCCTACTGAAGAATTCACCTTTTTTTTAAACGACAATTCAGTTATAAGGAATTCTGGTAAAAGGTATTTTACCAGAAAAAATAAACCATATAGTAGAGGAGAGATAAAGTATGTAAGGTAATGTTCGTTTCCTACATTGATATACATTGATTATTAGTAATTCAAAGAGGATTAACTTTTACAGATTAACTGTATATGTTTACTTTATATTTTCTTTCCTCTTTTATACATCAAATAGATGGCAAATATCCAAACACATGCAACAGAGAATTGACCCTGATTTCGCAATCACACAGGAACCATGCCCAACCAGTGGAGCCAACATGTTGTGTTCACTGTGTGGTAACCCATAGGCATACAAGTTGCTGCTTATGGAACAGTTGCGGTTTCAGGGCTCTGTGAATGTGACTCTGAGAATCTTACCAGTTTCTGTGTTCAATAGAGAGAAGGGGATTCCCAGGAGTTTAGAATTCTACACATGGACATACTGTATTCATATATTTTAAATATATTGCAATTTACTGGTCCATAGATATGATTGGGTATGCATTTTATTATTTTCTTTTTTTTAGAAATACCTGTTGATGTTTCTAGAAAATGCTATGGCTTCTCATAACTTTCAGTGAGTTAAACAGAAGGCACAAATACTGTTTTCCTCTGTAATTTACCATTTCCTCACAAACCATATAATAAGGATCTACAGAAGTTGACACCTTTGTGGCTATTATGGGTCCCGCCATACAACAACAAAGAGAATGATCGGCACTTTTAGATCTGGTACTAGCTGTAATTAGCGTCTTAAATAACATTATACGGTACTTCAATTTCAGTTTGTAGCTGAAAGAATTTAGGGTCTTCAAAGTCACCCATGCTTTGGCACGAATTGTAGTTCTGTAATAGTAATGTGCCACATCATAAGTCTTAGAAAATTGAGTTGAAGCATTTTTTTTTCAAAATATCAAGTGAAAAATACCCCCCAGTCTTGTATTGGTACATTTCAATAAATAAATATTGGGTAGATCTGGTGTGAGCAACATTAACTCAACACAGATTAAGAATCAAGAGCCCTGAAATTAAATGAAATGGTGCAAGTCATGATGTTTTGTATATAACATGGAAAAATAGTGAACTAAATCAACTAAAATGTAGAAGTTTTCTATCCTGTGTGTTTATTATTTATTGTGCAAGATTTTGATCCCATGTTTAGATGGGACATGACATTTATCATGGGTATGTTTAATTTCGGCATCTCCTTCTAAGTCTAAAATGAACACTGGCAATTTGCCCTACTGTAGGATTTGCTTGCACAGTCAAAAGAGTTTGCATTCAGACTACTAATCAAACTACACACATAGACCCATAGCTCAAGTTCTTTGATGACATTTACCAACATGATTTTAATCATCTTCTTTATTTCAATTGAATTACCTGTTATTTGAGGTTTTCTATGCAAGATAACACAATTGTGTAAACAGTCCTAAAAACATAACAATACACCATATATACTCGAATATAAGACACAATTTTCAGCACCTGAAATGTGCTCAACAATTACATTTGGCTTATATTTGGGTCAAGAAATTACATTTGCGGCATTTTGGAGGTAGATTTTATGAGTAAATTACAAAGCCCCAGAACATGCTATCATAACCAAATTTGTTGGAGATGTAGAAAAGGGTTGTGGGAACATTTGAAAAAAAAAAACATATTGCTCTAGCACATGTAGTTTTTGCATAAATTAGGTTCAAAGTCAAGTCAAAGTTTAACTTGAAAGCAAAAACTTCATACATCTCCAGCAATTTTGGTGATGTATAAATTAAAGTAAAAATCTTGGTGTGTTTTGTTACTTTTGTAAAAATGTGTTGCTCTAGAGCAGTGGTTCCCAAACTTTCTTTGCAGGCCCCTATTTTCTATATAGGAACATTATCGAGACCCCCTCCCCCCAATTTAAACTACACAAATTTAGAATGAGGGCCAGCGCAAGGCGGAGACACAGAGTTTTATTAAGTTAACAGACGTGGTAACATTAATGCAATTAATTTATTAAACCACACCACCACTGCCACAACAAGGCTAGTGTAAGATGGCCCTCAAAATTTGAAATACAACTCACTTTTTCACACACACACCAATCATGCAAATACATGCATCATATATACACACAATTATACAGAAGCATTCATGATTCACGTAGAGACAAACACACACAGAAACACAAACAATACATGCACTCTATAGCTAGGTCCCCCATGGTTGTCTTCCTGTTTGTCCATCTTTTAGGCTTGTCTGGCTGGCAGTGGTAGGGGAGAGTGTGTGGATTGCGCACAATCCCCAGAGGAAGAAGAGTGGAGATCCAATAGGCAGCTGAGTTCTGCAGATCTCTCTCACCCCCTTACTACCTAACTGCGCCCCCACTGGAATACCTCGGCGCCCTCCTCGGTTTGGGAACCACTGCTCTAGAGAAACATTGTTTGTTCTTTAAGAATGAATGCCACCTTAGTGCACCAAGCCATATAATATGCACTTGAAGTCTAATGTATAGACGCAAGAGAGATGCTTACTGAATAGAAAAGACAGAAGCAATAAGACGGGAAGGTAAAAAAAGAACATTTGCAGCCTTTGAAATAATATAGTAAGAAGCTTTGATGTGATGTATAGTTCCTGATTTTACTAACTCATACCTCTGTATGTCTGTCCTTCCAAGGGAAAGAGTATTGATATTTTTTACAGATGCACATTGATCTCTGAGACTGTAACCATGTCTGTGAATATTGAGCTGTTCATATTTTTAAGTCTATGTTAGTACAGTAAAGCCTATTTTTGTAGGTTTATTTGCCCATGTTATCCCATGTGCATTGATATAAGAACATAATGTACGATGAATTCTGACCTTCTTGACTTGTTTTCAACAGACAGTGCTGCACCCCTTTACGAGCCCTGCCACACCATAAAATGTGATCTGAACATATCAGTATCATTTTATAGCATGTGTTTAATAATTGTGTAGCTAACTACAAGAGTGGAAATTTAAATTCACGTTTAATACATGCAGCAAAGATAAAATTTTGGGGACATTCACTCTGAGCCTAACCAGTTATTTCCTTTAATGAACCTTGCTGGTTTTAAACCCTCAAAGTGGCAAGGTTTCATGGTTAGGACAGCACAAGGGTGAACAATACGTCTCAGGGTCCTTTCACACTATATGTGTTGTGTTTTAAAAACATGCAGTTTTTTTTTACTGCGCGCGTTTTTACATAGGCAACCACTGTTACCATTCACACTGCATGCGTTGCATTTTTAAAAACGCAGCATTTCCGCATGTGTCTGTTTTTTAAAATGCCCTACTGTATGCATTTTTGATTCCTTATTTCTACATTTTTTATTAATTTGTTCAAAAATGCAAAGCTCAAACGCATTGAAAGTCTGATTGAAACGTGTGACAGGGCCCTCAGACATTTTACATACCATATTTGTGAGGTAAAAGTTCCCCTTCTATAGCATAAGCCAGTGGCCCTGTGTTTGGCTAGGCTTTTTTATTTTAGTCTCGTGTACTTGCAGCTTCTTTTAACCAATACTAGTGCATCTATTGCACAATACACACCTTATGTATTATCCGACAAACGCTCAGCAGTGCCTTATGGGATAATGCACTGTAGCGTATAATGCAGCACATATAAATGTGAATTGTAGGGCAGGTTTCCTATGCCAAAGCAACATAATGTATGAATAAGCCCTGAACCTCCTGAACCGTTGCCTCAAGTTAGTTATGGAGGAGTTTGTTTACAAACATAACATAACAAAACAGAGCTTCACTCTGAGCATCTTACCTGTCCAGAGGGAGCCCATGACGTATCTCTGTGTAGGCGCCTCCACCGATCCTTCAGGGTTCATCGATGATGCAGAAGAGGCCACTCCATTGACCTAGCTTTTGGTGCTCACATCCCTGGGATGTTAAGGGGGGGGGGGGGGGGGGGGGGGGGGGGTTGAGGTAATTTAAACATATTCCTCACTAATTGGTTTTGATTACTCATACCACTCTTTTTTTTTTTTTAAGCATGGGATTTGGGCAGAATGCCCAAGGCGTTACTCTAACAAAGTTGTACTGACTTCAGAAAGAAATTAAGAACCTTTCTAAAGTATAATATAATAAATGTAACAGAAATAATAATATATATTTTTATTTTATATATTTTCCTTCAGAAACTAGTAGGAGATCGATGGAAAAAAGAAAAACGCCTCATTCCCCTTTAATTTCCCAGGTGTAAAAATAGATCATGATTTCAGGCAAACACATTAACGTAGAAATAACAAGAGGAGCCCATAAAATCTGATTCACAAAATGTGCTTTGTGCTTCTAGATGTTCCAGACATGTTTTGTCATCTCCTGTTTTTTTTTATAATCCTAAAAGGCTTGCAGGCAGGGCATGGACAAAAACCTTTGCTGTTGGTTTATTTTCATAACTGAGATGTGTTGTAATGTCAGTTTATAGCAATACCTCCACATGGCATGTTTTCAACAGAAATAGATCATTGCTGAGACTCCAAATTGCCCAAACAGTTTAGTGTCGAAGATCATGTCTCCACAAGAACATTATTAATATAAAGACTGTAAGGAAAGGAATTTTACATTGTTCATACCCTACATCTGGGAAATCCAAAGAAAGCTTTGGGATCTGTGAATATTGGGCTTGGTTTGAAGAGTGATGGTAGAGTGTGCATATCTGTAAATACTCTGTAATTACTGCATAGCAAATGAAAGCCTGAGAACCGGTGTGTCAAATAAGTTAACTTTTGATTTTACATTAAATTTGGAACAAGCAAAGTGTTATACTATAACACTTGTGTCTTTTATTTGGCATTTGATTGCACAACAATTGCACTCATTTATTAAATACATTTAAAAAAAATCTTGCAGGCAAAATAAAATGACACCACCATCTAGGGCAGTGATGGGGGCACTCGAGCTGTCAACCAGCACAGAGGAGAGAACTGCAGCCTATTGGCTCTCAGTGTTGTCAGTTCTATTCCCCTTTCTTCTGATTGCAGACAGCTCCTCATTAGAGATGTCCCGAACTGTTCGCCGCCAAACTGTTCGCGGCGAATATCGCATGTTCG
>CM070035.1:47349286-47367675 GCA_036250615.1 Ptychadena robeensis | reverse complement strand
TTTACGGAAGTTCGCGTTCGCCGTTCGCGAGCCCGAAAATTTGGGTTCGCGACATCACTACACCTCATACCCTCCCTTCTTATTAGAAAGTAGTTGTGTGTTTACATGTTTTATCTGTGTATATCAATTGTGTGTGTAATTAGGGGTTTATATTGCCATGCCAGCACCTCGAGATAATTAAATGTGTTTGGGTTTTAGTTTGAGAACCTGGTCTCTAAAAGATTCACCATCCCTTATCTAGGGGTTGATACCACTGCTTTAGGTTATCTTCTCATAGTCAGTTTTAGGGTGGGTATCCACCTATTGTGAGGATGGTTGGCAATTAATGCCCACTGTCCTAATGTTGTGCATGTGTCGAGATTGCCAACTGATCATGGTTTAAGTCATTCAGGAGAGGCGAATGGGCAGTGCTGAACATGTTAAAGAAAACTTCAATAGAAAATATTTATTTTTGACAACAAAATTTGGAACATCTCTTTACAACTATACAACCAGATGCCTAATTTTAAGCCTTGATTGATTACTTCTCAGTTTAGGACATCAATCAAGGGAAGAATAAAATTCACATCCACTATATCTAGATCCAAGTTGTGTTGGAAGTATATTTTTGTGTCTGACCAGATAACTGAATTTTGTAAAGGTGACCATACACGTGCCGATTTTTCGGCCGTTTTTAGCCCTCCCGACCGATCCGGACCATGGGCAGCAAATTAAATATTCTAGACTTACATGGCACCTACCTTTTATTCTAACATGCCGTCATGGAATGAATGCCGTACGCGCTCCCGCATCCCTTAAGGATCAGGTCATGCAGGAATTGGATGCAGCAACTGACGAGGATTGGGCTAAAATCAGCCATCCTGTCGGATCGCACAGTTATCACATAAAGAGTGCAGTCCGATTCTCGGCACTAGCAGGCGGGCGTGATGACGTCATCATGCTGCCTGCTACTGCATAGAATCGGAAAGGAATAGACGGTAAATTGTACCGTCTATTCCCAGCTTAAGAGAGACTATAGTCTGACCTTCACATCATCTAGAATTAGCAGTTAAAGTGGAAAGAAAGGCACAGCTTAGTGAAGTGAACTACTCATGCACAGTGTGATAGTGTAAACTGTCTCTAGACCTTATTTCATTTAAGATTTAAACATAGGATTTTATCATGAAAATCCTATTTAGCAAGACAGCTCATCTTTTGATAAAATGGGTTTTCTTCATTTAGATCTGCCGCAGTTATATATTAGAGCACAATGCAGTGGCCATCAATCTGCTGAATTTTAGGCCTGACCTAAACGAAACTAATATTATGGGAATTTAACAGGCTTATTTGAGCTTAAACATATCCAAGGGTTGCACATAAATCCTAACTGAGTAGAGCACTTCAGACTTATTAAAGCCAGAGATCAGAAACCAATTTGTAAGCACCGAAGTTAGAGGGCAAATGTCTACTATGCTTCAAACAAAGATGAGGTTAAAGGCAGTGCTAGTTTTCATTATACAGAAGAAGCAACATGGGAGATAAATAATTTTCTCTCTCTACAGCCCAAATAACATATTAAAGTACTAAGGGGAAGAAAGAAACACAGGTACAATGAATGAGTAAGAAATAATCAGGTGAAACAATAAAGCAATTTGTACTTGTATCATTATATTGCTGTAAACTCAGGCTACCTTTATAATGTCTTTTATCCGCAAATCCCTCGGGTGGTCAGTTACACAAAGTTTGTTAAATATTTGTATACACAGGTCAAAAACATTACCAAATAAACCCAAACTATTATAACTATATTTTGAGATTAACTTTTAAAGGGAACCCAATCTTTTTGCTTACTGTAGTCCCCTTGACCAGTAATAAGGCAAGGTGTACCATGGTTTTCGCTCATAAAATATAGATAACATGAAAAAAATTTTTATAGTAGAAGAGAACACAGGGAACAACAGGCAGTTTTCTAAACCAGGTTCTAAAAGCGAACATCTAGGGACAAGAAATATACTGACTCAAGCCCCTCATACACGGGTTAATTCCCGTTCAATTTCCCAGACGATTGTTCACGAACGAGGCCATCCCATCCAAAGTATCAAGATGAGGCTTGATCATTCGTCACTAGAACGGGTATACGCTACCTGCGTATGGGAGGCTTAAAATACTACCCTCAGGGTATGCAAATACTCTGTTTTCTATTTTTTTTGTGTTATTACTCTGTTCTACCAATTGCAGGTAGTGCAGGTGAATATTAGTATATACAGATCATGGGTACAGCAGGTACAAAAACACTATCCTGGCATAGACAAACAACGGGTTTACTTTAACTGCTCTTAAGAGATCTGTTTCTTGTTTAATCTGTTGTTTATAGTCAGGCATGAGAGAATTCAAAATCTTAGCTCTGCAACTATCCTTATAGAATATATTCTTAACTGTACATTTAACCTCTTTTCTGGTCTTCAGCTTCAAAACACTCACACACAACATATTCATTTTTCAAAAGCATAGGAAAATGACACTGGGCTATTTAGAAAGACAATTAAACCTGTTCAGATGGCATACATTTAAAAGATAATGGTCATTGTGGATTACTTAAGGAGGCAGTTTCAATAATTAGATTGCAAAGTATTTTAGTCTTAATCACTTCCTTTTAAAAAACTAAATTCTATCTGATAATGATATCCCTAAATGGTCCATAAATATTGAAGATCACATAATGCCCATTTTTTTTCAAAACAGTTGTTCAAAAAATTATCATATGTTGCTAATTTGTTTCCACTATTTTTAGTTAAACATAGAATCAAACTTTCTTGCACGTCATCACATTACATACTTATTCATGTTTTAAAAAAACCCTTTTTGAAAATGAGGCTGTAAATAAAGCAATGATTTTGGTCTTTTTCAAGACCCAGAGAAGTCTATGGAGTTTAACTGCATATGTGTAGGACACAGGACCCGGACCAGCATTTAATTACAGGCTGCTAATCTCCTCTAACATCCAGTAATATTACCAACAACCATATCTAGTGGAAACACATTCTGAATGGCTCCTGCAACAGGAGATGTTGTGTTACAATCCGACATGGCCTCATAAGCTCACAACATGAACTACTTTACCTGAACTCTGAATATGGTAGGAAGGACCACATCTGAAGTTACAGCTGACGGCTCCTTATGGAAGCATAACCTCTGCAGGCACCCTGCAATCACCCAACTCCATTCCAGAACCATTGCCATTACTTTGCTTTTACCCATTCATCAACAAAATGCTAAGGGATTTAACTGTGCCTTCATGGCTAGCTCTCCTGCATTCTGCACCTCTGATGACACCTCTCTTCTTCGACACCTACACACCAACCCATATACTCATCATTGCTCCTGACTTCAGTTATCTCTCCACCTCCTCTCCATTAATCACTGTACCAATGCCCACATCTTCACTGACTGGACCTATGTTTTACCTTAGCACTTGCTACCAGCATGCCAATCCACCCTTCTGTTATCTTCATTTGATGAATGGGCACCAGCGTGCTAATACTCTAACTTGCAGGGCCCCCCTTTTCTATGTAGGAACATTATCGGGCCTCCCTATTCAAACATAGGTTAAGAATGAGGACCAGTGCCCCCCTAGAATACATTTGCGCCCCCCAGGGGGCCCACACCCCAGTTTGGGAACCACTGCTCTACATAATATCAGTGATGTAAATAAACGTATTACTATGTTTATTGAAAGTTTTACCCTTTCCCAGCAGCCTTGACAACTGTGCCTATTATCAGCTCTGATGTTAGGAAATGGCCGGCCTTCACCACGTCAGCCTGACTAAGCTGACATTTTTTGCTTTGACAGTATTAAGCTAGGGCTGAATAACACTACATATGCATCATTGAAAGAATAACCACCTTAGACTTTTTTTTATAACAAATTAAAAGTGGAAAATCCAACAAATGTTCTTTCTTGCCAGGTTTGCCAGACTAATCCTACTTGCATAAGAATGTTTCCCAACTGAAAATACACAGTCAACTTGATCATTAAAACTGCTGCCAGAAGTGAAAAATATAAAACTTTACCTCCCTAGCGCACTGCTGAGGTCCACATTTTTGTACCAAAAGTGCACCATAGACTTCAATGGTAAATTTTTCTTTATGTTGTAGGCATGTAACTTCCCAAAATCTGTCCATACAAGGGTCTAATAGACATACCTGAATATAATAATGTTTGAAACAAACAATTATGTAAAAAAAATGTTTATATTAATTTTATGAGAAAACACAAAAATCAGGGCACAAAGTTTTGCTGCTATGTACTAAACATCGCCAAATAAAGTCTCTGGTGCCCCACATGTGCCCATTTGCAGTTAACCCTCTCTAACACACCAGAGAAGAAAGGGTTACTGCAAATGGGCACATCTGGGGCATCAGGGACTTTATTCTGGCGATGTTTATTACATAGGGGGAGTTTGAAAGCAGTTTTCTACATAGAAAACTGCTTTCATGCTATTTACTGTACAAATCTCCCGCCGCCTCCCCGAGTGACGCCATCACGTCACTTGGAGGGGGGGGGGGGGGGGGGGGAGACACGAGCATCCGAAGAGGCATCGGGGACACAGGGACACCGGGACAGCGTGAGTATGCTCTCCCGGAGCCCCGATTTGAACTGGACAGCAGCATCTCGTCCAGTGCTATACTAGCAGCTGCAGCTCTGGACGAGATGCTGCCGTCCTGACCGCTAGGGCGGTTAATATAAAAATTACAATGAATCCTGTCAATAAATTAGGCAGCAAATAAACAATCCATTTTGTAAGGTTAGGTGTGCAAAACTGAATAAATGGGCAACTACAAGGATGTGAGCAAAACAGAACACCTCTGTATGTTAGGTAAAGATGGTAAAATTTTTCGACTAGCTGACTTTGTGAGCTGATTGCAAAACCTCTTAACATGGTATCATCACCAACAATGCTGGAGACGTAGAGAAGGGTTGTGGGAACAATTAAAAAAAAAGTTTGCTCTAGCACATGTGGTTTTTGCATAAATTAAGTTCAAAATCAAAGTTGAAATTCCGATTTTCAACATTTTGACATGATTTTGAACTTCATTTATGCAAAAACTATTTGTGTTAGACCCATACTTTTTTTGTAGTATACCCTAAACTCTTCTTTACATCTCCAGCAAGTGTGGTGATGATACCATGTTCAGGGGCTTAGCAATTAACTCAAAATCAGTGAAATGGTGGAATTAATAAAAAAAAATCAACAGGTGCAAGAAATATCAAAAGGTGGTCATCTTTGGGCCCTCAGGCATCGCTGCATTAGAAACACACAATTGTGTATTGGGCATTACTAAGTGACTACACATGCCCACGCATGCACCAGGAAGGACAAGCAAGCTGCATATCCCTGCCGTAACGGAGTCTGTTACCCGGCCATAGCGGTAGAACCCAAAAAAGTGGGTGTTTGGCACAGAGTGATCAAAGGGGACAACGAATGGCACAGAGCGATCAGAAGGGGACAATGAATGGCACAGAGTGATCAAAGGGGACAACGAATGGCACAGAGTGATCAGAAGGGGACAATAAATGGCACAGAGTGATAAGAATAACTCATCCCCCTGAAAATAAGACCAAGGGCATATTTTGCCATTTCAAAAAATATGAGACAGTGGCTTATCATCAGGGAAACAGGGTATAAGTTTCAATATGCTATTACATTGTGTTTCTAACATATTTTTTTGGAGACTAAGATCATTCCAAAATCCATTGCTGGTGTAATCTACATGTGTTTAACCTTCTATATCTGTTTTTGCATTTCTAATGACTTGTATGGGCAGAAAAACTGTTCTGAAGCAATCAAACGCCCATTAAAACTGACCTTTTCAGTGCAAGTATGAAAATCAGATTACTACAAATGGTTTGCTTTCTTATTTCCAGAAATATCAGCCAACAATAGAAGTATGTTTTTTTTAGTTAGAAAACATTCTTTGCTTTATGTGCAAATGCAGGAAAATTATGCCTACGAGTCTTAACTGTGGAAAGCTCAGGGAAGTTCAATTTAATTTGAGGACAATGTGAGTTCTGCAATCCAAATGTAAATATTTGCACAACTCTGTTTGATGTGTGATCATTATGCCATCAGTGGTTAAACAGATAAATATAAGTAGGTCATATGCTTAACCAGGTGCTTATGGTTAGAAAATTGTACATTTATTTTATTTCATAAAATGTTTGCTTTGTTTCCTTTAAACATATAATAGTTTATTGGCAGCGCTATGACATTAATGTATAACCATGTGGGATTGATGTGGGACAGACAATAAACATGATTTTAAGTAACTGTGTAGAATCAGAGCCTAATGTTCAGAATCCAGAAACGCATATTTACTATACATACTCATTATCCCATGTGCACAGGGCTTCTGCCTGCCTTCCACCCCGAGTTTCATAATAAACATGTTTAATGCATTCATATGCTCTTGTTTTAATATAAACTGCTTGATTATAGCCAACCGTGCTGAAACTGGCAGCTCTTTTTGCCAAAATCCAGCTGTTCAAAGTTTTCCGTTTCACAAAAGATGAGGCTTAGCAGTTGAGACTCTAAACTGAGCCCAGCACACATTTGCAGTCACTTCATTTTAATCACATGACATGATGGGTTAGCTGACATATTTCCTGCCCGTTGTATTCCGAAACAGGCAACTTATCATCAGGCAGGCAGGAAACACATTCAGCAAAAGCACCTGCCACAGCTTTTTCAGTTCAAGCTATAGTATCCTTATTCTATGACCGGTATGTTGAATTGTGCTTTATTGGTATATTTTGTCTTTTAATTGGAAACTAGTCAATAATTTTAACTATTGCTTGCTAGTACATAATAAACATTTCCATATAGTATGTGTGTATTTGATGAGTGTCCCAGCAATAGTACAGTGTTGTACCATGTTAGAAATTGATCAATATAGAAAGTTTTGAGTTGTGATACCGTTTTTTGGCTAACTGAAGTCATTAGAGAAGCAAGTTTTTGAGACATCCTGAAAGCTTGCTTTTGCGTCAGTTAGCCAATAAACTGTATCACTTGAACTCACAACTTTCTATATGAGTGTCCCAAAAATACATTCAGTATTTTCCCTAAGCACATGTTATGGTATGGGACATCATTTAAAGTAAGAATATAATAAATTTACAGTGCTCAACATAGATCATCATTGCATATTCATAGAGCTTTTTTATTTGCACATAAATCATTATTTAAAAGTGAAAGACACCGAGGAGATAATAGGAAAATCACAGACAATGTCATCTCTGGTGTCATGTCTGATCTATAATCTCAAGGATGGACATTTTATGATCAGGAGCTTAATTAGCAAAGGATTAAACTGCTGTAAAATAGTTAATTAGTAACACGCTTTTGTGAAAAGATTTAATTTTATTTCTGAATATACTGCAGACATTTTTGAAAGACTAAAGAAAACAAATCATAAAAAGTTTGATAGTATACAATGCATGTTATACATATCATCATATATTGCATTGGCAGAGGGAAGTTGCGTTTTATTTACCAAATGTTTCAGACTATAAGACGCACCGGACCATAAGACGCACTCACATCAATTGGATTAATGCAATGAATTCAATGAATACAGTATTCAATTCAGCCAGTAGATGTCACTAGCAGCAGTAGACTCACAACGCAACGTCATTCTCCACACTGATTGGGAGGAGGGGGGCCGGGCTGCAGAGTTTCTCCTCTGCTCTCCTCTCCGGCTGGCTGTTACTGTGTCTGTGGGAGCTGCAGAGTGATTGCAGTTTCCATAGAGGGAGAGGGATAGATGGCAGTTTATCTATATCTCTCTTCTTTGCTGCATGGGCTTTGAGCGCTGCTGGCATAGGCAATTATACAGTACAGATGGGAAATCCCGACACCGGGCGGCATCTCTCAGCTGACAGCTCCTCTAGCTCCCCGGCGCAGGCACTTTTGAGAAAAAGTGCGCTTTAGTCTATGTTTCCATTACGTATACGCTTAGCAGGGGTCCCATAGCCGATTGACTTACCTGCTCGGCGGAGGATCTGCCTTCACGGTACCGAGCCGCTCGGGCGATGAAAGGCTGAGTGTAGTCAAGTACGTTCAGCCTCTGCACCGGCGGATGTGTAAACAGACCATCCGCCGAGCAGGCGATGTCTGTGTGATACAACGGCACCCCTGCTAAGCGTATAGGCTTAGCGAAGGGGTCCCAACCTATAATGGAAACAGCCCCTTATGGTCCGAAAAATACTGTATTTTTTTTGTTCTGTCTGTATGATTACATTTGAGAACACTCCAGACACCTATAGAGTTCACCTAGCCCATCAAACACTGTTTAAAGTTTATAACTAAGCCAAATTATGGTCACAGAATACTTTATTTAAATATATACCTTTATAGCCATCAAGCATATAAATCAACTCTAAATTCCCTTGTTCGTTTCACGGCAGCTGACCATTGGCAGCCGCCCTTAAGCTAGCCATATACAGATAGATTTTTGCATGATCAATCTTAAATTCAATCGACTTGTGCGATTTCAGTATCGACTGTTAAGGCCCCCATACACGGGTCAGATTCCTGTCTGATTCCGGTCCGATCGATTCCGGGCGCGTGCACGCCAAACGATCGTGCCGGAATCGCGTGCAGCCCACCTTGTCCGATCGATCAGGTCCGTCCGTTCCGGGGCTCAGAATCGGATCCGACAGAGAACCAACATGTTGGTTCCATCAGATTGATTCTGCACAGATCAGGGGGAGTTGCCATTTGTGAGGTGGACAATCGGACACGGATCCGTCCCAGAATCAGCTGGACAAGGTGGTATGCAGCGATCGGATCACTTAATTGGCCGCTCGATCGGAGCTCCGAGTCCCGCTGAGATCGCCGGAATCGATCGGATGGGTGATCAAGCGGACATGGAATCCGACACGTGTATGGCTAGCTTTAGTCTTACATCGATCAATTGTACCACCACACAGTGTGACCGAATCAATTCCTTAGGTCTGTGAGCATGCTCCATAGTAAAACAGGATACAAATCAATCAAAATACCAAGAAAATCCAACAGATACTTGCACAGTATACTGAAATTTACCATAGAAATGTGTCTGATTACTGCTCAATCAATTTATTGTTCAATCTCGATCATTTTTGGTCAATCATACCAGGTATGTAGGATTAGATTTTTTAATTGATCGAACAAAAATATCGAACTATGGGCACCTTAAAACTGCGTCTCCACTTCTGTGTGCAGCGGTTGCACATAGTGTGCAGGTTCTGCATTATCAACTACCCCTATGTTATCCGAATGGGCAACCACATGAAAACTTACTGGAGAAAGGAGTCCTGGAGATGGATAACCCTGGTATAAATCTACCTTGTGTGCACCTTGTGTGCAACTTTTTGGAAAACCCAGATATTACTTTTTTAAACTTGCAGGTGACCTCATCACTGTACTGTTCATATCCAGTGACAAGCAGAGCTGTGGGTAGGACCGGGAGTGGCAGAAAAACACAGAGGTTTGGGAGTAGACCATTTACCCAACACAAAAAAAGAAAGATCAGCAATGGCCAGTCTTTAATCAGCAATAGACAGGAAACATTGAATGGCTGCAGAGATTTGAAAGAAACATGCAAATGACTTTTATATTTATAACAAAGATAGATTTTTAGACAATATCTGTTATTGGTAAACCTTGACATAGCACAAAAGCAATGTGCCATAAAGGCGTATCACAGCCTTTCTGTATGTATTTCCTGTTGATTCGATTAATTTGATACTAAACAAAGTTTGTACGGTACAAGAAAAATGTCCTGGCCTCCAGTGACATTCGTCATTTTGTTCGCACTGTTTCTCTTTCGCATTTCCACACAGAAATCCTGATGAACTAATGTGTACTTTGTATGGTTATGGCTTTAAAAGATATTCTCATTAAAAAGTTAATAAGTAACTCAGCATTGCAACAATCTGGCACGCTCCTGTTAAACTGTACGCTGATTTCCTAATGCTGACTGAACATTTCTATATGGTGGAGTAAAGCCCCCCATACACCTTTAGATCACTCCATACAATTTCCATCAGATCTACCAACAACTATGTAGTGCCAGGTCTTCCCTGATAGAATACATAGTAATTGGAAGGCTTACAAGGGTCCTTATATTACATGTTTTTTGTAGAAGAAAGGTGGATTGTATAGAAATGGTATGGTATGATTGTAAGGTGTGTCGGGGGCTTTAGTGTAGATAGTAGACAGTATTAGGAATCAGAGTTGTGCAAATCTCACTATTATTACATTTTATCCCATTTTCTGCAGTCTATTGGTGTCATACATGCTCCTGCATCTGAGGCTGTGGTCACAAGCTCTAAAATAATTTATCTTAATGCAGAAGTTATATTGAAGTTCTATTGAAAGGGAGAATGTTGAGACCCTATTCACAGTCTGAGGAATGGGAAGAGAGCACTAGACTGTGGTAATGCTAGCCATACACAGCCCGATAAATATCCCGATCAACCAAGCCCGATCGAAGTTTTTCGTTAATTGGGCATAAATCGGGTTTTGCCCACATGGTCCGACAGAGCTTTCCTGATCAAAATTTAGCAGAAAATCGTCCATCACATGATCGGACATGTTGGAAAATTTTAATCGGTCCGGTTACATCGTTCTACTTTTCTTGTAGCCCCCGACTAAATGAACACCGATTATTCCCGATATTACTATTACTTCCCATTGAATGAAAGATTGGACGACAAAAATGATGATAAACTCCGACTATGATGTACGATCAAAACTGTTACATCGTTCAAACATAATTTTTTCTATGTGGGGATTTTTTGTTAGATCATCCGAGAAAACGCAGATTTTTTTATCGGCAAACTTCGATCGGGCTTGGTTGCTCTGGCTATTAATCGCGCTGTGTATGGCTAGCATAAGAGCAGTTTACTAGAGATGGTGACTAAGTTTTGACTAGTTTATTTAGGAGTTAATTGCAAAGCCCTGAACATTGTGTCATCACCAAAATTGCAGGATATGCTGAGATGGGTTGTGGAAACATAAAAAAAAGTTTTACTCTAGTACATGTCATTTTGCATAAACTAAGTTCCAAGTTTATTAAAAATTTTGACTTGACTTTGAACTTATAAAAAAAATTTACCCTAAATGTTCCCACATCCATTCTCTATACCTCCAGCAGGGGCTTTGCAATTAACTCGCAAACACTTCTTTTTACATATCTTTAGACATAAGACAAGCATGTAACCTTCTTCGCAGTCACCTAAAATGATGCTTGTGGTACGTTTGTTAATAAACATTGCTCACCCGAGCTACACTCCTGTTCCAGACGAGCCCACCCTGTTATCCTGTGTTGGAGTCTTTGCCAGTTCTTCTGTATTCCACCTTATTGATGTCAGTGATGACAGCATATGTACAGTAAATACAGGATAAGGTGCCCTAGATCCTCACAAGCTTGGTATCATTGATGGTGCTAGAGTTATAATCAGGATGTTGTAATCTGTTTAGATTTCGCGTACCACTTTAAAAAACAAAAACACAGCCCGTGTAGACCACAAGGGTTTGTAGGCCACTGCAAGCTGAAGTATAGTATGAGCTTATTATGGAGTGTTTGCACTTTGGTAGATTGGTTAGAGGAAGACTAGATAGATACCCTATATATATATACATATATATAATATACAAATATATTGATCTGGCTCAGGAGAATGTAAAACATTGACAAAGTGAATAGATTCAAGACTAACATTACCGGTAATTGTTTTCCAACCATATTCACTATTATCTACAGTGAAATGTGTATTGGCTCAGTAATATGGGAAACACATGTGTATTTTAGCAATTAAGATTAAGAAACTCTTAAACTTTCAGGAAATTAGGACAGTTAAAGTTAACATGTCACATAACTACCAAACCTTCTGACAAGATGGGGCAATACTATGATCTTTGATAGGGACAATAATGTCTTGTGTGTATAAGAGGAGATATTGACTTGGTTTATCAAGATGGAATTATTGACAAGAAAGCGACTCATCCATTGGTTCCAGTATTTTATGCTCTTTCAAAGGTTCATAAGTCATTGGATGGTCCCTGGGGTAAACTGATCATCTTAGGGAGGGGTAGTCTTACTGAGACAGTCAGTCATTGATATCTTGATTTTAAAACCTTTTTTACTTAAGGCCCCCATACACATCTAGATTTTTCATCTAATCAACTCAATTCAATAAATTTTTTTGGTTGATTGGTTGAAAATCTATGGCAGCCCACATGGTTAGATCAACCTAAACCAATAAAAATTGGGGAAAAAAATTTATTGAAAAAGGATTGGACGTGTTGGTAAATTTAAATTGGTTGTATTGAAATGCATTACACTTTCAGTCTATCTACAGAAAAGTTGATCAAATATCTGTTACTACAGTTAACAAACATACAATCAATCACAGATTTCCCTGACCCCAAAAAATTGATCTTTTTAAATTGATTGAACAGAAAATCTAGACGTGTGGGGGGCTTTAGTTTACCACCTTATGAAGAAATACATCCAATTTGTTAAGGCTTGTTTACAACAATTTCAATATATATGTGAGTATAAGCTGCCCCTGAATATACGCAGAGGTACACTACATGTGCTAGAACAATAAAAAAATAAATTCAAATGTTCCTAAAACCCTTCTCTACATATCCAGCAAGTTTGGTGTTATACCATGTTCAGTGGGCTTTACCATTTGCACACAAAGTCCAACCGTTGTATTTCGTAAGTTTCATCTCTTGATTCAAGCATAAGCCAAATTTGTTTTATTTTCAGCATATTTTGGCTTTTTTTCAGCTTCTATTCAAGTATATATGGTATTTGTTTGGGTACTTAGTTGATTACCTTGGATATTGAGTCATTGTATACTAATATACCACACAAGAAGGGTTTGTTAAAAAAAATTATTTCAAGCAGCTGAGAAATATAAACACACCATTTTTTTACTTTATTAACACCTAATTCATATTATGTTTGAGATATGTTATCAGATCCATGGTTAAGTAATAAGTTCTGATTTCTCACTGGCAAATCTATATTTGGTAGTGGGAAAAAACAGTATTCAGAGACAACACCTTATCTTGAGCCAAGGGTTCAATCCAATGCACTGATGATGGCCAACAAGCCTGAAAAAACTGTATGCAGTTTTGAATAAATGGCTCTTTGCCATACGGATACATTTGCACTGTACACCAGCCGTTCTGGATGTGTAATTGGCTGATGGGGTGTAAATGAATAGTTTGCATAGCCCAACCCACTAAAGTAAGAAATATTCCTATTACTTTTGGTATTTGTGATGGAATAAGTCATGGGAGTAACTTCTGTTTCAAGCAGGTTTTACTGTCAATAACTATATTCACAAAAATAACATGTTGATACTATGAACATGGACTCCTACTGCAATTTCTACATTTGTTTTAAAACTGAATGAGAATACCATGACCCTAATGTTTACATCATAGGTTCCAGGAAGTGTTACATTAAACAGGATGAAGGAAGTTTATTGGTTTATATACCATAGAAAACATATGTCGAATAATCTCTAACATGCTGGTGGTTTCATCCTAAATCATTGGGAAATAATTCCAATGGGGTGGAATACCTACAGGATCATAGGACTTGTACCCTAATGCAGAGATTCTTAAAGGCATAATAAAATGTATCATTATACAAAAGTGTATTTGAACAGACAAAAAAACAAACTCAAAGTAGTATACAGATGTGGCAAGTTTTATTATTGTCTATTTATGAAGAGGCTAAACGGAGATGATACCATTATATGTACAATATCAAAACCAATAATCTGAGGTCTCCAGGTAGTTTAAGTGCACAATAGAAATTAGAATTGTTTGGGATTTTTAAATATTGATCAAAATGAACCCCCACCCCAGGGAGGAGACAATGATAGGATGATCTTACAAAAGGAAACAACATAAATATTGGAGCATGTATACAAACCCTTAATGACTAAAGCCCCCCATAAACCTTTAGATCACTCCATATCATTTCCTTTAGATCTGCCAACAACTATGTAGTGCCGCGTCCTCCATGACAAAATACATAGTGACTTGAAGGTTAGAAAGGCCCTCATATTACATGGTTTTGGAAGAAGGAAAGTTGATTGTCCAGAAATTGTATGGTACGACTGTAAGATCGATGGGGGGCTTTAATGATAGTTTAAGCTTTAGTTCTTTAAAAAAATGGAGAAATATATATATATGTTTTGGAACTGCATCTGTATATTGTTATAAGTTGTTTTATCTGAAATATATTCTGGACATAAAATAATATGGATGAAATATGGATGGCCTTTATTACTATCTAATATTGATATGTTCGGCAGATAGTAGGTATAATATTAGTAACGTCTATAATCGCAGACTCCTTAGCAATTGTTTGGAGTCGTGGGGGTGGCCCTACCCTCAAACCAAGGGCGATTTGGCGTGACCCTAGATCAAAGGTGTCAACCAGAAGGATGTACAAGATAGACTTGATAGCAAATAACATTAACAAACTTTATTCATGTTACAAATATATACAATAAAAGGCTAAAAAAGCTTGGTCGTGGGATTGGGAACTAGGCGTTGATCCGAAATTTTCAGCAGATAGTAAGTATAATATTAGTAACTTCTAATTGTTTAAATATTTATTTAACAAGCCATAAATCATATAGTTTTTTTGCAATTTGTACTTTTTATTGTTTTGATGGCCTGGAATGTAATGGGGTGCAGATGGATAAAATGAGAATTGATTGTACAGTTTCAGACTTTTGTGTTTTGTGTAATGGTTGCCATACACACATCAACTTTTGATTGATTGGTCTTTGTTTCGATGGAATTGTGCTGTTTAAATATCTACTGTAAGTCCAACATCTAGCAGTGGTACTACCATACAGTATGGCCCATGCTAACTTGCAGTCAAGGGATCCTATGTTAGCATTACAGGTGTGGAAACAATAAATGTGTTTGATACATATAAGTTTATCCTTGGATATTGACTGGGTTATAAAGTCCATGTGACCCAACAATCAAAATCCATAACATACATGTAAACAACAAATATACTGTGACGTCACATGACCTGATTCGAAGGACACTACCAATATGTCAGTATGTTCAAGTGATGCAAGAAGATGAATAGGGAGTTTGTAAACAATGCACATCATGTGATTCCATTACCGCCATCACAAGAACAAAAGAAGTCAAATGATCCAACACAGTGATGGATCGCATATGGGAGGGGGTTTTAAGCAAATTAAGGTAAGAAACCTCTGTTTTCACCAGTTGCTTTATCGGACCTTGTAATTTTAACCATTAGCTACTAACATGTCCTTCTGCCATGAACTTTGTTTATATATATATATATATATATGGTTTCTGCTTGGCTGAGTGCAACGTACATCATTTGCATATGCATTTGGAAGCATGCTGGTATATATTGAAATGGATGTTGAGAAAGCGGTGCCAGGCTTAATGACATGTTAGTATTGGTGGACACTGGATTGAAACCAGAATCCTGTGATTCTATTTATAGTCTGCTTGAATTGTATCTATTGGACAGAGTAAAGTTTCATGTGGCAAGGAATTCCTATATTTAAGTTTGGATGATAAATTTTTTCAGATTTAATATTCTTATGTATTATTGATCTGGGTCTAGTTATGTAATGATTTCATAATTGTAGATTAAACTTATAGTTTTTCTATAGCTGGTGTATATAAAACTTAAGAAAGCACGTGTAACTGTTTCTGATTGTTAGTGTTTTGAGATTTATATACTGCCTGGCCCAAAAAAAGGCACCACCCAAAAAAAATGACTGATTTCATTGGACCCCATTTAGCTTTGATTATGGCACACATTCACTGTGACATTGCTTTGAGAAGCTTCTGGTCAGCTTTTGGTCAATATTTATTTTCACTCAGTGTTGCATTAATTCTTCACCTTGCATTGATGATGGTAGAGTCTGACAGCTGCACAAAGCCTTCTCCAGCACATCCCAAAGATGAATCCTGGCATTGTTATCTTGGAATATGTCCGTGCCATCAGGGAAGAAAAAATCCATTGATGGAATAACCTGGTCCTTCAGTATATTCCGGTAGTTAGCTGACCTCATTCTTGGAGGACATACTGTTGAACTACTGCTGAACCTGACCAACTGCAGCATCCCCGATTATACTGTAGTACTCCACTCACAGACTTGTACAGTAGGCACTAGGCATGATGAGTGCATCACTTCATCTGTCTCTTACCCTGATGTGCTCAACACTCTGGAACAGGACTTTTTTTGGCCTTACAGTGTTTTCTCTTGATCTACTTTAAATTTTCGGGAAACTATCAGCTGTCAGATATCCTTTAGATCTACCAACAATTATGTAGCGATTGAACACAGGTAGACTTGATTGTTTAGAAAGTCCTTCATATTATATGGTTTTGGTAAAAGATCTAAAGGATCTAATGGAAATCTAAAGGAAATCTAACAGAAAAATTAAAAGGTCCCCACATGTAACAAGCGGGGACCGACGCCATCACGCTGCTCTCCATCGCTCACAGTATCGGTGGGCTCTCTTTGTGTGCTGGCCATTAGTTTGAACGGGGACGCCAGTCCCCATTCAAACTAATGGCATCGGCCAGAGGTTTATGGACATGTCCGTTCTCTGTCCAACTGAGCTTTGTGTGGGCATCCATGCAGATTTTGCCACGAGCAAATCAGTTGGGGGAAAATTGCCTGCAGCTCGTTACATGTGTAGGGACCCTAAAGGTTTATGAGGACCCTAACAATTTTGAAATTAAGAGTGCATGGCAAAAAAAAAAGCTATTCGTTGTGTAAGCAGCAAGCTGAGAATGTAGGACACTTGAAATGTGTTGGCCTTCCTCTCCCCTGTTACATCACACTGATTGACAGATTGCAAGCAAAGCAAAGAGAACTTCCAATGGATAACGAGAGGGAATCCACTGTTCCGTGGTTTGGTCTCAGTTGTGAAAGGTTGAGTAGGAAGTAGAGTATTATACAAGGACGTCTGCAAAACATTTACATTGCTTGCTTTCTTTATATTATTATATTGAATCATTAAAGAAAAAAATATATACATATATGTTGTACGTAGACTGAGAGTCTTTTTTTAATATGTGACACATATAATAAGAATTAGGCCTTTTATTAAAAAATTGCCGCATACAGAAATAAAGTGTGTTGTACAACCTCAATCTGTCCTTTAAGTTTAGATATATTTAGTTGCATATGGTGCATTCCACGCTGGATTTGTTGAAAGTGAGCCAAACAATTTGTGACCGTTCCGCTCCTAATTCTTGCCATTTTGTCTTTGGTTTTGTTTTGACCAGCCAGTTGTGTTGAGACAGTAGCAGCCCATTCACCCCTTCGTGATCTACAGCATCTGGATAAACTGTTTGCCAACTTTCAGTGCTGCAAATTTTAAACAGACTTCATCAGTATAGGATTGCTTATAAAACTTATTTTTGGTTGTTATCTGTATCAGCGATAACCAGTTTTCCGTAATCAGCAGACAGGGAAACATTGTCCAAAAACATTTAAGTCATAAAGCAAGCTTGTTCTAAACTTTTCTTAAAGGTTTTGTTTAATAGTTATTGTAGTACCTCTCTAGGTGTTCATCATGTGACTTCTTTCTGTTCCTGGGGTGTAGCCCTATGAAAAAAATCTTTTGCATTAAAAATTTTGGAGGTATAGAGTGTCCCCTTGCTGTATCTTCCGATCTGTAGATCATTACTGCATCCTATAGTGACATTGGGTTTGGAAAGGAAAAGAAAGGAACCACAGAGTGCAGCTGGTGAAGCATCAGATATTACCAGTGACGATAATGGTTGCTGTAATGGAATGGAAAAAAATACCGCACAGGTCCACTTTTGCTAAATAATTAAAAGAATGTAATAAGCACCAGAATCTTATTTAACAAATTATACTCAGTGTGAAGATTGGCATGTATAACTTTTTTGTGAATCTTTATTGCAATTGTGAATTTAATTGGTAGTGAGGAACACTATTATGGCAGACATGATGTTTTTTGGAAACAAAAAGAATAAAGCTGTAGCAGTACAAGTACAAAGTTTTTGTATGTTCTACACCCAAGGTGCCCAACCTGTGGCCCAGGGGGCTGCATGCGGCCCTTTGTGTGTTCTTTGGCGGCACCCCTCAGTCCTCTACCTCTGGCCCCACGAACTGTTTATGCATAGGAACTCACCTGTCTGGCGATCCCCCACTGACAGGTCCTCGTCCTGGATCCTCTTAAGGTCCCCATACACGGGTCCGTTTCCCAGCGGATTCCGGGACGATGGATTCTGGGCGCGTGCACGCGAAACAATCGTCCCGGAATCGCGTGAAGCCCACCTTGTCC
>CM070035.1:47266604-47321173 GCA_036250615.1 Ptychadena robeensis | reverse complement strand
GGGCAATAGGAATTTATCCTCTCTGCTCTTCATATTTGCAAATTCATTCATGGCATAAGTTCACCTAAATAACCAGAGAGGAACCTAGCACTCACATAGGGCTCCTTAGACCCTCAAACCATGTTTGCTTGGGCTGTTTACAAAGGACAATGGAGTACATGCTGCTGTCCATAGACCTTCTCATAGGAGAAAGAAGTAACTTTTCAATGAAAACCGCCCAACGATTACCACAATTGGCCAGCGAACAAGTCATGAGGTGTTTGCTGTCAGTTTTTGTGCTTTTGTGCGATAGAGCTGTCATGGGGTCCTTATTCTATCACCCATAAATCTTAATGTCCATACCAGGCCGCTAACACAAGACTAAAATGTTATTTTTAAATTGCTCAGACACAGCCCCACTGAGAAAACACCCAAAAATGAGCTATGAGCCAAAATCTGCAATCTGTACAGCATATCACTCAGTATAAGAATATTATCTGTGCTTTGTTCATCTCATGTGATCATCATGGGAGTGTTCATTATCTTCTGAAATCAGAGAGGCATGATCACCCTGTCCTTTACAATTAGGCAAGAATATCACATGTATCAGCTGTAAAAACATAAGTATATAAATATATTCCCAGATAAACAGGCTGTGGATTTGTTTACAACACAATTGTAATAAATGTTTCCCCATTTCATTTTAAACTTTTACAAGTCAAGATTTCAGTGTTGATTTAGAGTATAAATATAGATCATATTAAGAAGTCTCTATTGATTCTAACCGTTGAATCTAATATCTGAATATGAATTTACTTTGTGAAGTAATATGATTTAATGGAAAAATGTGTGATTACTATGTGAACATTGACTGAATCTAAAAAAAAACCTTCATTAATAGACCCCATATCATAGGCCTTAGGCTGCATTAAACTAAGGCTGCATGATTTTTGAGCTCTTGGTCCATGCAATGCACACAACTAACCATGACCTATAGTGAAGTACACAGTGTGAACCACACCAAAAGAGCCCTGAGTGCCTACATTTGTCCCTCCTGTAAAGAGGCTAAGATCTCAAGATCCTGGATCTCCTAAAAGGGATTCTGTATTTGGTCTAGGTTAAACAATACCCACTATTTCCAAACTAGTGATGGCCGAACAGGTCCTTTCCCGAACAGGTGGATCGGACTTTTAAAAAACTCCGAGGTCCCCCTGTTCACGCGGAGATTAAAATCCCCTTCCCGTTCACGGGGAATTTCCGGAAAAAACGGAAGTGACCTCAGTGGCACCACTTCCGGTAGATGGAACACATAGTTCCTGGTTTCGATTGCAGGACGTGACATCATTGATGTCACTTCCGGTTTTCGGAGCCGCTTTCTCTTCACGGTCTCCAGTGAAAGAATTCTTCCTGAGTCCGCTTCGGACACAGGAAAAATAAGAAACTTCTGGGTAACAAACTAACTGCCGGTTAACAGGGTGGGTCGAACACCTGTACTGTTTGCCAGCTAGAAGGGATGGGAACATCCATGTTCGCCGCTGAAGGACAGTTCGGTCATCACTATTCCCCACTACTTATCAGGGTTCAGAAGAAACGAAACACCAGTACTAGACAATGTGTAAAAGGGTGTGGGGGAGAGATTATAACAAATATGTGCTTGGTGTAAAACACTGGTCTGACCTTTGTGGATGTATACTTCTTCTAGTCACAGGTGGCATGGTGGTTATATTTTATACTGAGTCACAGTGGGATGCTTTAGCGAGTAGCTCATGTTCACCGTTAGTGAACTTGCAGCTCTCCTGCTAACACACTGAAATGTAAATCTTATCACCCTTACTCAACAGCTGTAGCTTTGCTAGTTGATAATCCCTTTTTAAGTACTGGAGGTTCATATTCCCCCAGAACCTATGACCTCAATCTATTTAAACTGTCCAAAATATATATAATTGTGCTGGGATTACTAGCACAGAGCAGAGCATGGTGTATGTTTTGAATGACTGCAGGTCGCTTCAGTACCCAAAAGGGGTTGTCTCCTGGGTAGACAGAGCTCAGCTAAAACAAATGAAGCAAAATAATCCCTGTCTGAAATGTCTTTCATGGATATGAGTATGAGATAGCATTTAGCAATTAGAACAGGGTTAATGATTATTATCTTGTGGTTTCCTGTCAGAGATGACTGCTACTCTATAATGTTACCGATGATGTTGGGAATTGTTAGCTAAAAGGCACGGAACAATATTTTATGTTTGAATATAAAGTTGTTATTCGGAAATGCATGGATACAATCTAAGAAACGCTGTCAGTACTTTCTCTAATGTTTTTCTTTTCTTGCAATACCATTCAAATATTCCTAATTTCCCTGATTAAAATGTTTGCCTATAACTACTGTGCCAACATAAAAAATTGAAAACACTTCTTACATAAGGAAAATGGCATTAGTTGTGAAAAATAGAAAATAGATAGAAGCTAAAATCCCTTTGTGGCATGTGCATGGGAACCTTCAATTAACTTTTAATAATGGGTTTATAACTTTTAATTAAGTTCCTTTTTTAATAATAAAGCTTTAAAAGAAACCAGTATATAGAACAGGTTTCTTTTCAAGGACAATTTATTGCCAGTTCGAGCATTTAGTGGCTAACTAATGCAAATGTGTATATTGATATATAAAATATTTGTAGGACCATATAATCAAATATATATGATGGGCGTTTCAAAGGTGCTTCTTCAATTGATAAACTTACACAAAAAACTAAATTCTTAAAAGAAAAACTTTTTTTTTCCTCATAAAAATTTATAGAATTTTTTACAGCTTTACATCAAAAAGAAGAGTCAGACAAATTTTGACATTCAACTTTTTTTACTAATACATGCCGACGAGCGCTGACCCCCAGGGATGCGTGCATTTATCAGACCAAAACCAATCCAGGGGTCTTGGGGCTCCGGCTCCTTCCCCGACCGCTTTGGTGACTCTAGATATACTCGGGCTGATCGCACATCCCCCGTGACGAGGACACATAGCAATAGATGCTGTTTTTCCTACAACCATTTGTTCTTAAGGAAAGTCTCTTTTTCGGATCAAAATAATGCAAGAATTTAACCTCCTAGGCGGTTTGCCCGAACTCGCTGCTCAAACTGCGCCCGTGCCAGGATTGGGCACTAACGGCACCTCTCCGTGTGTTGGCGGTTCTGTAGAAGAGCCGCAGGCACACTGAGCCTTTCCGCCCGTGTCTTCGGCGTCATCTTTGACACCGAAGGGGGCGGCGCCATAGACCTCCATGGTAATGGAGGGGGCGCTGCTCTCGTCCCTACACACCGCCGGCGTCTTTTTGACACCGGCAGTGTGTAGAGGGATGGGCAGAGAGCGGGCAATCACGGCAGAGTACAGTGTACTCCACCGCGATGGGGGAAACAGCTTTTTGTGCCATTAAAAATGGTGCAAAAAGCCTGTAACGCCCAGAGGGTTAAAAAGATAATGGGTAGTAATATATACAGCCCAAAACTCTTAAGCTAGCCATACACGTTCCGATTCCATGTCCAATCGATCACCCATCCGATCGATTCCGGCGATCTCAGTGGGAATCGGAGCTCCGATCAATCGGCCAATTAAGAGTATCCGATCGCTGCATACCACCTTGTCCAACGGATTCCGGGACGATTCTGTGTCCGATCGGTCGGACGCCTCACCATCAGTCGATCGGCCATGACCTCACCAGGATGGGATCAATCTGAGGGCCACCACCAACGTGCACGATCGGCCATGAATCATTCTGACAGAACCAACATGTTGGTTCTCTGTCCGATCCGATTCTGGGCCCCTGATCAATCGGACGCGATCGATCGGACAAGGTGGGCTGCACGCGATTCCGGTACGATCTTTTCGCGTGCACGCGCCCGGAAACGATCGTACCGGAATCAGATGGGAATCTGACCCGTGTATGGGGGCCTTTAAAAAGTCCAAAAATTTTGAAGATAAGAGACTAGTCCACAGGAAACAGGGTGGGTAGTTCTTGAAAAAGTAAAAGGGGACGAAACACGTTGAAAATCACCCTGAGATATATATGTGACATATGGACTGATTCATAAAGAGGTGGAACAAGGGCCATAGTTTGTGGACGGCCTTTTTTCCCCCTCGTCAATAGCTGAAGATATAATTTGAATGTTTATGTCAAAATTTGTCTGACCCTTCTTTTTTATGTCAAGCTGTAAAAATTTCTATACGTTTTTATAAGGAAAAAATTCAGTTTACAGATAATTAGCAAGGAACTATAAAAATACATATCTCTCATACACGATTAAATGGTTGAGGTAATTAACATTGCCTTGAAAAATGATTGCCACATTGCTACAACCAATATACCTTACTATATCAGGCTCACTACTGCTGTATACATTGGTTACCACTATTGTAAGTCCATTGCTAAAATAAACATCATGCTCATAATGATTTGTATTTGAGTATTATATCTAACACTACTTCCATTACCTTTTAGATTTAGACGTGTTTTTATGTTTAGATGTTTTTTGAGACTCACATTAATACACAAAATAACAAGGTCATAAATATTTCAACAAAAACAACTGTTTGTTCTTGACACACTTGACTGATAGAGGTGAGAATGAAGGGTTATGCTGGGCTTACATGGGTAGATTCCCACAGGACCGATGCCCAGACAAGAGCAGCACGATGAAATAATCGCTCTGAGCTCGAACTTCTTCAATAATGATGTTGCTATCGATGTCGTCCTATAAAGTAATAGAAGTCGAACAGGGTTTACCAACATGTTCGACTGAGCGGGATCGATCGCATTGATCCTGCTCAAAGAAAGGCATACATGGCTCGATTTTCATTTAGAAATTTGAACACAATCAAGTGCTCGATTGTGCTTGAATCTATTAAACTTTGAGCAATGTATGCCTAGCTTTAGTAAGTGGAGATAGTGATCAGAGTTAAGGTTGGTTTACACTTGTATATTTTTTCTTCAATCAACTGGCAATTCTTTTGTTGTTTGATGTCATTGCCGAACATCGTTCGTTTATTTATCAAACGTAACATTAGATTTTTGGTTTGTCCATTGCCGATATCGAATGATAATACATTAGAAATTACAACTACAGATAAAAATTTACCAACATGTTCAATGACCTTTCGAATGATTTTTTGTTTGAAGTCAAACAAAATTTATCTATTGAACAATTTGGCCATTCAATCAACCAAAAATCATTTATTCTTCGTTGATCGAATGAAAAAATCTACACGTGTAAACCCCCATTTTGGTAGAATTATTGGGGGTTATAGATAAGAGGTCCAGACCATGATATTCACCTATTGGATTTAGGTAACTGTCTATTGCAGGAACTTAGCTCTGTTTAACATGTGATGCTTTAAGCTCAACAGTGGATAGTCACTGTGAACATCCACATTTAGAAATTCTTCTGCTCATCCTATAAAACTGTCTAAAAAATAAAAGTGCTGTCTAAAGGTGCCCATACACCTTTAGATCTCTCTGTCAGATATCCTTTAAATCTATCAACAACTATGTAGTATAGGGTCCTCTGTGATTGAACACAGGTAGACTTGATGGTTTAAATGTCCCTCATATTACATGGTTTTGGTAAAACAAAAGGAAAACTTAAGGATATCTGACAGAGAAATCTAAAGGTGTATGGGCACCCTTAGGTAGCAAACTGCTAAAATATTTATGGTAACATACACCAAGCATTGTTTTGCTGAACTAACAAATCAATATGTATTAACTACTAGGTATAAAAAGAATACTGATACCCAGAGCAATCTAATTCTTGTTATTATTCTATGCGCAAACTATGTGAAGTGTATGTTCTATAAATATGGTCTTCTTTCTATTGTATGAGTTGTTGAGGACGACCTATTTTCCCTTCTTTTGGAATGATTAATACCCTCTATGCACTTACTCTTGTCCATGGAGGCGTACATCATAATGAATTAGATGCAGCACTTATCAGTGTATTCATTCACCTTCAACTGGCCTTTTATGTAACTGTGACACTCTAAAATGGTTGGCTTGTACAATTTATGTCTATATTTGGAGGTCTGTGGAAAATTTAAAAAGATGTCAAATATTTGAACAAAAGTTACCGTGAGGAAAACAGTTTGGTTAAGTAGACAAGTATGAATGGCTTACAATAGTCATCATTCATGGAGGGGCAGACGCTGTACCGTGCACCATAAGCCCATAGCAATGAATAGAGCCACTGTTCATGTAGCAGGCAGCATGATGAAGCAGATGTGTCCTATACAGTGACTCTTGTTCAATCACCTTATCTGAAGAGTATGCCTATCCTACTGCAAGATTCAGCATTCAAAAACAGTAGTGTAGCAACGCTAATTAGTGTAGCAAGGCTAGTTATTTTTCCAACTTTATCATATATATATATATATATATATATATATATATATATATATATATATAGCTTGTTTAGATGTACATATCACTGAAAAAGGCACATATCACGCCCACCATACTCATTTATCTAATCTTGATCTAAAAATTACTAGTATTACCATTAAAAGTGACATGTTTCCTAGAAGATCAACCATATTAGATGAACATTTCTGAGTCTAATAACTCCCCAGTGTATGGGTAATATATGGTCATAAACAATACAGTCATGCACAATGTTGTTTAAATTGAATAGTTTTTCTCCATAGTCAATCGTAATATTTTTAGCTCTACTGTTTCAAAAACATTGCAGCAAATACTATATGCCAAATAGTGATGAGCGGCATAGGCAATATTCAAATTTACAGTATTTTGCAAATCAATCTTCTAATATTTAATTTGATATCCGCAATTCAAGTGTATGGCCATGTATTGTGAAAATATTGTGATTACCTTCAAAATTAATGGTCACATGTGGTATTTATTTTCGCATTGCGAGCATTAAACCGCAATGCATGGCCATAAGCTTCCCAATGCATAACATCACAAATATTAAAAATTGAGAATATCTACCGCCATATTCACGAAATTTGCGAATTCTCAAAAAGACGATATTCGTTGAATATATTTGCAATTTGAATATTCAAGCTCAACACTAATTCCAAGGAAAGCATTGGTGTACTCAAGGAATTTCACTAGTGTAAAGTAATATTTTGTTACTGTTGGTTAGTGCACATCATTATTACTTATTGCAGTTGTGATTTTTATATTGAATAAGATTTACTGTGCGTTCTTGTTTTTTCCATGTTAATTGTTCATCACTGTGTGTTTTAAAATATAGATGTGAGCCAATTTCAGTGAGCCAATTTTTTGACTGTTGATGTGTAACAGGATCTATATGTGAGTCTTAAGCTAGGCATACACACCTCAATTCTACCAACATGACGGATCACCGTGCTATACGACATGTGGCTGATTGCTGGTTTATCTCACCAGCTGGGCACACCAGATATTCGGCCAAGCAACCGCTGGCCAATTGGTGGGATTTTGAACCGCGGACGATTGGCCAAAAAATCGGGCAGAAATCTTCCTGTGTATGGCTAGCTTTAGTTTACGCAGCTGAGGTTTACTAAGTAGGTTAGGAATGAGAGTAGCAAATCTCAAAAAACTCCCAAAATAAATAGACTGGACATTTAAACCACAGACTGAAATTGAAAAAAGACATGGAAATAGAAACAAAAGAAAGCTGGTCTTTGTATGTGGGCAGTGTCACCCATGATCAAGATTATGACAAATAGTTGGGTACAAACAAAAAAGGGGGGAAGGGAGAGTAGGTATACAACTCCTCCTCCACCCCTGTTAGGAGACTGGCACTCCAGGGACTTTTAAGGCACAGGTATACATTAGATATTAGATATTTTTTTATATAATACAATTTCCTAACAAGAAATCACATTTAAAGATGTTTCATATACATTGCGTTTTGCATTTCTGGCTTTCTGCTTTGGAGATTTGTGTTAAGCCTCACTGACATAATAAAAAAAAAAGAGATAAAATATCTAAGATATCTTTCCAAATATTAGTTAAAAATGAAACAGCACACTCATACTCACATTCTTGTAATGAGGATAAATTATCGGTGGGAAGGTTTAGCTCAACACAGGGTCACATTTTGTCCTGTTATCCATCAACTAAAACTAGTGTATTGCCTATAATTAATTTAAGTTATAGGCATTTACCGACATGATTGTGTTCACTATGTGTTTAGTTTTTACATTGAATTATCTATTAGCTTTAAAGTAAGTTTGAGTGAAGTCTTTATTATCATCTCACTGACACTATTAAAGGTGATTTATCAGTTCATTGTACATGTCACTGCAATGTAATTGGTGCAGTATTGGACAGTCTGCACAGTTGTAACGGCTGTATTGATTTCAGATATAGCTGTATTAGATCTAGAGTGGTATTGCTTTTCTTGAAGAAAAATACAGCAATATATATATGTTGCCCTAATGCATTACTATAAAATATTTATACCCATTACTGTTTTGTCCATGATAGGATGCTATCTGATTAAACTTGGTCACAACTGGTGAGATCTAGCTGCCTGCCATTACCACTGAGCACCAAGGAAACCCAATTTTACCTAAAAAAACTAAATGACTGGGGTATAAGCCTAGGGTGGGAAATACAACAGCTAAGGCACCACAACACGTCAATATTAGAGAAGTCATGAAATTTCTAATTTCAAATTTGTGAATAAAATTTCTAATCCCCCAAATTGTTGGAGACATAGAGAAAAGTTGTATATTATTGGAGCTGAAAAATTTAAAACTATATTTAATAGAGCCTGCATTCTGATCTCATATAGGAATTACCCTGCTCACTTATAAGTTATGTCTTACCAACAGGGAAGACTTTTCAGTATTTATAAGTTGCTTAGTAATAAGAACAACTGAAAATGATGGTTTGCTTTATCCTAAGCCTTGATAAACAATTAAAATATTGTGGACCAGTGGTGTTTCTAGACTTTTGGGGACCCTATGTAAGTTTCTTGGATGGGGCCCCCTGCCGACCAAGGGGGGCCCTCGGCAGACACAAACGGCCATGCCAGCCCAGGTCTGTACTGTACTGGCACACTGCTCCTCCTCACCAATACCAGTCACCCCCTCCCTGCCGTCGGCAGGGAATTTGAATCAGGAAAATTACGTTAGTGACCTCACATCCGGTTCCTGGAACGCATAGTTCACTGATGTCACTGCCGGTTTTTCACTAGAAGATCGGGTTCTCTACCCGGTTTTTCACTAGAAGACCGGGTTCTCTAAAAAAGATACTCCCTCTGGTGGGATCTTATTAGTCCTGATCCTGCCGGAGGAAACATAGTATGCTCCTTCTTGCCAGCAAACGGGGCGGGTCGAACACCCGTACTGCTCGCCGGCTAAAAGGAGTTCGATAATCCATGTTCGTGGCCAAAATGTTTGGCTATCACTAGTGTCCAACTTTTTATTAATTAATGGGAAAAACAAACAACCACTTGCATGATGCTTTTGTGTGCTTGTCAAACATTTCCAGTTTTGAAAGAAGTCTTGGCTATTGTTGTCTCTTTGTGAGCAAGCGTTTTATCTGTTCTTTCTAGCAGCCCTGTTGTAGGTATAAATCTGCAGAATGTTCTAATATGCCACTAATGCTTCATGCCAGCAGTGCTGGGAGGAATGTGTGCACACAGTCTGCTCGACAGATTGTGAAATGTCATCCTGGGGAGAATTATACCTTGTGTTTTGGGTTATTAGACTCGTTAGCCAAAATTAATGAAAACCTAAGCATTGTGAAATGCTGTCAATGGAAATATGTGCAATCAAAATGCGGGCTTCTTCTTCCTTTCCAACAAATTCTAAAAAAATATTGAGAATGCTAAAAATCAGATGTGTCAGGCACAACATCTATACATTTTTCAAGTGGATTCTGACATATGCACAAACAATCCCTTACAAAGAGGCCCTTTAAGATGAATAGGCCGAGATTATTCTGCTTTATATTAAATTCCCATCATCTCCTGCATACCAGTTGACTTTATGTACCCAACGTGAAAGTGGTTGCACAGATGTTTAGGTGAGGTAGAAGGGACCCAAATGCTGATACCTTAGTTCCCTCTAGCAGTATTATGATCATATTTCATGCACAAGGAGAGGATGTAAGGTATTAAGGAAGCCTTGGTCAGCATGTTCCAGTGGGCAAAGTGGGACTTCAAAGTAGTTTTATGGTTTGCGAGACATAAATAGTGTCAAGGAATAGAAACAGAAACAACCAAAAAAGAAAAAAGCATAAGAAGGTTTTAACTGATTTAAAACCCAATTTTTATGTCATTTCTGGCTTAGGTATATGAATATAAATTACAATGCAACAAACATTTACTGTAAACGTTCTTGGCTACTCACTAAGTCATTATGGAAGTCTTGAATGAGTTACTGTTGTCATTTTTCTTACAACAATAGCAAAGGCTATGATTAATAGTACATAGGGATGACATAAAAGTTTCACCAAAAAAGGTTTAATAGAAGAACATTTACTTTCATTTTATAGTTCATAACCACAGCTTTTTTTATAATATGGCTCATGGAGACTAGGTGACATCAATAGAGATGGTTGCATTTTTTTAACTAGCTGACTTTGTGAGTTAATTGCAAAGCCACTGAACATCGCCAAAAAGTTAAAAGTTATACAAAGGGGTAATGTTATGTGGTGCTCAGGAGAACAGTTGAAGAAATTGAGGTGTTTCCACCAAGGGGAACCCTCTGGTGTCTGCTGTTGGGCAGCAAGCTTGATTTTAGACACAGTGAAGGATTTGTATTTTAAGACTATGTTCATACCAACAGTTTAGGAAAAGAAAATGCAATATATAAATGTAATTTATGTCCTTCTGGGCCAAACTATTAATAAATACACCTGCCAGGGGATAAATATGTTAATGTCTGTTGTTGACTGCCCCTTCTGGCTGTCATGCTGTTTTCTTGGCTTCAATGCCATCTGATTCATTGACCCTGAACATGTAACTAACACTTTTCAGACACTCATATGCACCATACTTGTTCCAGGAATGGACTAAAAGTCCTTTAGTAAAAGAGCAGCTTGTCTACTAAGATTTTTAGCAGTACCAATGTTGGCAGTTCTCATACTTCTTTCATAATAAAGATACCTTGAGTTAGTTTATCTCCTATCCTTGTTGGCTGTATTTAGGCAACATAGCTTGAAAAAAAACCCCTCAGTCTTTTGAATGAACAGGGAATCATTATTAGGAACAAGGACACAAGGCCCACAACCTAGTGCAACAAAGTAAAGTACTGTAAATGATCAAATAAAATAAAACAAAAGATAAAATACTCACATTAAATTAATTCGTTTCAGGCTTATCAAGGGTTTATCTCATAGAGTTGTTTGCTTACCAGGATGATGATCACTTGGTTACGGATGGGATCACTTCCTGGTTATAGATGCTGGAGGGCTCAGTAGGATTAATGGGGCACGTTTCTAGTGGCAGCTCTTTGTCAACCATTTGCTTGTTGACAAAGATATGCGAACCGAGATATCAGTCGTTGTTAAGCCTGCAAACTACCTCTTTTAATGTGAGTATTTTATCTTTTGTTTTGTTTTATAATTTACAGTACTTTACTTTGTTGAACTAGGTTGTGTGCCTTGTTGTCTTTGTTCAATTTGTCTGTTACAGGGGGAGGCACACTCCCTCTTCATTTGAGAGCTGTACACCTACACGCAGCCTAAACACCCACCCCTCATATTGACAGACTTTTAGGGCCCTTCTGGCCACTGATATCACTGTAACTGTGTAACCATCCTGACAGTTGTGCGCAACTATTTATTATCTTCCTTATTAGGAAATCATTGTTAGCCTACCATTTTTTTTTATTATACGTTTCCCTCCTGTCCGCAAGCGCCTATTACTAAATTAACACCATTGCGGTTGATAATAGTGTATTGCTCACACCTATGTAAGAATTGTTGTTTTGGGAAATATAGAAACCTTATAAGAACACAGAACTGGTTACATATGCTAGCTACAGTATAGATATTTTTGTTAATGCTAGATACTTTATTATATATGCCTTGTTCGGTATTTAATCCCTGATTATTACAGTAGCTACAAAAATTTTTGAATAATAGAGTAAAAATATATAAATTTCACAAAATTAGCTCAGCATTTCCTTATTTTCTGTTGAGAATATAATGTTTCTAATATAGTGTATTGTAGGCAACAAACTTTAGAAAGAGTGATCTGCAAATAAATATGTTCCTACATAGGGAACAATGGTTCCCTGTTTGGCTCTACTCTGCCTTCCATCTTTTTTTTCACAAACTTATGAAATGGAAAATACAGGTCTGTCGATGTTCATGTGAACCTAGGCTTACTAGCCTCTCTCCTGCATATAGAAGCAGATATAATAGTCCGCATTTGTTACACTTAAGCCTAAAATCAACCAAACAAGAAAGTGTCTGTGGGAAAAAAGGAATCATTTGAAACTGTGGTTAATTTTCTGATGTAGTTTTATTACTTTCATAAAAAAGGTGCTTAATCATCAAATGGTTGCCACACCCTGATCCCATTATTATAGTGAGAATTCATGAGAATGAACTATTCCAGGAGTTATTTTACATCATTTTATTTAGGCAATACATTTACTACCCATGTCCATCACCACATGTACATACAAAAGTAGACACAATGTGCCTTTGTTTTTTTGCTATGAACAAAACTTTTCAGGCTGACAGGAGGTGGGTTAAGTACACGTCTTCAAATGCATTACTATCCAAAAAGAGAAACTCAGCACATTCATTATAATGGATGCAAAACACATGTAGAGAAATAATCTGCTTATTACCAGGAACAATGATGTGATAGACATTAAATAATGGCACATGACCAAATACATGTGAATTAAGCTAAAATTGGCCAATATACTAGGTGAAAACAGACAATTGACATATCTAGGATACAAGACTTCAGATGTCCTGGCCAAATTGGAACAATTCCTCTTTGTTGTCAGTGTAAAACAGTGTAAAAAAGGCAATGCATTTTTTTGACATACATTTCTGATGGTGGAAAAGCTTTAGTTTTTATAAAACATCTTATTTCAACAAATATAGATATAGTTTTATATGTATGCATAGACCGTGGTTCCCTTATTCTTTAGCATTCTAGTACACACTGTTTTCAGGCAGCAGTTTCCATCTGTTCCTGGCAACATCTTGTGTATGGCCACATCTGGTAACTATAAGGCCATCTAATTCAGGTTGCAATGTCTAAACTTTAAATTAGTTCCTATTTGTTGCAAACTCAAGTCTAAAGTATACAAGGTGCAAAAAGAAAATAAATAATACCCTAAACCTGTGTGTGTATATATATATATATATACCCAGGGAAATACTAATGATCTGGCATTGCAGGCACAAAGAGTCAGCAGTCAGTTAATTCAAATATAAAAAGGTCTTTATTAAACATTGGACCAGAAGGTAAAATACATAAGTACATATATGTAGAATCACACAAGTGTGATTCGTTAAAAATAACCATGTGGGTAGTCCTAATATATGACAGTGGTCTCCATATGAGGATGATCACGTTGTACTCCACAGGTGTTTAGTATAAAAGGCACATCACAGACAAAAATCCATACAGCATATCAAAGAATTGTACAAATTTACAATATCATTGAGCGTTGATAGCTCCCCACTCTCCTCCGACGCGTTTCGCCAACTAGGCTTCCTCAGGGAGGTATAACGAGTGGTAACTCTATGTTAGAAAATCAAGGAACACCTACATGGAGGCAGATGCACACTTTTCGTCTTAATGTATCACAATATCATTGACAAAGTGCCTGGAAATGCAGGTCGAGCTCAGGGGGGAAAGAACAGGATACCAATCAGGACGGGTCATCAACTAGAGGCACCAGTTGGGAGGCCCCCTGTTAGTAAGGGGCGCTCACCTCAGGGGCCAGGTGGAGCAGTAGGTGAATAGCTGGGGAACAAGGGAAGGGATTAGTAGTTACAGATTAGTGGTATACCTCTAACCCTCACCACGCACGCCACCAGGCAGCAACCTACCTCACAGACACATATGATGTAAAAAAGTCCCGTGATAGTATTGAAGGGAGGTCTGGAGGTTGCAAATATAAGCCTAAGTAAAACAAAAATAAAGTAAGGGGCAGGTATAAAAAAAGACCCAGGGGTAGCCTTGTACATCATATGTGTCTGTGAGGTAGGTTGCTGCCTGGTGGCATGCGTGGTGAGGGTTAGAGGTATACCACTAATCTGTAACTACTAATCCCTTCCCTTGTTCCCCAGCTATTCACCTACTGCTCCACCTGGCCCCTGAGGTGAGTGCCCCTTACCAACAGGGGGCCTCCCAACTGGTGCCTCTAGTTGATGACCCGTCCTGATTGGTATCCTGTTCTTTCCCCCCTGAACTCGACCTGCATTTCCAGGCACTTTGTCCATGATATTGTGATACATTGAGACGAAAAGTGTGCATCTGCCTCCATGTAGGTATTGGTGGAATACTATATGTGCAATGATATGACTATGTTTCACTATATATCATCATGCGTGCTAATTCCTTGATTTTCTAACATAGAGTTACCACTCGTTATACCTCCCTGAGGAAGCCTAGTTGGCGAAACGCGTCGGAGGAGAGTGGGGAGCTATCAACGCTCAATGATATTGTAAATTTGTACAATTATTTGATATGCTGTATGGATTTTTGTCTGTGATGTGCCTTTTATACTAAACACCTGTGGAATACAACGTGATCATCCTCATATGGAGACCACTGTCATATATTAGGACTACCCACATGGTTATTTTTAACGAATCACGTTTGTGTGATTCTACATATATGTACTTATGTATTTTACCTTCTGGTCCAATGTTTAATAAAGACCTTTTTATATTTGAATTAACTGACTGCTGACTCTTTGTGCCTGCAATGCCAGATCATTAGTATTTCCCTGGGTATATATATACACAGGTTTAGGGTATTATTTATTTTCTTTATACATTCCTACTGGCTAGGGCACACCTCCATACTATTTGACCACCCCCCACCTGTATTAACTATTTATTTATACAAGGTGCAATTTAGGTAAAGCATGACAACTAGGTGACTCTTTTGAATTTTGCATCTAAATTGTTTACTTAGAGCATACAAATAATTGTATTGTTTTTTTTTGGTTTGATTATGTTTTAATTCGTTTTTGTTACGATTTAGACCTTGCAAAACTGGAAGAAAAAAACCCTCTTATGGTACTTTGCTGGCTCTATTTGTATGTTATTGATTTCATGTAAACCCTTATGGTTAAGAAAAAATTAAATCATAAAACATCTGGATGCACTCGAAATGCTGGCAAGTCATCACTCGCGTAACAAATGCATTCACATTGCCTCACTTTGCTGGGATGTTTTCACTAAATCTAATCTAAATATCTGATGTTTTTGCCTTGTGTATAAAATATATTTTATGAATAATGGCACGGGCATAATTATATTAAAGTTACTGATGTGTGTGGTCATAATTTGCCAACATTTCCTGTAAATCGGTTGACTCAGAAACGGTTAATTCCAATCCTCTTGTGTCTCTTGGGTGCTGAGCTGCTTACAGTTATGTTATTCAACAACCTAGTTGTGAGTTTTGGCTGCCATGACACTGGTTTTCGGTCTTCACACTTGCTTTCACTATGTAGAAATGAATGCCCAATCCATTATAAGAGTTCTGTTCTTTTCAATATTTAGAACTGCTCATCATTGGTGATAGTAGACATATAGGATCCTGATTATGATGTAATTGTCCATAAATTGCATAAAACAGTGGTGGGCAACTGAGTTGATATGGAGGGCCACAAGTGCAGCCCTCAGCATCACTAAAGGGCCGCACATAACATTCTTAATCTATACTGACTAGTATAATTATTTTTTAATGAACAAAATTACAGCAGACATTGCTAGAAGACATTATTTTTCATTTTTTAAATAACAAAATGTGTTTAATATTATACTTCAAGGGGCACATAACCTTAGTTTAGGCAGACAGGTGAGTTTCTATGCCCTATGCATTAACAATTAGGTTTCAGGGGCCGCAAATGGAGGACTGAGGGGGCCATCAAAGAGCACCCAAAGGGCCGCATGCAGCCCCCGGGCCGCAGTTTGGGGACCTGGGGCCTAAATTATGGTATGTATTGAGAAAAGAGTATTTACTACAGGTTGACAGGTTCTGTAGACAAGGGGATGTGCTTCAAATGGCTTTAAAAGTTCACTTTTAAACCTACTGTATATCTGAGGACAGTTCTATATATAATTCTCCTCTATTTGTTCATAATGTTTCCATTATATAATGAAATAAAGTACTTCTAAAAACCTGTGAGTGAATAAACAACAGATTAACACTCCAGAGCCTCTAAAGAAATTTGTCCACATTCATAGAATATTGATAATCGTTAATAGACGTATGCTAATGAAATGGTGTTCTATAAAGAGAGTGGATTGGAAATGTATTATAAAATATGTGTGTGACAACACATATATTAGAGTTTAGCGTTCATTTGGTGAAACATCAAATATGCACTGTGCAAAGTTCCATAACAGCTAAACATACAGAAAACAAATCACTTAAGAAAAGTGACAGTTAAGCGCTTTTTAATTGTATTCATAATAAATGTTTTACATTTTTCTGTGTATTTTATTTAAATGTATTTTGCTATTTATAGGACAAGTATATTATTCAGTGCTACATACACCTCATCTGATTAATATCAATGTTATAAAGGGATGCTTATTGTGAAGAAGAATTAACTCATTACCTGGGTTGCTTCACTGACTGTATCACCTGTGGTGGTCCATTTATCTTCTCTGAAATGTGGATGCTTGTAACGGGTCAACAATGAAGGAAGTTGGCAATTTGAGAAAGATTATAGTTACAGAAACCACAATTTTCCCCTCATCACAGGCTTTACTTACATTGGATAAAATTAATTTATATCATAGAAGTTTGTTTTTTTATGTTGGTTACTGGTAACATTCTTGTTGTGAACATTTCTAGTAATAGGCAAAAGTTCAAGCTTGTACATACAGCGTTTGTTCTGTTGTATGGAGAGGGGATGGGGGAGGATCATTGCCCAGCACCCTGCTGTGCCCCTTCCCGTAGGAAGCAGTAGCTGTCTTTCTGTACACTAAACCAAAACATAAATATCTTTAGTTACATTAGATTTGAGCTAGCACAATAATTGTTTTAGGTGGCAAATATCTAGCATCTGTACTCATTTTCATTGAACAAGTACTGAAGGAAATTGTTTAAACAGGGGAAGAGAGATTGCCCTAACTCTCCTCCCCAAATGGACACAGGAAAACAAGTCAGACAGGGATTTTAACATTTAATGCAGTAATTAGAATCACATTAAAAATGTAGCTTTATTTGCAAGTTGCACATTGACCACCTCACCCTGTTTTTTGTTTATTGTCACATTCCAACCACTATATAACATATGAAAAAATAACAAAAATATGTTCCCCATTTCTAGGGTATGGATGTGGGGGTTAAAGGGATTTTAATACAACATACATATATTCAAGGTGCAAGTAGTTTATTACTATTACATGACATTCTTTTACATAGTAAATAGGTGGCTGATAGTTAAAACCCTAACATAACAGCTTACAAAAATAATGATAATAAATCAAACCATTAGTTGTTAGTATACGAGCTAGAGGGTACAGAAAACAGTGCTGATGTTAAATCACTTCATCAGGATTAGCACTTCATGTCTGCATGGAGCAAGAAAAACATAATAAAAGAGCATATTTGTGTACAATAAAAATATGTAACAATGTAATCATCCTCATCCTCAATGGAAGACACAATATGGGGTACTAATGCTTACCCATAGTAATATATTTAAGCACCAGCTGTGTATGGATCCCAGGAGAGTGTCGGCAGACAGTTGCGTGCCCCAGAAGGGAGAGGTAGAGGAGGGGCCATGGGGGAATTTTCTCCAATGTAAATAATGTTCACTTGAGTAATTTGGGTAGTCCATAGGTCTGGGGGAGAAGGAACATATTTTTTCTTATTTTCCCTTAATATTTTATTTCTTTGTTTGCTTTTGTTGTTCAGGGAGTTCAGACAAGACAGAGAATCTTGTTTTCCAACATATCTAATGCATATGTAACAGCTATAAGGAATGTAGAGGAAAGTAGATGGCATGAGTATATTGCTGTAGATATTCGCATTAACCCAGAGAGCTGTAGCAGTAAAGTAAACAATTCACATTCAACTACAAGCGAAGAAATGTAAAATGTAATGTCAGAGGCAGTATACAGTAAGCATAGTTTGATGTTCAGCCCTCAAGCTATTGTTAAAAATGATCTTCTACCAAAACATGTATACAATAGAAAACCCTTTTATGTCAGGCTTGAGACTACTCCATTTCACCAAAACCGTGTCGAGGAATAATGGGTCTTGACAGCTCCCAGGTAATTGCCTGTCTGCATAGTCATAATTGGCAGTGTTCTTGTTTACATTTTCAAGTGATTTCTAAAATCTTAAAGTTTGTTTGGACACTAGAGCTATGCATAATAAAGTATGTACATTTTGAAGGGTATAGTCTGCAGAACATCCTAGTGGTGGAAGTAACATCCTTCTAAATATGGTTCTAAACTTGAAGAGCTTGGCACACATTGTATAAATCATTGTGATTGTGCCCAGGACCTACAAAGGAGATCCTTCAACATGCCCTGAGCAGTAAACATACATGTTAGTTGTATAATTCTAATTATGGATTCATCCAAAATGACAAAATATCGCTACTTACACTCCACAGTTTTATGTTTTTATCAGTTTTGTCAAGTCATTCCACTTACTCTTCAAGATAATGCTGTTTACAGACGGGGCCTTAACATTTGCCAAGGATGTAGACTAATGATAACCGGTCAGATATCCCTGAAGTAGGTAATATTAAAACAAACTGTTATAAATCACCTGCCAAAACCAAAACAATATTTATTACTTGGAACGTGTACTTACTATAAATACATGGTGTAAATGTCATTTTTGTCATCTGCCTATTTATTTAAATTTATGTATCTATACCTAAATCTATATTAAAACTGACTCAAGTTTTTGGAATCTTTACCGTCCCATAATGACTATTCTTTGGCGTCAGACGCAAAAGAATAGTCATTATGGGACAGTAAAGATTCCAAAAACTTGAGTCAGTTTTAATGCACTTAAATGTAATAGCATTTATACTTATTTTCTTTTATCTGTACAAAAAATATTTTTGTACTTCTAGGATATGTATTGATTCATAAATACACAGATATCTAAGATCAAAAAATATTTCTGAACATTTCAGCCATGAAAGCATGTAAAGAAACCATTTGGATAAACATTCATATGTCTATGTACAATAACTTCCTGGGCGTTCTGCCTGAGTTATCTCAGGGGGGAGTTTCTCTGCCAAAACTTACCCTGAGATAACTATAGTAAAACTCACCTGATGCTTCCGTGCCCGCCCCGATGACATCAGATCTGGAGGGGCGGGGGTAGTTAGTGCCATTGACCTCCATGTAAATGGAGGGGCCTTGCATTTTCCGAGTGAAGCCGGAGAATGTTCGGGAGCTGTGGTGCGCTTTTTAAAAAAAACAAGCCATGTGTATTACACCAAGGAGGTTAAAGTGTTTTAATGAAGATATAATATCAAATGTAAGCTAAACATTTAAATAAACTGCCTGATTCTTTTAATGGCAAATTAAAATAGGATGCTTGATGACCTGATGGGACCACACATGGTACTATTTTTAGCAGTCTAAGTAATGGGATTTTACTTGGTAGTGAGACTGTAACAGCTGCATTCAGAATGCTCTCCATGCCATGTTCTTATCCTTTAATGTTATCAGTGTATTTCTTTAATGCATTTGCATATCAAATGGTAGCTAAGCTTTTGGCTTCTAGAGTTGAGATGCTCAAATAGCTAAAGATCCGGTAGGATTTCTTCCAGGTTATCAGTGATAACATTAGATGATTACATTCATTCTGTGGAACTTTGGATACATAATTTTATATAATGTGGAAGAGATGGTTGTTTCCTACTACTTTGGCTTACTTTGGTTTTTTGTTTTCTTGTAGAAACTGCACCCGATGCAGCCGCCCCCCCCCCCCCAGGCAAAAAATATGCATAGGGCCCCCTAACTGCTAGAAATGAACACGGTCTCAAGTAATAGGTATCAGTTTTAGGCGCAGTAAGGAAAAGCTTTCTTCTAAAAATTATTATTATACTTATTTTTAAGTAGTCATGGTTTCTTTTTCTCCTATATATGACCATTTAATCACTGAACTGGTCCTAAACAATATTTTTACCCCTAAACAAGTAGATCAGTAGAAGTCTTTTCCTTACATCATTCAACATCATCATCATCATAAAAAGCTTAATATCTCGAGATTAGCATGCAGTCCAAAATGGGCAGTTGCTGTGCTAGATTGATTCAGTTTCAGTCTGCATGAATTTTTTGTGTGTGTTAATCACCTTTATTCATTTTTGCCATGTACATAACATTAAACTTTTTATATTAATGTCCAAATTGGACATCTCATTGAGCATCTTTAGTGTCTAATATAATATATTTTTAATTCATATTACTAACTATTTCTTAACAATAACATGATTTATTAGAAACTCTGACTAGTTTTGTGTATCTCAGCTTGGATAAATTGACTCATTTGACAACAATGGATTGATTTTCCAAACTGTAAAGAACTTTTTTTTAAATTACTGAGATCTGTTAAATATAATAAAGGTGATTTTTATCGTCATATCTCCTGTCATATTTAGGTAACCCAATTTCACTTTTGGCAATGATCACCCTTACAGTTAAATCAAGTGGAAACGAGGGAATCTTTTTAAATTTATGACCTAATTTACTTAGATTGCATTAGACCGTTTCAATCCTAGAGGGAGCAGCACAAACTTGCGTATATTATGCGGTCTTCAAAAATGTCTTTGCACTTTATTTTCCTAACAGTTCTTTTCGAAAATGTGGGTGTTAAACATCCATGTATCCTAATGCTCCATGTCTGTTATTATTTCTATTGTCACCCAGCAACACTATTTCTGCTATAAATCTCAGTTCTGTTAAACAGAGGATCACTCTACTCTTAAGACCAGAAACATACTTGGGTTGCCACACTGCAGTGGTCTAATAATCCCAATGCAGCCAAATCTATTTTTAAACTATGATACATTGGTATTTGGTTCCTTCACACTTCATTTAGACAGTGGATGTATATTTGATGCTCAGGGATTGGAAACTTTAATTAGCTGGTGGGCACATGGTTTTGGGAATTTGGGATCAAAACGTATATGGAAAAAATATTAAAAGTGTTCTAAATCTTTGTTCTTTTAATTTTCTTACATTTCAAATGGAAGCCTTGTACAATTATTTTTTCCAAACTTAGATTCAGGGTGTCTTGAACAATATTTCGCAAAAAACTTTCACTGCTTTTAAATGTTTTGACAATATTTCACAAAATTTTACTCGTATATATTTAAACTAAGCTTTACCTAAATTTTAATAATTTACCCCTTATATTACCTGGTACATTTAGCCCCCTAATATAACCTGGTGCATTTGATTCCATTGTAGGTATATCTGGTCAAAATAAACATTAATAAATAGTTGTACACAACTGTCGAAAGGCAATCACACTGTAGAAGTGATGTCAGTGATCAGAAATCCCTTCAGTTGATGTAAGGAACCAGGTCAAAATCACAGTAATATGGGTCAGTATGAGGGGTGAGTGATTAAGTAGTGTGTGTGGTCCCCCTGTAAAAGACAAATAGCAACAACACAAGATGGACCACCTAGTTGTGAAACCTGCTGTGTATTATTGTGAGCATTTTATCTTTTAGCATTTACAGAACATAACTTTGCTGCACTAGGTTGTGTGCCTCATGTCATTGTTCCCATAGGTATATCTGGTCCTTTTACACTTTTCATAATAATGTTATAATAGTAGTTGCATCAACTGCATACTTTAATCATTTCTAATGTCAGAGGTATGATATGCCACCTTGAACAACAATAGTACCTGTAGAATTGATAGAACACAGCAGATAGTAGCTGGATGACTAAATATTTGTTGTAACATGCACAAACCTGGAAGGTTTCATCATCTTGATTAGTGATGGCCGAACTTCAGCCATGTCCGTGGCGGACAGATTCAAATTTGAATGTGAAAACCCGGACGTGACGTCAGTGATCCAGTCACATCCGGCACCTGGAAAGCATAGTTCCTGGTGTGCTAATGTCACTGACGTCACATCCGGGTGTGCGAGCCGGTTTTCCACTGAAAGACCAGGTTCTCTACCCGGTCTTCAGTGGAAACATTCTTCCTGCGGCGGGATCTCGTTGCTTATGATCCCACCGGAGGAAGAATAGAGGGCTCCTTCTGGCCGGCGAACAGGGCGGGTCGAACACCCGTACTGTCCACTGGCGAGAAGGAGGGCGAACATGCCTGTTAGTGTCCGCCTTGCGGGCAGTTCGGCCATCACTAATCTTGATCTTTATGGCAATTTATAGCCATTAAGCTTTTCTATGTCCTTATCATTTTGCACAGTTGAGCATCTTTGGACTATGTTCTGAACAGCAGCTACGCAGACAATAATTTAAATTATTTTTCAGCTATCTAAATTTTCAGTCTCTGTTGAATAACATGGACATTCTTAAAAAAAACATTATGCTTCTATGGTTGCCAACTCATTGTGTGTTGGCAATACAACGTATTTTCCTGTAAGAACAAATTTTTGGTTATTTTAGAGTGTTAAACTAAGTCAGATGTCTGTATATTTCAATCAGTGTTGCTTGACATTACATAAACACCTAAATGAGGATATTTTATATGGGCAGCTATGCATTACATTAGCTAAAATGCCTTAGACGGGTCCTTGTACATTAAAAGAGGCAAATAGCTAATATCTATGTATCATTTGTAGTCATTGTTTCAGGTTTTTACAAAAATGCATTCATGCATTGTGTCTTTTTATGCTCTGCACTGATGTCATGCAATGTATACTAGGCTACCTATTGGCATGAACTTTGTCAACAGTCACCAGTATGTTACCACTGGAAGCCAATCAGGAGTATTAAATGTGTGCTGAGAGTGATAACCTAAATTGCTTTTAAAACAAAAATGAGTATGCATGGAAATAAAGGGGCGTTGACAATGTTTTATAATGTCATTGCAAGGTGACATATGACAGACAACAAAAGAGAATAAAGTAATAGCTAAGGGCTAGGAGGTGTTCGTATATTAGTCAAATTAGTAGTGTGCCCTAGCCAAAAGAGATTTGGAAAAAGAACCCTAGTGGTGGGGCAGATAATCACCCCTTGGTCCCTGATTGTCAGGGCCGCTAGAAATGGCAATTGCAGGCATCGAAGTTTGAACAAACGTTAAAAGGTCTTTATTCAATAGTGGTAAGGACCACAACAATTAAAAGGTATATCAGCAAACAAATGGTACCACAATCGGTCCCACTGGTACGCCGGTACAGATAAAAACACGTATCAAGAATGACATCAGTATGACCTTTAAAATTTATAGAGTGAATCATCTAGTGGTCTATATGTCCTCCGACGCGTTCCACCCAGGGGGGCTTCCTCGGGGAGGTAGTTGGGACTATTTAACCTAAGTATAATAAACAGTATATAAGTATAGTTGTATATACACAGACAATCACAATAATTCATATTGAGGGCACAGTTGCCATATATGATAGATGTTGCATAGGTATAGATACACAAAAAGAATCACATTGTCGCAGAAAAATTACATTGTCATATGGTAGAGTCCTTATATCCATTACGTGTCCATTTAAGCATATATTTTTGTGTAGCGACTTACAAAAGTGATACATAATAGTCGAAGATGCATAGTGGTAGACAGTTCATTCAAAGCTTGAGTCTATATCATCATCATTTTATAAAATGTAAACATTAGACTAATCAAGGTATAACAACAGATATGTGGGAGCATTTAGCTGTATAAAGGTTTAAAAAAAACAAAAGAGAATATTTAAATATATACTTCTTCTATTTAGAAAAGGGGTTGTTGTAGGGGTGGGTATAAATGACAGGCCCACATTAAGTAATTGATGTATCTCTCTGACATCTGTAAAGGTTGGTATGTGAATATTACAGTTTTGCTGTGCTGAAGATCTGTCAAACATTTTGTTCCATTTCATTGTTGCAGTTTGCCTTCACACACTTCTTTCTTTGTTTCTTTTCATACAGAAATGACTAATCTTCCTGTTATTCTATTCTCTCAGTTTTTCCCTTAAGTTATTTTTTTCTTGTCAGCCTGCATCAATCTGCCAGCAACTTCCTGTGGAGTTTTCCTAAGTTTCCTTTGTAATACTTACATGTTACTAATTGGGAATGTCAATTTGCACTCACACATGGTACGGGGTTATTGCAGCATAAGAATCTAATGCACCAGGCATACTAGATGACGAGACACATTTTTAAAATGTGTCTCATCCCAAAGTGCAGTCGCTTTAGCAGAGATTTAGGCTCAGCAAATCGGAATTCCTCATAGTGAAGACTTTGGCAGGCAATTTCATACCAGACTGGTCTGTTCTGTGAACGAGAAATTATAAGTTACTGCGTCCTTTTTAGTAATGGCAATTTATTGAAGAAACACAAGAATTATAATGCCCCTAAAGATTTGTGACATGCATTTTCTTTATAATTCCTGTTGATATAGAGATGTAGGGTTAGGTTTACCTCAACTCAGAGAGAAGAGAAATTAAACCGTAGTTCAATTATGCATTGCCTAGTTTCCAACAACTGACCACTACAGAACAAGTAGAATGAGTACAGATCTTACCTGTACATATGTATTTTATGCTTTTGCAAGTGTAATGGACTGCACAAAAAATATTTAGGTAAAAGCAATAATAAAGTGGAGGAAAGCCAAATTGTGTGACCTATCAAAGTTATATATCAAAATCTCTACCAATGAATTTATTTGTTTGATCTACTGAGTCCATGTCCATGGCGTGGTTAGAGAAGCATAGTAAAATGAAGAGTGGTCAACAGTATTTGCTCTTATTTATCTTTCTTTTTTCTTTTACAGATGGCAGAAAATATAGGTAAAGCTGGCCATAGACATTTTATTTTCATGGCGATTTCTAGGCAGATCAACCTCGTATGATGATGTCATCACACGAGAATCAGCCGCACAACCTTTGTGGATTACTCTGTGGATGGGACCGCTGGTCCTCATCCACAGTAATGAAAGGGACCTAAAAATTACGGACATGTTTGGCTGATCTATTTCTGGGCCGACTTATGGCCTGATTTAAGGTGAGCGCATTAGATTTGTGGCCTACTGCGCACGGCGGTCGATCTGCAGTGAAAACGGCCACAAATCTAACCGTCTATTCCCAGCTTAAGCAATGGTTTAAAAAGAGCCAAAAAAGATAACTATTTATACAAGTCTAGCCTTAAAAAAAAGCTTGATGACTTTATGCATAAAGCTGGAAATAGACGGTTACGATTCACCGTCTATTCCTTATGCGATTCTCTGCACTAGGAGCGGCGTGATGACGTCATCACGCCCACCTGCTAGTGCCGAGAATCGGACGGCACTCTTAATGTGCAGCTCATTACTTCGGCTGGGGGCAGCCATCCCCAGCCGAACTAATGGGATCGGGCAAAAATTTATCATCCTGTTGGATAACTGTGCAATCCCACAGGATGGCTGATTTTAGCCCAATCCTCGTTGGTTGCTGCCTCCAATTCCTGCACAACCCGAACCTTAAGGGAGCGTGGAGAAATTGGAACATGTATGCCCAGCTTTAGTCTGGTCCTAATAAATTTGTTAAGCTGGCCATACACCTTTAGATCTCTCCTTTAGATCTAACAACAACTATGTGGTATAGGGTCCTTTGTGATTGAACACATGTAGACTATATTGTTTAGAAAGTCTCGCATATTACATGGTTTTGGAAAAACAAAAGGAGATCTAAAGGAAATTTGACAGAGAAATCTAAAGGTTTATGGGGACCCTTGGGAATAGGACTAAGTGCACTAAAAACTGAGGGTGAGACCATGTGTTTAAATATACTTTTAAACACAGATTGGGTCTTCTTATGTTCTCAGAGGAGCCATAATACCAGCCTCGATCATTGATACAAGGTTACAGGAGGTACATACATTCTGACTCATTTCCTAGCTATAAGGCCTGATTTGTTTCAAAAACATTCATCAATATAGTGCTCAAACATGCGGCTGCACCTATAACTGATGGAAAAACTCAAGAATTCAGCTTTCTTTTATTTGCAAACATTATACTATTTTATGTGGGAATCATTTTTGGCTAAATCCCAAGATCTGTTGCCACACGGTGAGCAATCTGCTACAGACCTCTTTATCTCTGTAGAGAATTTGCCACCTCCCATTTTGTCTCTTTATCTAACACCATTTTTTATAATTTGCTAATAGAGTGCCATATGTATCATGTTATTGAAGAGAAGAGAACCCAAACCGCATTTCTACTCTTTGCACACAATAATTCAATGTTCAGCTGAACTGTAAAGCTTGTATAAAGGACACTCTGTGTGGGCGTTAAAAACAAAGCTGCCTTCTCTACACTGCTTCTCCTTGTTGAAATAAAGAAAAAAAAAGAGGAACGCAAGGCAAGGGTGTGAAAATGAAAACATCAACTCATCTTGTAGATGTTTATTTTCCGCATAGATATGTTCGGGATTTAACCAGTTCAGTGTTTAGGATATCACTTTTATATAAGCAACCTGATTGTTATAATTTGTACATTTATTAGGTTTTGACAAAGTAGAGCTCAGCGATCAATCATTTATTATTAGGTTGTCTGCTGTAGGTTGCTTAAAGCTGAAAATCTGACTAAATGGGGTTGTATTACCATAATAAAAACACATTTTTTATTTGAATAGTAAAGTTGTTTTTTATCCTACATTCTATTTTGTTTGGAGACTTCTGCACAGTTATATGTGTTATAGAAAATAAATCAACGGGTTGCTTACAATGAGAGCAAATAATAATAAATCTGTATAGGTAGCTCAGAACAAAATAAACAGCAACCCGGATAACACCGGGATGTAAAAATGGAACAATGAAGTGTGCAAAGGGTTTCCTCCTCTTTATAAAAAAAAGTCCTACATGGGGATGTAGCTGGTAAGTATATATGCTGAAAGGAATAAAAAACAGAAGGAAGAATAAAATAAAAGGAAAGGAGGGGCAGGCATGGAAAATGAAGGTAAACCTGAGTGGGTACCAGTATCCGACAGTCCTATGAGTGCATGAGTCAATAATACCAGGTATTATGGGAATTGTCCTTCTTATATTTCAGGGATGCAGTAAACTTTCCATATTTCATACTAGAGCCATTGACATTTGTAGGCTACAAACCTAGGTGGGGGATAGACTGTTTCCATTACTTTGGGATACACAATCTAGCTGTTATCAAGGTAGATGATCAATGTCTTCTTTTGTAGATGTGAAATGTAGGAGAAAGGCTGCATTTTGGGTCTAGTTGTGTATGGGTATGTCTACTATTGCCCAAAGTGGACTACAACTTACAGTATGTACATTTTTTTCAAAGAGTTTCAGTTGTTGTGCAAAACATACTAACAGTGCGTTTGTTAATTGCAACCCAGACAGTACAGGCATTCACCATGTGTTTTCACACAGCTGTACAAGCTCTTAGCGTTTGTGACGATTTTAAGGATTTTAAGTTAGGCAACCTTATTTTATCAATTTTTCATTTTTTATATTGTAAACAAGGAAGGGGGAAGGTGATCCCCCAAAACAAATAGGACCAACGATAGTGTGACACGATGTGTGTTAACAGACATACACTTTACACATTACTCAATGCCTTAAAGCGGACCTTCCACCTAGGAGGTCACTCAGCAGTATCAGCTGCAGCTCACCCCATACTGCTGAGATCCTTAATTGTAAAAATAAAATCTTTTCTGACAGCAGGAGGGGAGCTTGTTACGAGTGCTCCCCTCCCACTGCCTTACGTTGCGCCTAGGTAGCTGAATTGGTGTCTGGGACATCTCTCCCAGGCAGGAACTCGTCAGCAGCTGATTCCCCCCTTCACCCCCCCCCCCCCTCAAGGAGCTATGCAGCTCAGACAGAGAAGAGACAGAAGGAGGAGGTGGAGGGAAGGGGGGAGGAGAGGGGGGGACAGTGAAAGTGGAAGTAGTTGTAGGTCTCCAGGAGCTAAGATGCCATCATGGAAACTGCAAGCAGAGTAGGTGAGTATACTGTGGGGTTTTTTTGTGTAGCAGTTTTCCAGGATCTGAAATGCTGACAGGTGAGTATTGTGTCTGTTTAATGTATGTGTGTTTTTTTCGTTTGAGTTTAAAACCGCTTAGACAGTCCCAAAATCAGCCGCAAATGGTATGTGCCCACCTTAAATCAGACCAGAAATAGATCTAAGAAATTGTGGACATGTCCGTAACTTTCAGATTGATGTTCTTGCTTTGCATGTGGGTACGGCTGATTCTCGGCACATGATGACGTCATCTGCTGAGAAATCGCCCTGGCATCGAGACGTCTATGGCAAGCTTTACTGATATGAATGGCCCCTTAGGCTTTGTTATGTGCATACTTGTAGCGACCCCAGGCAAGACTATATTGCATGAAGAAGGTGTTCTTGGCACAGAAGTATTATTGGCACAGTTAAAATTAGTCTTCCAGTCACAAAAATGTTCACTGCATACAGAATGTTTTTTTCAAAGTAAATTGTCTGATTATGCCTAATAACCATCTGGTTTATGTAAATAAGCCATTTCTGTACTTTTGGAATTGTTAAAAAACTGACCATCATTGCTGTCCATGTCATACTATAATAGGTTAAAACAAACTAAAAGCAGATTTACAGTCAGACATTTATAGAACCCATTCCAAACCAAGCTACATGCCAACTTCTAGGAGAAAATAGACCAACTGAGCAGCATCCTTAACAACATGGCCGAAGCATCTGCTGTAGTTGGACACTGTTCCGTTTCAGTTAGAGCAAAAGCAAGAAAGTATATGTTTCAGACATTAAATGTATTTCTTGTCAAAAAATATGCATACTAAAGGAATTTATTTAAGTAATAAAAAAGACTGATACCCTTTTTTAAATATTTTATGGTCATTTTATAAAAAGGATGTTTATCTGCATATGTGCAGTATTGCTCATCGATGTATGTAAAGCACAAATATTGGCACTCAAAGTAGTCTTCTTCATCTGACATAGATTGGCCCCTCGATGTAGTTGTGGCAGGTTGTGAACCCCTGTGTGTGTTCCCTGGTTCACTATATTCTCATTGACACTTCAATACTGTATTAGCTTTAGAGCATTAGCTGCCATATTTAAACCCCAAAACATTGTAGCTACCCTATTACTCTGGTTAAATTTTTGCCCAGGTGTAGTCAACAGGCCTAAAGGGGGAGATTGTCAGTGATTTGGCAATCACCTCCAGCTGTCGGCACATGTAATGCATGCAATTGCTGCACACAGCAGCAAAGTTGCTGTTTTCAACAAGCAAAAGCCATTTTATTGGACCTTGGGGGCACGTTCACACTAGCTGTGATGCCATATAGTACCGCAGGGCAGCTAGGGTCAAGGCATAGAAAACCTGTGTACCTTTTACACCAGACCTGCGCTTGCATTTCTGATAATGGCACACCTTACAAAAATGTTTTTTTGCCGCTAACAGTTATCGGCAAAAGCCTCAACTGCAAGCGCAGATAGTGTGAAAGAGCCCTTAGAAGTCTACGTTTGTTACTTTTGATTTGTATTTGGGATTGTTGTGATAAGTAGTTAGCAGAGTAAAATTGCAGTCCCATCTCACAGACAGTGATACATATATTTTTGTCAAGATCAACATGTATTTACTGTAGTTCCAGCCTAAAATTAAAAATAATGCCACGACATACATGAGTACTAGTAAGCTTTTATATATTACATTTTTGTATTTGGATTTAGGTATCCTTTAGATCTGTCGGAATCCAGAAGAGTATAGTTTTAGATGGACAAAACATGTAGACTAGGTTAAGTCAGTGGAAGTTTATAGGAGCTCTTAGGTGACTTATACTGTAAAAAAAAAAAAATCTGCACCCTCTTATTAAAATTGTCACCATTTACTATGCAACTTTAATACACTTTTTCGAATATTCATTAAAAATTTCTAAATAAATATAGGAAATATTACATCAAGCTATGAGTAATTATTCTGGAGCCTTGTGCTCTGAAAATGTCATTGCATTGGATTGCTTTTGCTCCAATGTCTGCACAATACCAGGCCCATAGACTTTAATAGACTATTGGTATTTGTCTAACTTCGCCTCCCATTTCAAAAGAATGCCTAAACAGAGGGCCTCCTTAAGACCTTATTCTATTTCCATGCCCCACATGACATATTGACATATATTTTATATTATTTTATAAAGAAACATGTTCCCCTTTAAACCAGCCCACCACAGCCTTGACCTATATTTATAGAACTGCTGTACTTGCTATACAGAGAACTGTAAGCAGAAGTCACATAATCAGTTTGACATCTTTTTCAGTTGATGAAGGAAGTGGCTTACCAATCACAGGAAAACTACATGTTGTGAAAGCGGGAGCTACACATCTAGCAAGGGTTTGTTAAACATAATTATATTTCATTCCCAGTGTTTACTTCAAACCTGAATCCAGTATGTGATAGTCAAATAAGTGCGCTAACAGCTGACTAATGGTGTTGTTATTGAATGATACAGTTATATGTGTATCATTTTCTAGTAGTCAGCACTATACAAGGTCAATGGAGGTGTGAGTAGCAAAAAATTCTCCCTGGCAGAAATATGTAATTACATTATACTGCACATATAGTCTCCCTATTTATGCTGAACAGGCCACTGCTCTGTTTTAACTAGACTCCCTTTTCCCCACTTTTATTGTTCTCCAAAAAGCAGAAGTGCAATTACAAGTTATATATTGTGAAAATTAAAAGGTAATAAAAATATAGAAAAAGCTTTTTCTATATTTTTATTACCTTTTTAATACATCAAATAAAATATCAAGGAATTATGAACAATCTACAGGCGCCTCTATAGGCCCTTTTTTTCTTTTTTAAAAAACCTAAAACGGTAAAAAAATACTTTAGGCTATTGACTTGGTTAGGCTTCTATCAACCCAACATACTTAAGCTGGCCACACACGGGTAGATTCTCGTGCAATTGACCAGCAATCAATCAATGACGCCACCACGCTGTGATTGATAGTGGGTCAATCGTAAGGTAATCAATGTGCATCCCATGGGCACATCAATTACTGTACGATGGGGGCCCGGTTTCTCCGGTCTCTCTTTTCCCCAGCCTCCGGCTGGAGAAAGCAACCAGCCTGCAGCCAGCCCCCCCCCCCCCTTCCGTGCTGGCCATGGCCCCTTCACACACACACAGAGCAGCTAGCTGAACACACAACTTGTGTGTTAGGCTCAGCTGCCAGTGTGTGTGGCTCAGCTGTCAGTCTGTCCATTACATTGGATGGGGATAGCGCTCTCCCAATTCAATGTAATGGATTTCGACCAAGGTTTTCCAACATGTTGGTCGAGGAACCGTGGTTGGCTCAGATGAAGAAAGAGATTAGAGGCACAATGGGAGCCATGAGCGCGCATGGCACCCGAGATTCCTCTAATCTGTTACTTCATTGTGCCGTGTGTGGCAAGCTTAACTTTGTCCTGAAATCCGTGTGGCCACTTCTTCACGTAACTCTTTAGCCAGCCATACAGAGGTCGATACCTGTTAGATCGGTGAATGGTTGACTGCAGCGCGGTGACATCACCACACTGCGCTCCATTGTTCATTGATCGAACAGGGAATGGATGCGCACCACTTTGCACCTCGATTCTCATCGATCCTTTCTATATTTTGTTCAAGCGGGATTGATCTCTCTCGATGTGGGCATCGTTGATTCCCAAACAAAAATTCGACCCATGTATGGCATACTTTGGCTTTGGATAGGGATAAATGATCTGTGTAGGACAGGGGCTTTTTCATACATACCTCTGTACAGAGAACAGGGCAGAGATGAAACCTGATGCAAATTGAGTTGCTGACCATGACTAGCAAGACAACAGAAAATAAAGGAGTATTTTATGAAACTGTAGCTGAGCCTGACCCTTCATCTTTTAACCTCTAACTTCAATTTAAATCCTAAACCTAACATTGCTAATAACCAAACTTTAAACTAGCTTAGTATTTGCAAATCAGTACTTACCTTATTGAGCTTATGCCAAGGTCTACTACTTACAGTCCTTAACTCTAGGAACAACTGATTCTGATGGATATTTATACATTTGTAACAATAAGTTCTATTAAACATGTATATATATTTAAAAATGAATGTATGTTGGTCCCAGTGTTCTAAGCAAGATGGGGATTGTGAAGCGTGAAATCTTTGATATACATAACTCAGCTTTCATTTCATAGCTAGGAAGGCTAACATTGCTCTAGGTTATATGTGGAAAATACTTTAATTCTCCATAAGCAGTAGCGAATGAAGATCTTGCCAAATGATTGAAAGTGAGATTAATGTGTGTTGGGAGTATTGTATCCCTTGTCACATCCAAATAGAAACAGGGTTTGGTGAGCACTAAGAATAGATGTACAAAGAGACTGCCGGCTTTTATGTTTTTACTTGTCCGTAAGAGTGAATAAAATATCACAATTCTGCATACACTTTTCATCTATATATAACATATTATTATGGAGCAATTATACCAGCACATCTCAGTTAGGCCAAGTTCAAATATATTAGCTTTTTTGTTTGTTGCCCAAAGTATGAAAGTGGTGACACATATATCTAATGGGCAAGGTCATATCTGTTCTTTGCTGTTGTAGTGTGTTTTAGGGCTGTAGCTACAGCCCTGTAGAAGTCTGCTTGCAGTAATACACAGGTGGGACTACCTTGTTGTGTTAGATAGTTCTTTTGTGCCAAGCTCCTTTCAAAAATTCACATTTACATGATTAACTATCCCAATGCAGCTTAATAACAGACCTCCATGTTGTTTTGTTCAAACTTCTCAAACTGGTTTTGCATAATGTGGGTGTATGCATTTTCCATAATTTTAGGGTGTGGTGTTGTAGTTAGGTATATCAGTGCTGGCACTGGCATGTCAAGGCAAGAGTGTCTAGAAAACTGTTTGGTAAAAATTTACCTGTTTTTTTTATGTGGGTATACCTCTCATTTAAAAAAATTAAGCTTGAGCTCAAAATGATCTATATACTGATATTACCCATCTACAATACACTACAACACTGCTATCAAAATGCTGTCTGTTATCATGTTCACAGGGGAGAAAAATAGCATGATCCTCTGAAATCACAGGCTGGCGGTATAGTGTGGCCTGCAGAGGTCTATGAAAGGGTATGATTTGTGTGTTAGGACATCTGGATCACAAGACAACAATGTAAAACAAATAATTTGGCAACTAAACAGGCTATTGTTATTTCAATTATGTTATCAGCTGCTATACAAATTTTATAAAGTCCACAATATCAACAGAGTGAGACCCAAGTAGTAGTTGGTGTACATCCTTGTAAATTATAACCACTGGGAGTTGGATACATAGCTAACTTGTTAATTCCCAGCATTTTCTTAGGGAATATACTAAATGTGTGCATATTTACTTGTATTAGTTTTGCAAGTAAGGCTTGGTTCATACAACTGACAACCTTTTGCAGGCAGCTCCAGGGGAGGTCAGAGCCTACAGCTAATCTGGAGCCACCACCACAAAGCTCAAGGAGCATTTGAAACGTATTTGCTTGGAGGTCAGCACACCGTCATATTATTATTTAGCAAAATAAATATTGAACAAATACATTGCATACATCTCACCACAAACTTTAAAAGTCAGCAAACATTTTCTGTTATAATGTTTAACTTTTTTATGTTAATTATAGTATTTTTACTTTATAATTTACTTTATAATATAATTATACAGTATAAGATGCACTCCCCTCCCTCAAAATCGGAGGAGGAATTAGTGTTGCCCCTAAACATTCCCACCACGGCTAAGCTTAGCCACGGCAGGGAAGCTGTCAGAGCCTGTATGTGAACGAACTGAAGCAGCTGCTCACACACTCTGCAGGCTGATGATCCGTGCATAGACAGATCATCGGGTTGCAGTTCTCTGTATGTGAGTGGCAACCCAACGGCAGACTGTCCCTGCATCTGTATGTGAGCTGGCTGAAGAGTTCACCAATGGCAAATCCATAGATCAACTATCTACTATATCTTAAGCCAGCCATAGATGTATTGATAACCATGCCATTATAGAACATTCAACAGCAGCATGATGATGACATTAGGCTACAGCCGAACATTCAGGGAATCAAAGTGCACCATTTACATGTGTCGATTCGTACTTTGGATGGGAACCCATGTTCGTTCTCTGGCTGATCAAGATTTTGGATGACATGAATCCGCTGCTGAATTCTGCCTGATCGATTGCAGTGAATGCACACAACGATTTATCGTGAGAAAATAGGCCGTGAAAATGAGACATCCATGGCTACCATTAATATTTAGTGGTATATTAACATCATATTTGTAAAATGTAGGTCCTACACAGTATTTTGTGCAATGATAGTGCTTTGTCTCCAGTGGGTCATTGTGAAAGAATTTTATAGGGAAGGTAAATTTCTCAGGTGGTCATGGATTGTGCACAACGTTTGCTGTGTTATATTGCACTATGTTTTATTTCTTTTCAAAGTATGTTTGCAAAAACCAAAAGACTAAATACAAAGCAAAGATTTACTGTGTAAGAAAGTATGCTGTGAAGTTTGCTGAACAAGAGGACCAGGTTTCACATACATACTAGTGTTCTGTATTACTTCAATGATTGTCCTGAAGGAGTTCTCAGCTGTATCTATTTTATATACTGTATAAGTCATAGGTGCCCAACCTGCTGCTCAGGGGCCGCATGCGCCCATTTGGGTGTTCTTCAGCAGCCCTCCTCAGTCCTTCACTTGCGGCCCCCGAAACCTAACTGTTCATGCATAGGGCATAGGAACTCATATTGCATCAAATAACCTCTGAATCAAAATGCGCCTCACCATACTACAGTATTACCCAATGCTTGAAGTATGATTTAAAATAAGTTTTGTTATGTGCAAGGTTATGTGCAAGTGATGCATTTGTGGCCCTCCATATCAACTTAGTTGCCCACCACTGGTATAAGTAATTCATTTCAATTAGATGAAGCCTTTGTTGTACTAATTAATGCAATTGTACTCATCAATATTTTTAAAATATTCTTTATTTTTCTCCTCTCAAGTGTAGAATTAAAGCACTGCGATAATCATTAACAATGACGTCCCCTTGTAAATAAAACCCTCTGGGTTCTCATCTGCATGTCTCAGTCTGGAATGGGTGACATCAGCAGAAACTCAGACGGTGATGATTTATCCTTGGTAAAAATAAACTGTTGACCAGCAGACATTATCATAGCTATAGCACGCTTCGATTTTCTCTGCTAACTTTAGAACAGATTTGACTTTTAAAGATACATTCTCAGTGAACATCCAAAAAAGTCAGATTTCTTATTTGGTACTAAGTTAGGAAGAATACGGGGCCTTGTATATGAATACAGATGTTATTCTATGCCCTTGGAATCATGCTAAAGCAGAGGCCACTTGCAGCAAATCCTTAAAGCATACCTTTGACTTGCTGCTGATTCCAGTTTGAAGTATATAAAGCCTATTTCTTCTACTTATAGGTTCAATCATTTTTCTTAGTAATATTATTATTACTATTATTGAGATTTTCTTTACATCTTAGTTCCATTGATATACTGTATGTTTACAGTGTTTGTTTTGACCTTATTTTTTTAGTTTTCTAAGGCTACATAGCTTTGCAAATACACGTAATGGTTTTGTGAAAAAAAATCTCCACATTTTCTATACCTCAGCCCTAAAGATCCTAAAAAAAACAACATAATTTTATATTTTTGGCAATAATTATTGAGATTTTTCTTTACTGTAGACACAATAAATGTGAAAATCTCATCTTACTTACTACATTTGACGCCATTTCACTATTTCAGGATTTAAATGCTGCCCTATTCTGGTGACAGCTTCTAGTTTTGAATTGACCAAATTTTTAAGTGCTGATGCCGTTAATCATCAGGACAAATAAAAACTGTAAACAGCATAAGGAACTGTTGAAGGAAATTCAAGTATAGGGAAATAAAAATAAACAGAAAACTTCATATAAAACATAACTTGAAAGCAAAGTAGTACTTACAAACATCAAAATAACAACTTAAGGCCCCCATACACGGGTCAGATTCCTGTCTGATTCCGGTCCGATCGATTCCGGGCGCGTGCACGCCAAACGATCGTGCCGGAATCGCGTGCAGCCCACCTTGTCCGATCGATCAGGTCCGTCCGTTCCGGGGCTCAGAATTGGATCCGACAGAGAACCAACATGTTGGTTCCATCAGATTGATTCTGCACAGATCAGGGGGAGTTGCCATTTGTGAGGTGGACAATCGGACACGGATCCGTCCCGGAATCAGCTGGACAAGGTGGTATGCAGCGATCGGATCACTTAATTGGCCGCTCGATCGGAGCTCCGAGTCCCGCTGAGATCGCCGGAATCGATCGGATGGGTGATCGAGCGGACATGGAATCCGACACGTGTATGGCTAGCTTTAGGAAGGTTCCCTTTAAGCACAATGTCAGAGCACGTGTTTATTGTGTTCTGTTTGTGTCTGTTCTTAGTTATTAGTAAACTCTTTAAATTTTCCGTACAATGGACTATTTGATTGGCACACATGACTTTGCTTTCCTTCCTTGTAGCATTCTTTAATCCCCCATTGTGCTTGTTTCTCCCACACCCACCTGAGACATTGCCAAAACATGCTGAGTTTTCACTCATGGGAACAAGAGTCTATGCATGCCTAAAACTTGCTATACTTTGTCCTGCCAAGTGGACGTGGTAATTCAGGTTTGTGCGTCTATTGTAATTTGGCAGCCCGTCTTGTTACACTGAAGAAGGGAAATGTTTCATTACGTTAATAGACTGAAGATTATAGGCAAGCCACACCTGCTAGCTATTTCAGCAAGAAACAATCTAAAAAGTCTGTGTTTTGTACTCAGGAATGATGAGTATACTGTGCCGCCAGGGCTACTGTGTAGATCATCAGAGATCATCAGAGCAGTGCAGCCCACTTAGGGGTTCTACTGACAAAAGTAGGCACGACCTTCAATCTGTCACATAGTGCAGCCAATGTTCTCTAGATACACTTCTAATATTGCTAAAATTGTGTTTATATCTTTAGGTATGGTACACCATATTATACCAACAATTAGGATTGCCCAATTGACAACATTCTCTTAATTCCCAAGACGAGTCCCAACCAACTGGTTAAGACAAGTAAGATTGGCTAAGCCCAGGGGACTTAACATGGCCCAGAACTATAGCTCCCCTACTTGTCTTAACCAGTTGTTTGGGACTCTTGTCTTGTGTAAATTTGAATTTTTGGGGAAACAGATTTATACAGCAAAATAATCGGTATAAATGTTTACCCCTATAAATGATCTACAAAACAACCGTACAAGTTGCATACTGAACGCTACACATTTACTGTCCCAAAAGGGGAATATTGTGCAATGTTGTGTGATTTGTGGGTCATTATCCTGTGTGTTTCGGTAAGTGCTAACATATCTGTATGAAACTGTTGTATATGTATGCTTTATGCTTGGGTTTCTTGTAAAACAGTGTTGTTACCTGCTGGAAGTCAGCTGGAACTCAATGTGCAGTTCCTACACATTCCCTCAACTATCCTAAAGTCATACACTTCCGCTAGCCCCATAAATGCCTAATGATGGTTAAAATGCATGTATTTTCTAGTAATGTAATTTATACACACTTGGCTTGCAGTCATGATACACTTTTTAGGGTCTCAGGATACCTACCGGTGATTTCTGTGTTTCATAGTCAAAACTTTGTTTTTATTGTTGACCTGAAGTATTGATTCTAGCATTATAACAACTGACCCTATCCATGGTATTCTGTATGGTACTTTCGTTTCTGATTCTTAACCCTCTGAGCGTTTGCCACGTGGCATGGTTTTTTCATAACCGTGCCACGGGCAATCGCGGCAGAGCACAATATGCTCCGCCGTGATTGCCTGCTCAGCTGGAGGTCATTAACATAAGCCCGGCGTCACTGGAGACGCCGGACTCATGCTGATGAAAAGCGACGCCCCTCCAGTTTGACGGAGGTCTATGGCGCCGCCTACCCCCGCCCCCTTCGCGCCACTCGTATTAACGGTCATGTCTGATGAGGCTGTAGGGGCAGATTATATGGTTCAGATAGACGGCCGTGAGTGCGCACGGCGCTCGAAACAGCTATCGATTTGACTCATATCTCCACGTCTGTACCCTGCTTTAATTTGAGGGTGATGCAGATAAATAGTTCACATGTTCATATGTGTCTATTTTACAGACTGCCCAGGGCTATAACTGTTATCTATGAATAGTGCTCAGCTGTTAGCACAAAGATTAAACTTCCTGAGAGCCATTGACACCAAACCTCTTAATTTGTAAAGATCACTTCTGAAAGGCCTGCAGTGTGGAATCTGACAGGCTCACTAGGCAATTCATTAACCTACCCAGTGTAAACTTTTTCAGCTTGAAAGATAGAAATTTCAATTATTACAGGTGCAAAGGCACATTAAAATAGCTGCTAATGGCATAACTTGATTTGTAGTCACAACAAACCAGTTCATAGCCGCACTACCGCTGCCTTTACTATTATTTAATCATGGAAACTCTTCAGCTTTAGGTCTTAGCTTCCATCCTACTCTAATGCCGTTTAAGATGATGAATGATGGAGGGACAGTACTCTTAAACCACAATCCGTTCACTTTTCATCATTAAACCTGAAATAAATATGATATGCTACATAGAAATATGAGACGTACAGTAACAATTGATCTTGTAATTATCACTTGTGACATTCCTATGTTTCATCTATATGTTGAATTTTTTTAACAGTGTTATACTGACTGTAAACATGCCAATAAAAGCCAGCAACATGGCAAATTTGAGCATTGCCTGCAATAAGTAGTTGAATATTACCTACCTTCAAGCATTACATATGCTCACTATAATATGCAGAGAAGGACACATCCAGAAGGATCGGCAAGATTGCCGCCACAGAGAGATGATACGTGCTCCTCTTGGGCAGGTAAGTAAGCACAAGTGTAGCTCATAAGAAGCAATATTTGTAAACAAACTTACCCCAAACTACACTTGGGGTAAATGCCCAGGAGTTTAAACAATATGTTCTGTACTTCAGCAGTTACAATATGCCTTCTAATTCTCACGCCTACCATGCTGGGGGACAAAAAAACAGGAGTATGGAACAAAAGAGATCTCATAATTTGACTTCTTGTCTTATGAGCTATAGTTGCACAATATTGTAGATGTGATATCTTAAGCTTTGAATTGAAATGCTTGCCACTGCATTGGTTTTAAAATATTAGGATGCCTAAACATACACAGCTGTATAACTATAAATAAAAAAATAGATGTCACTGACACTACTGGGGAAACAATATACCCCAATCCTGTGATGCACATGCAGTTAACCTCGATACCATATGGAAAATTGTTTAAGGTAACTTGTAGGAGAATATAATAAAATTTTCATCTTCTCCAAGTATAATGTATGAGGACACATTAGAAATGACACCAGAGAGGCAGATTCCTGCAGTTCTTAACCTCCTAGGTGTTGCACATGTGGCGCATTTCTTTTTAATTTCCTGCCCGGCGGGAGGTCCCATGCACAACTCTGGCGTCACTGGAGACGCTGGAGTTATTCTCTTAAAAGGCGACGCCCCTCCATTTGCATGGAGGTCTATGGCGACACCGACCCTAGCCCCCTTCGCATCACCCTAGCTCCCCTTCACGTGACGCGATCGGGGGCAGACGCGAAAGCATCGGCATACATGCTGAAGAAAGGCGACGCCCCTCCAGTTTGACGGAGGTCTATGGCGCCGCCTATCCCCGCCCCCTTTGCGTCACCGGTGACGCGATCGGGGGCAGACCCGGAAGCATCGGCATACATGCCGATGCTCCCGACCGCCGTCAGAAGACGGCGAGACCTCGGGCGTTCCTCCGGCTAACTCGGGCTGAGTTTCATGATGCATGAAACTCAGCCCGAGTTAATTCGGGGAGAACGCTCAGAAGGTTAAGAATGAATTAAGTTCATAAGTCAAGGGTCCACTGTACATGTGATATGCTGGGGTATTCTTTGTGAATTGTATATGTGTCTGTACATATGCTTGTCTACAAATTATTAAGAATTTAGTAAATCTGATTGTCTCTTTATGGATACTGCAAATATCATATTTTTGGGAACATAAGACACAGTGGTAAAATAATATTTGTTTTGGGTCTCATGTGCCCGCATAGGTTTTTCCAGTCAGCCTTTTGATTGGCCGGCCCCGAAAGGCAGGCAAAGAGCCCATACTAGCAGGAGTGATACACATAGTCAGGGTAGTACAGGGTGTCAGCCGTAGAAGGTAGAGATCTGCAGTGTCCTTCTCATCACCCCCTCTTCCCAGATGTGTGAGAAAGAAGCCCTGATGTCATCTGTATACTGACCGCAAGTGTTCACTGGGGGCATCTTGTGGCTAAAGTTGATATTGCACAGGATTTTTTCCCCAATTGCGATTAATACTTGAACACTTCAAATATTTTTTTCTTGTTTCTATATTAATATGACTACCAAAATATTTAGAGGTATTTAATTATGACGCTACTAGTTTTAATACTATAGGTTGTCATGTGGACAGTGTTCAAACCTTGTGGGGGGAGGGATTATCTGATAGCAGGGAACAGGCTGGATGACATTGAGAGGGATGGATGCTCTTGCAAGCTGAAATTTATATGTCCAGCTCGCTTCTCATAATATTAATAGTGCTTGCCATCAACCAGCACAACCACTTTCAACGATAAGTACCATAACTGCAATGTATTACTCATAGAAAGCTCACAACCTGTAAAAATTTGATTTCCTGATCTTTATTCTGCAGAATTCTTTGGCAAACATTGAAAATGCTTTATTATTTTTCCATATGTGGTGCATCAAGTTAGATGACATGTGAAAACCCCATAAAACTGTATTTTGTTGGGTTATTTGGTTAGACAGTACATTGTTTCATATACCTTCACATATAGGAATGTTGTTTATGACTTGTTAGTTTCCATATAAGATTTGCTGAGCCTTAGCTATTGTTGACATAATCTCTTTTTATTGCCTTGAAGTCGATGTCTCCAGCCTGGAATTGTCATTGTTTTCTATGAAGAGATATACCTTATGACAAACCATCATCTAAACGCACTGACTGTTCATTGATCACAAGAGAAGGAATATATCTTCTTATACAGCATATTAATGGGAGCGCAAAGTGTTAAATCCCATCAGAGTACATCTGTCATTACAGACCTGACATGTGCTGACTGAGAATGCTCTAGACAGGGTCAGACAAAGCAAACTAGGCTTATATGTGAATCCCCACATAATTTCAAGCATTTAGGTACTATCTGACTGTGATGTCTAAAATGTGAACCCACAGACAGGGATTTGGCTGCAGACAACATGTAGTCCACATGCAGAGCTACAGTGTGTTATAAATCCTTTCCAGACATGATTATGATTGCTGATGCTATAATAGGGGAAGGAAAATAACTGCCCTATATTTACCAGCAGCGTAGCGTATGACATTTGGTTTGTCAGTGTTTTCTGTCTGCTATTGCGGTTTACTTTTTAATCTCAATGGTAAACTTTGAGCACAAAATGTTTATATTTGTACAGTGGTACTCATGTTATGATTAAATTGCACAGATATTAAAATAATATCACATGGCAAAGCAACATGTTTGTGGATTGTTTCTTCTGTGCTGATGGGTCTTTTTTATATAAAAAATTACTGGAGATATCTACAATTATTTAGGTGTTGCCATTTGTTTCTAAACCATTACCAAGAGAGTTGGAATCCTGCTGATAAGTGTCATCACATAGTTTATTTAACTTATAAACTTCTTTATTGAATTATTTTATTTCTTCCATTTCTATTTATTTTCTGTTGGCCCTAGATGGAGAAAGAGGATTTTACCCTAGTGGGACAAATATTTATTTTGGTAAACCTGGAATTCAGGTTTAACTTGGGTTCTTTATAGTTCATTATGTATAGTTCATCCTGTAAAGTGTATTCTCACAGACTGTCAAATGGAAGGCTATGCATGATGAACGTGTGGGCTTGGCGCAATAGAGACCCTGCACATTGAAAGCAGTTGGCTACAGTATGCCTTTAAACTAACACAATGACCTGGGGTGGTATGTAAGTTTTGCAAAGCCTTCATATTGCGTACATTATGTGACACATTCATGTACATGTCAGCCCAAAGACTTAAAGGGGGCTTATAAGTGCTGTGCTACAATATCATGCACCCTTAACATGTGAATAACCTGCCCATACCACCCATTCCGCGCCATGGACGCGTAACATTTACATGTTGTCTAAATTGTAAAATTATGTCAGCCATACTAGAGAAATGACGGACACCAGGTGTCAAAAACAAGTGAAAATATAAAGTAGATGCATGTATTCTACTGAAGAATGCATATGGATAATTGCTCTGAATTTATTGAACCTTCAGAAAAAACTTACTCCAGTAAATAGTGTTAATCCTGAATACTCCAATAAGGGAATTTTTTTTGCGAATATCAGCACTTCTAGAATTCACAAAATTCATGAATAAAGTACTATATCTATATTCGAGATTCGGTAGTGTGGATAGCAAAAAAATGAGAATATCCATACTTTTTAGGTGAAGAATATAACCTATAAACCATTGTTTGTGCTGTATAAGTTCCATCATTTCTATTCACTGCATGATACATTCAGTTATATTACCTCCATAACACTACCACATCTGCTTATAGTGTCCTAACAGGGTGGTTTTGAAACAGGATAATGTCTCTAATGTCACTAACAGTCAGCTTGGGTTGTGAAATGGGTGCACACAAATGATAGGGTTATCAAAGGCATCCAAAATTTAAGGGGACTTTTAGTGAACATACACTTAGTGGTATCTGATGTCCTCCTTTGACATGGCTTACTATTATCTGTCCTCAAAGATTCTTTTCTACCCACTCCCTGTTCTTTAGAAACTTTATTGTCCATTCCAAGTCTTCCTGTACACATATTTGCTATTGGAATTTATAAGATTTCAGAACATCAGAAATCAACAACCAAGACCTTCAAGAAGAGGCTATGATAGGCATGTGGCTGTGGGAGTAACTGCTACTGTTCCTTTATACTAATGGTTTAAAAACACTAATTTACTACACCTATAATAAAAAATAAAATAAAACTTTGCTTGTTAAGTTCTTCATATAATTACGCAGATGTATATAACATTTGTAAGAATTACATGGTTTACTTCAGGTATAGATTTAGGTGTATTCCATTGAAATAGTAACACACACACACCATTTTGTTAAATAAATACAGTAGCGTAAAAGCCCCTACACACGTACCGAGTGGGGGCCGACAGAGCAGCTCAGATCGGCTCTGGAGTGCAGCGTGATGACGTCATCACGCTGCTCTCCAGAGCTGACAGCATCGGCGGGCACCCTTTGTGTGCCGGCAGTTAGACGCTGGTCTCCATTGAAACTAACGGCATCGGCCAGAGATTATCCGACATATCCGTTCTCTGACCGATAGAGCTGTCGCCCCATGTGGACACCCCCGATCGGTGGTCGATTTTGCCGCCGACTGGCAAACGCAAAAGCCCATCGGTCGGCCGCCATCACTCTGGGCGTGTATGGCAGCCTTAAGGCCCCCATACACGGGTCGGATTCCGGCCGGATTCCGGCCGGATTCCGGGCCGATCGATTCCGGGCGCGTGCACGTGAATCGATCGTGCCGGAATCGTGTGCAGCCCACCTTGTCCGTCCGATCACGTCCGATCGTTCGGGGGCCCAGAATCGGATCCGTCAGAGAACCAACATGTTGGTCTTTTTGATCCGATTCTGCACAGATCAGGGGGAGTTGCCATTTGTGAGGTGGAATCGGAGGTGGAATCGGACACGGAATCGTCCTGGAATCGTGCCGGAATCCGTTGGACAAGGTGGTATGCAGCGATGGATACTCTTAATTGGCCGATTGATCACACCTGCGATTCCCGGCAGAATCGCCGGATTCGATCGGATGATGTATCGATTGGACATGGAATCCGACACGTGTATGGCTAGCTTTAGGTGTAAATTAGATAGACAGATATTTTTGTAATGATTGCAGTAAGTTGTCTACATATGTTCTATTATCTGGCTTTCACACTAAGTAATATTGATGCCACTGCCGTAGGACCAATCAAGACATTAAACTTCTCTGGAATAAAATGCCCTAAGCTTACAACAACGTTTTAGCCAAAAGGGTGTTGCTCTTGGAACAGTGCCTGGTTACACAGTCACAAGCCTGCTAGCTGACTCACCAAGAACGGAATTTAAACATAAAATTGTAGCCAAAGTCATTAAAATTGATTTAGATAGCTGTCTTTTGCATTGTTTCTTTCTTTATACATGCTTTCTTCACAAATAGAACTTTACATAAACTATATACTGATATACTTATAAGCTAAAGATTGGTATCTTTTGAACATTAATGCTCATTATATCTGTTTTGATTTTTGCTGCTGCTTCCAAGAGGAATATGTCATCACATTTCCACATTTCCAACAGTGTTATTATACTAATATTCAAATATTAGGAATTTCCTGTGGCTTTGGTGCAATGACATGCAGAAAAAACTTAACCAATAATTAAAAGTTTTTAGACATGTTACATAGTTAATAAATATATTTAGTTTCATGCAGTTCAATTTCTGACTTGTTATTGTTATTTACCCTCACCAAATTCACCCAATCATGTGTTTATGGATCTCGCTTATGGCAAAGATCCCTACGGGAAAAGAAAATGGCCTGGACCATTGGTGACTTTTAACACATACCCACTCTTTCACTTGGTCTGCCCCTTCTTGGTCTCCGTTTCTCCTAAGTAATTATATTTTTCAATAATACCATTTACAGTTGAATGTATAAAGCACTACATTTATAAAATGGTCCAAATTTCAACCCCCAACCCCCCCTAAATTGATACTTTTTGTATCGTTATATTTCAGCAGTAGGTCAAGCAGTAGACAAGATGTTTTGCTTTGTAGCTTTCTTGTGTGCCAGAACCTGTGCTGTCTCGTATAATTGGATTTTTATGTATTTATTACTGTTATGAGCATCTTACATCTTTACTACAGTGGTCTATTGTTCCAAATTTTAGAACTTTAGGGCCCATGCCAACAGTATGTATTTTGGTCTATGTATTTAGTTGGTTTCTCAAATGGCCTTTGAGTTGCCTGTACACATTAGTGATGAGCAGCATAGACAATATTTGTAATTACTAAATATTGTAAATGTTTTGACAAATATTCACAATAAATTCGTAAATTAAAAAATTTGTGATCCCCAGTCGTTATTACCTTTATTGCACGAATTGGCACTTGTACACAATTACGCAATTCCGAAGATAAACATCTTCTCAAACTTTCAAAGTGCCAATATTCACAATAAAAACTTGTGATTAGAATATTTGCGATCAATACTAGTACACATGTGACTATTTCTTTTTCACTTTGTGGCAAGAATTTTCAAGACTCCAAAATATTCAAGCTGTTCTTTTGTTTCCTTATTCAGCCGTGGGAGATTTCAGCTCTTTGGCTTTGGGACACATATTGGCTAGAGAAAGCTATAATTTCATTCGGCCATAATTAAGATGTCGTCCATGTGCGAGGAAGCTTTGTGTGTCAATATAAACACTGCTGTTATTTAGAGCAACATGTAGGAGCTGCATAAGGAAAACACTAGATGGCCATCAACATATACTACTTGATGGCTTCTTCTTCCGTGAACGTGTTAATATTTTATGCAAAATGTAAAACACTGATTTGATTCAGGAGCTCCTATTATGCTTTGTTACCATGGCAACAGCTTAAGTCTGAGTCACAGGGAGAGAGTTTCCCTGGTAGAAGCACTTACTTATATTGAGTCCTACAGAAATGTCAGTGGTCCGCAGGGAAATAGATGTGTTTTTATTCAGAGGATATCAGTACAAAGATGAAGAACTGCATATGCAATTACAACAGTACATGACAGCCCTTTGCAGCAGGCACATTTTCATACTACTTACTAGTGATGACCGGCATAGGCAACATTTGTATTCGCCTCATGCCGCGAATTTTATGGAAAACATTCGGAAAATATTCGCATTCGGCAATTTTCGGGGGTTTTTTTTCATTGCGAATATCGGCAGTTTTTATTGCAAATTTCATGCGCACAATATTTGTTTAACATGGCACGAATTTTATGCGAATGTTCAAAATTTTTTGCAATATTCGCATCACTCCAATATTCAATTGAAAAACTGTTGATGGTGTTGCTAAGCTCTTGTTGCAGCCTTCCCATTCGTCCACTTGCATTGAGAGGCATGTGTAATGGATAAAAAATACCGAATATCTGGAATTGCGAATATTCAGCAATATATTCACCATCTTCGCGAATTTCCGAATGCCCGATATTCGCAAATAATATTCGGAATCCGAATATTCGCAATCATCACTACTACTTACTTTATACCAATAATCCACTGACAGCACTGGACCTTATGTATATAAAGTGTCTGATAGAAAGGTGGTTGTGATACTTTAGATCAAGGGCTTTACAATGACCAATAATTAAAATGGAAAATATATATTTAAAATTCTTTGTTATAAAAAAAAGTAAAACAGAAAAGTAAATATTAGTTTTATCCTATGTCCTATGTTGTCATATGTCTTCCTGTGCTAGTGCTGCCCCAAACTTCCTGTTTGAGAAGTGTGTGGTTTATACAAGGGCTTCGTCTCTTTCTTGTGTGTTACTTGTTAACAGTTATTCTGTATCTGCATACAGCCCTATCTACATATGCAGCTCCAATAGTTAAGGTAGCCACCACAACACAGGAAGTATCTGTACACCTAATATATCTGCTTGTTACACAAGAACGAATAGAACTAGGCTAAGGCTCTATCTGGGCGGTCTGGGACCGCATTCGGCCATGCCTGAACCACTCCCATAACCCCCAAAGGCCCCTTTTCCACTGCCGCTGATTGGTCGTGGGTAGGTGAGGTCACGGAAAAAAATACATAGTTTAACTTTTTTTTTTCTCTAACTCTGACCTGCAGATGAATCTGAAACTTGTGTTTACTACCAAATCTATTCAGAATGTAAAAAAAAAGTTTTGAGATTTTTTTAATATATATGAGAACAAAAAAATTGCAAGACTCCATAATATGCAGTTATATTACTGGGTGTGTGAAAATTGTTACAACAAAAATATTAAAATAGAGTGACTCTTTCCTGGTAATAAAGATGAGAATGATATAATAAGCACATTCAAGTTAGTATTCTATAAAGATTTATGTTTTTATTTATATGTCTCCGTACACCTTGGTAATTCCACAGATGCTATATTTAAATGCCAAGGCTCCTCTAGAAACTTCAAATTAAAGCCTTCCCAGACCACATTCTTTGTTAAAAATAGAAGCTAAAAATGTTGCACAAAATAAAAGTGATCTGCCTACAATGGCATACAGAAAGGTTTAAATACTAGCTTTGTTGGAAGCTAGGGTATATTGTGTACACTGACCTACATATAGCAGGCATCTGGAAATAAATGGGACAACAGAAGATAGTCATACTATCATAAAGAGTGATAACGTGGGTTTAGCTTGGCAAAACATTGCTATTTTTACTTGCTGTGTTAGATAGTAATCTGATCTGACATCAATGTTGTACAATGTGTGAAAGTAGCATTATTCTGATACTGTTATCCACATTTGGATCTACATGTGGATTTTTTTTTTTGCTAACGAATCAAAAAGACTGATGTACAAAAGTTGTTAATGCAAACTCTTTTTTTACTTTTCTAGAATGTTTTAGGCATATCTGAGGCCCAACTCTCCATGCACTGAGGTAGACATAGATTTTCGATTTGCTCATTCCAAGCATAGGGAGCTATGGGTCAATCGCACAGGAAGTGATCAAGGGTCTCCACCAATGTACTTCAATTGACAAACGATCAACCAAAAAAAAAAAAAAAAACAAGGTTCAATTTGATTTTTGATACCTTTTTTTTCAAGAGCCTTTATAGCTTAGGTCCTGCTTGTTACTAGCAGGTTCTCCTTAACCTTTATTTCTAAGAATAGGTCTATATTTCTAGCATGTTTTTAAGCGTTTCTGAGTCTCTTATTTTACACATTTGACCCAACAGAGCCAATTTCTTTTTCTTCCCTAACCTTTTGTAAAATAAATATTCTTGCCCAGGGGATACACAATACATTTTGATCTATTTTCATACCCTGTTAAGCCCCCCATAGACGGGCAGACTCCCGGCCATAGTTGTAGCAGACCAACCTGCGTGCGCACTCCCGCCGATCACATCAAGGTTGGTCTGCCGCAACTATGTGGGAGCCCACCTTGAATTATGTAGAAAAAAAGCTGGCAAGTCGGGTCGCATACGGATCCGTCATGCTGGTATTTTTTCTCTACAAACAGCTCTTCTAACAGCTGCAGCTTGTAAACAGTGAGGGGGAGTCTCCTCCCCCTCCCTGTTATTGGCTAGTTGGACGGCAGTCTTGTGTGTCAGTGGAAGACACAGGATTGCCGTCCAACATGTAACAGACTGATTACAGCGTGGTGACATCACCACGCTCTAATCAGTCTGCTAAAGGTCTGCCATAGATCGAGGTGTCTATGGCAGGCTTTAAGTTCATTTGTGGTTAAGATGTTGTGCCTTGTTATCGTTAAAACTTAGTGAATCAAAGTACAATCTCAAATTGCACAGTCCTAAATGAAATGGTACCAGGGTATCACAGTATGTTATTACTACATAAAAGCAAGTCACAGCTTCCTAAACCTCAGTACTCATAAAGAAGTAACCAAGGCCTCTCAACCCTATTTCAGCGCCATACATAATACAGTGCAAAATGTGCTGTCTCTTTAATTATCACAAAAAAAAAGCCTTTCTGTCAGACTATAGGGAATAAAAGCATACTTTTAAAGTCAAGAAAGCTGACCCCCTGACAACAAAGTTGAAACTAGTCCCAGACCCAGTTTTTTTTTCTGTCTAATAAACGTAAAAGCCTGTATTTTTCAAGGGCTTTTATACCTTAGGTCCTGCTTACAACTAGCAGGTTCTCTTTAACCTGCCATACTTATTATAATTTTTTAAATCTTATTAAAACAAAGTACCTGCAATTTTGCATAGCACTATACAGTAATATAAAAATATATATACAGAATATAAAAATTAAACTGGCATACACACAGGAACAATATATATGACACAGAAGGACCAAAGGACTCTACCCCATCAAGCATACAAAGATGGGAATATGGAAAAGAAAGTTCCCAAAAGGTAGTACAATTTGTTTTGCCAGACTTCTTCCCTTTTTTCATATTTTTTAATCAGTCTGTCTCTATGTCAACGTTTTTTAAGTGTACTTCGACACAGTAATTTTCCACAGCAACTAAATATTTATAAACTGGAGAAAAAATAGGCAGGAGAACAAAGTGCAGCAAAGAAAAAAACAATGTCATTTGAACTGCTTTAGGTTACTTCTGCATTTATTTTGACTTGTATGGGGAAGAAAAGCAATTTAGATGCGAACAGATATCTATATACGGTACATTACTTTTTTATGCCTACATTCCGCCTTCTAGAGTCTTCTATTAGGATAACCCATTGGCTAAGGAACAGGCAAAAATCCTATATGAAGGCAAGAAAAAAAGTATCTTGAATAGCTTTGTGTTGCAATAATTTTACTTGTATGCCAAAATAAAAGAAACTTATATGTGATTATCTATGTACGTAGCCATGAAACCATGTCTCTACTTTCTCCATTTTCACCAATAGGTTATTTTTAGCTTGTATTGGAAAATAAATAGACTTAATGTCTTTATAATTTGGGAAAACATTGAATAGATGTTGGCAGTGCTTTTGTTATGCATAGAAAAGTTTTGGTATTAGGGTTCTGGAAAACTACAGGAGACAAATGTTACTTTGCAGTGTCAGGAAGAGGTTCTAAACAACTAGGCTGGCCACCGAGCCATTAAAAATGGGGCCTTTTGCCAATGTTATAAATAGGAAAGGGACCATAAGCCCTCTCTGACCTTTATCTATATTTATGGATATTAATGGATATCTTCTCAGGTATAAAATTACAAATATTTTAATGTGTGTATTTTTTAAAGCATTTTGAAAGCATTAATAAGGCTAACATACATTTTCTTTGGTAGTGGAAAAGGAGGACACAGCTTGGAATAATCATCTGTCCCTGAGCTATTAAAATAGAATTTAAAAGCAGACAATATAATTACTTGTTAGTCTAAAAGGATCATAGCAATTAAAATGTTAGAGTGAAACCGAGAACAATGCATATTTCCTTTTGTTTGAGAACTTCTTTATAGCATTTAATCTAGATGATTAAATATCACACTTTTTTCCCATATCATTGCATAATATTAAAAACATAAATCTATGTATATAAAATATTCAGTGGCAATGAAGTTATTTAATCATAATCTAAAATAAATCAATTTGATAAACTGATTTAGTTACAACAGACTATTTTGCTCCTGGGTAAATCCTCCCAGGGCATCTATTACATTCCCAGCTAGTATTTCCTATTATTGAATGTTAAATTACCTAAACTCAGACATTTTAAAGGCAAAACTTTGCCTTTGTACTGCTCTATCCAACACCTTGTCATAACATTTTTCTCCTTTACTGGATATGTATGACCACCAATTATGTGTTCAGTGTTTGGTCTATTGGCTTGCTATTGATGTTGCTTGGACATGGCTAAAGTTGGGAATGTTTTTTTAACAATACACACTACAAAGGTAGGCAAATTGGTCACACATTTCATTTTTTTTCTCCCTTTAGAGTCACAGCTTGGTAAAGAAAACATACTATATATTTTTTTTACAGATTTTCGCTTCGCAGCCCACACACACCTTTCAATTACTAGATTCAGATCTACCAACAACAATGTAGTGAAAGGGTTAGAAACGTCCTCATATTATGGTTTTGGTAGAACAAAAGTTGATTGTACAGAAATCGTATAGTATGATTGTAAGGTGTATGGGGGGCTTTAGAGACAAAGAAGCCTGTATTACGTTAAAAATGAGTCAACGTGTGTATAAACAGTAACAGTAGTGTAATTGATAATAGATAATAGAAAAAGCACCCTCATGCCTTTATGTCATTTACATTTTAAATACCAATTAATAAAGTTGTTGTATGGTGAAGTTACATTGTGCTAAAAATACAATAAGCCAGTTCACATACATGTGCACTGATCAGATTGTACTGTTTAGAAAACTTGTTTGAAGAAACTTCCCAGGAAGATAAATTGATACGTTTGACCTGTTTGTAGATTTGTGAAATCTGTGCCCTCAGTACAAATTTACTGAATGTGCACAGCGTGCTGTTGACTTTCCTTACACTTCGAGCGAAGCACAACAGACAAAAGAAGTTCTTGCTTAACAACCTGCCGCCTGTGAGCTTGACAGCTTAGTACTATGGCCTTTTTGCCCCTGCTGCTTGATGTAGATTGCCACTTAACCTTTACATGGAAGAAATTATCAGCTGCTCTGTTGTGTTGATAACAAGGTAATGCTGTTGTATAAGAGTACTGACAATGTCCTGTCAAAGCAACAAAATTAACATACAAGATTGGAATTCAGATGGTAGGAGCAAGAACAGCTGAGAGTGTGTGTGTGTGTGTATATATATATATATATATATATATATTCAATAGACTCTTTGCTATCAGGACATAGACCAAAATAAAAAAAGTTTTTATTGGAAAAGGCACCTTCATGCCTTTATATCTTGTCATTCTAGTAAAATATATATTGTGCCTTTAGTGATCTGGGGTTAACTAATGGTAACTATACAGTGCTGTGATATAATTTACTAATAAAAGGCAGTCTACTGTGTATAGAATTGATATTAATATCAAAAGTATATATATAGATTGTGACCCGCTGTTTTGGCCGATCGACCGATCGGCAGACAGCATCTAGGGATGCAGGCTGTTCAGTCAGCCTAGCACGATGGGAGAGGGAAGGGAGCTGCTAGCCCCTCCCCCACTTCCCACCTCAGATTCTAAAATCGCAAATATATAATCGCAATCCATTGCAATGAATGGGATCGCGATTATATAATCGCTATGCAATTTTTTAAAACGGAAATGACGGATATTCTCCCAATCGAATATCCGAGCTCCATTGACTTGCATGCATTGCGCATATTTGATCGCAAGTGTGATTTTAAGATCGCAATTCATGTCGTAAGTGCGGGTATTCGATATTACGAATATGGAATCGTATATTATGGCAGATATTCGCGAAATTACGCTAATTCGAATATTGCCTAGTCGCTTATCACTACAGGCTGATTCCTCAGTCCTGATGGATCTCAGATCCCTCGGAGCTGAGGAGATATAACCATACTTTAGACGGAGACACTGTGTCCCTGTCTAAAGTATTAGACCGATCTAAGAATTGCGGACGTGTTGATTTGACTGCAGATTTAGGCTCTTTAAGCTTAAGATCGGCACCCGATCAGAAATCTAAGCCTGTATGGGGGCTTAAAGATTGCTACATTTGTGTCATTCCTCTCAACTTTTATATAAAATCTTATTTATGGCACTATGTATATGATATAGTTCATAAACAATATTACCTTTCATGTTGTGACTGTGCAGGTTAGTTTTCATTGTGGGGAATGTTTAGATTTTCAATATCATTTACTGTTCCAGCTGTCATTTTCCTATGCAGGTTTGAATTGGATTGGTGGCAGACTTCTCATACTTCTGACATTTTGTACAGGAGGGTCTGTTTTATATAAGATTGCAGCTGTAAATATAAATGTTATTTAGTATTAACATGAAGTCTGTAGGAAACCTTTGCAGTTTGTAAGTGAAATAAACTGAAACAAATGTCAAAAAATGTAAGGTTCCTGTGGTGTAAAAAATTAGACAAATACAAATAATTTCAGAACTTTTTTTCCACCTTTAATGTGACCTATAAACTGTACCACTCAAATGAAAAACAAACTGAAATCTTTTAGGTGGAGGGAAGAAAAATATAAAAATAAAATAATGTGGTTGCAAAAGAGTGCACACCCTTAAACGAATACTTTGTTGAAGCACTTTTGATGTTATTACAACACTCAGTCTTTTTGGGTATGAGTCTATCAGCATGGCACATTTTGTCTTGGCAAGGTGTGCCCCCTCTTCCTTGCAGAAACACTTCATATCTGTCAGATTGCGGGGGCATCTCCTGTGCACAGCCCTCTTCAGATCACCCCACAGAATTTCAATCGGATTCGGGTCTGGGCTCTGGCTGGGCCTTTGCCTTTGTTGATTTGGATGTATTCTTTGGGACATTGTCATGCTGAAAGATAAAGTTTCTCCTCATGTTCAGCTTTCTAGCAGAAACCTGAAGGTTTTGTGCCAATATTGACTGGTATTTGAAACTGTTCCCTCTATCTAAGGCCCCAGTTCCAGCTGGAGAAAAACAGACCTAAAGCATGATGCTGCCACCACCATGCTTCATGCTGGGTATGGTGTTCTTTTGGTGACTAATTTTTTATTTTTTCTTCCCTCTACCTAAAAGATTTCAGTTTGAGTGGCACAATGTAAAGGTCACATTAAAGTGGAAAACTTTCTAAAATGATTTATCTTTGTCTCATTTTTGTACAGCACAGGATCCTGATATTTTAGACGTTTTATATCCACTGTATAAATTGTGAGTAGGCAGGCTTGTAAATGCAGAATAGTTATGAAAGTCTTTATTAAAGTCTCTAATGCAGTAGATTTATTTTCTCTTGAGACAATATTGTTGTGATATTTCTCAGAGACAAATCTGGCATCTGTACAGCTGCATTGTGATTGTTGTTTAGAGGCTCTCCATGGCGGATTTCTAAACCAAAGTGACCACCTCTGCTTCATATTGGAAATAAAGCTGCAGGAGACCACCTGTTTTTCCTTCACCTCTTTTGTCTATAGAATGTAATGAGTGCAGGGTGTACAGGGCTCTACAGGGAAACGATCAAGATATTCAGTGATAAATATCTGCCCTAAATGTCCATTCCTGTTGTATAGAATGTACCCATTAGCAGACCCAGCTTAGTGTTCATTCTTGGCACACCTTGGTGTCCGAAAGAATGCATTACTATGCATATGCATGGAAGTCACATCCTTTCAGCTTGCCCAAGTGAAAGGCTAAAGATTCCAAAAGAAGGTCAGGTACAGGTGGAGTAATGGATGAATAATATTCCCCTACCTGGTCTGGTTGTATTATTTAAGTCCCCCATACACCTTTAAGCTAGCCATACACGTGTCGGATTCCATGTCCAATCGATTCATC
>CM070035.1:47215558-47259063 GCA_036250615.1 Ptychadena robeensis | reverse complement strand
TAGATACCAGGTATTTTTCACCCTTTAAGATGCGCCCACTGATAAGATATACCATGAACTAGAGCGTCTTATTTGGAGCACAAAAAAAATTAAAAAACAAAAACCTGACTGCCAGAAAGAGCTCAATGCGTCTTATAAAAAATACAGTAACTTATAGAAACATAGCATTTAAAATCAGTTCATTAACTGAAACAAAAAATTAAGAAAACTCCATTACCGGTTTCCTTGAAACAATCCTAGGGTTAGTTTCAATATTCACGGTTGTGTTCAGAAACAGTATTCCACCAATACCACCTAACTACTTAGTCTTTTGAAGCCTATGGAGAATCCAGCAATGAAATCCATAGTTATTTTTCATCAATATTCACTGCTAAAGGGTCTGTTGGGAGAATATAAAGCAGTACAGGTAAGCCACGTTTTCCAGCTGCCTAATACATATTTAAAACTTTTGGGGAATTTTTGTATGTGAGTACTTTTTAATTAGAATTAGAAGAACTGGAAGTTATCTCCTCCTCCTGAGTAAACCTAATTGTATAAACATTCTCAAAAATGTATGGTTCTCAAAAATCTGACCAGTTAAACCACCTTGTCTCCTATAAAATGGCTGCCCCTGCTTAAAGTGTGTCATCATAGATTGTGTAAAATCATCTCTTTTCATAATGTACTGCTTTTTTTCAGCCAATGTTTTCAGTCGCACCAAGCCTAGCTACAAATTCAACAGCCTTTAACCCGTACCTGGGACCCATGTCTCCGGGCCTTGTACCTGCTGAAATTCTTCCTTCTGCACCAATGCTTGTTGCTGGGAGCCCCGGAGTAGCGATGCCATCGGCCGCAGCAGCTGCTGCACAGAAGCTAATGAGAACAGACAGACTAGAGGTATGGCCTTTGCGTAATTTTTAACATGTATTGCCTACATGAAGAACCATATGGACACTGTGCTCTTTGCTTTCTCGGATAGCTGAATTATATGTAATCTATAGCGTCAGTTTCAGAAAGTAAGTGCAGGACTAGGATAACACTGACACAGAAATCTCAGTCAAGTAAAGAACTGTGTTCATTAATTGTTAATCTTTACATTCTCTAACTCACAATGTGTTATATAGAGTTTGAGTAAAGGTTTAGTCTTGGTCGACCTAATTTTACAATACTACACTTCATGCTGATTTCTGATGCATTTTATTTGCCTTTGGTTTAGCTATTCTGTAATGTGAGGAAGGCTAATGATCTTGGTTGCCAAGTAATGACATCAGCAGTTGGCAATACAATTGGCATTGAATGTACAGTCTTTATAAAGGCAATGCACTTATGTTAGTTTTTATTGACAGAATAACACATAGCAATAATGGTCCAACTATAATTATTTTGTAACCATGTAACAAACTGGATATATTGACCATAGTTGTCTACAGTCAGAACTGCAAATCACATAATGTTCCACCAGTGATTTCTGGACTTTGACATTTATCATAAAAGTTATTTAAAGCGCACCTAAACTCAAAATTAAAAAAACATTTAAAAAAATGTATTACATTTTTATTTACCTCGAAACTGTCAAAGTCAAATAGCTCAAAGTTGCTTAAAAACCTAAAAAAAAACTAAAAAAATTGCTGCCATCTGTGGGAGCCGCCATTTTAGATTCAGTGTTAGCTTCCAGCCACCAGATACAATGTGTGTCAATGAACACAAAGTGAAAGCAGGAAAATAAATGTGAACAGCTGCAGGAGGATTATCCGGTAGCAAACAGTGTGAGGAGGTTAGGTCAGGTCAGGGGTGGGGGTATATACAGAAAGCTCCTAACAGGTAACGATTTTTTATTTACATATTGCTCCAATAATGTGGGATTGGCTAGCTAGGGGGGAAAGTTTGTCTGGTGGGTTAAGGTGCGCTTTAAATAAACAAGTGATGCATCATATGGAAGACCTTAACTGAAATCCCATATCCAAAACTATACACATATATTTTGTTAGTACAATGGATGAAGTTCCTAAAAATCATTCTAACTTGTATTATGCGTTATATCAAATATGGCTCATGATGCATATAAGCTAGGATTGTGTGCTTTCATATGAATTGTTACTTTTTTATACAACAAAATGTAGGAGTTACTATCTCTTGGCTTAGTTTACTTCAGTAGCTTGGTGTACCACATACCTTTGTGGATAATTAAGCAGATGTATGCATTGCTTTCTAATCACTTCAGGCAATGATTAACATCATTGGACATGCAAGAACTTTACCTCCTTACTATAGGCATCTGGAGATGACCCAATCCCTTGTTTGTATTGGAAAGCTTATCAGTATCCCACTGCTAACACTTGTTAGTATACAAGTGTATATAGTTAGCCTAAAGCTAGCCATACACGTCTAGATTTTCTGTTCAATCAACTAAAAAAGATCAATTTTTTGGGGTCAGGAAAATCTGTGATTGTTTGTATGTTTGTTAACTGTAGTAACAGATATTTGATCAACTTTCTGTAGATAGACTGAAAGTGTCATGCATTTCAATACAACCAATTTAAATTTACCAACATGTCCAATCCTTTTTCAATCAATTTTTTTCCCAATTTTAATTGGTTTAGGTTGATCTAACCATGTGGGCTGCCATAGATTTTCAACCAATCAACCAAAAAAATTGATTGGATTGAGTTGATTGGATGAAAAATCTAGTCGTGTATGGGGGGCTTTAGCCAGCCAATTTGTATAAAATATCCTACTATCTTTGATATAAACTGTATTAATATTCTACTTATAATGAACACCACTGTGCCTGAATAATCATTTATTTATTTATTTATTTATTCAGCTCATAGCCAACAAACAATAACACATTTGTTTAAGTAGTTTATTTTAAAAACAGGTAGAATATGAAGGTCTTCTTTACTGTACACCTTTGTTCCTTACCTATAATTTTTCTAACTTCCATTAATATTTTAATTAACATTTAAATGTATTTGAGTAAGTTTTACAAGAAACATGTATTCTTCTGTATCTCCAAAGAGAGTTGACTTAGGGAGCATTCACAAGGGCAACTGCAAATGCCACGTTTCCAGCGCAAGTATCTGCTGCCAGTTGTGTGAATGCTTCTTAAGCCAATCCTATATATGTTCCATGTATTTTCATGCTGATGTACTGGACTTCTATGTCCTTGCCTTTTAAGCTTGTTGGTGCTAAAACAGAACTCATAATTCTTTACACCTTCCTCTACTCTTTAGTAGAAAGCAACCTGCTCTCATCTCTTTCATATATTGCTGTTTTATCTATAATGATATCTTTTTTGTCTTGCATTGCCAAATAGTTTTTCCTTCTGCATAACCATATCCCACCAGTGGATCATTTGCCTGTGTACTCACTAATGCAGCACTATCCATCAAACTTTCTCCTGCTGTCATGTCTTCTTTCCTGATTAAGGGCTTTCAGAGCATATGTGAAAAGTTTAGTATTTTCACAAGGCTTCATTACTTTTTTCTTCCCTTTGCTACATTCCTTCCTTCTCCTTCATCATTCTGACAAATAGCAAAGTGAGCAAAGTCATTTCAGAAGAAATGTTTTCAGTAAGAAAATACCAAAGAACATAAATAATTGCTGCTTTAAACTGATCAATGCAAAACTGGCTACCTCACATGACATGGTGAGCTGTTAGCTTAGGGATTGATGTATGTGGTGTCCCAAGACTGCTGCAAGCATTACAGAGAAGGAGACCCACCTGTTAAAGCAGCCTGAATATGGGTATAGATGGTAAATCACATTTGTAGGGGACTCTTTGATCTAACATAGTCTTCATAGTAGTGTTGTAATGTTTAAAGCTAGCTATACATGCATTGATTCTGGAGTCGATTCCCAAATAATCGATCAGTGTGCGCATTCACGGAAATTGTTCAGCGAACAATCGTACAGTAATCAAATGCACCTACCTTGAAAGATCTACCAAAAAAAGATTGAAATCGAACAAAAAACAGATTGAACAGTTGGTATTTTCCTGTTCCACCACCATTACAAAGTATTGGCCAGGGATAATTTCACCAAGGTGGTGTGCATCGACTCCCCGAACGATCAGCGAACAAACATTTGTCATGGTGACGTAAACCATGTTACGATCAATCATTCAATGATCTATACTATATGGCTAGCTTAAGCCATTTAATATAGAAAGTTTGGAGTTCAAGTGACACCATTAATTGGCTAACTGAAATCATTAAAAGAGATCATAGAAAACCCAAAAGCGTGCTTCTTTAACGTCTTCCGTTAGCCAATAAAGGGTATCACTTGACCTTCAAACATTCAATTGTCTTTGTAGTAATACACACAAAATATAAAGTTGTTTGTGTATAGTCCTCGATTTACAATTTTACACATTTATTTAAGGAAAGCATCACTGAACCTTTTCATACATTGTACATGGTATATATGCTTATGTATATATATTATATATACCAAATGAAGTGAACATTTTCACAAAAGGATGCTAAAAGTATCTTGGCCAGCTTCATCTGTCTTCCTCCATGCTTTGTTTGTACTGCATTTTTCATTATTTCGCAATTTTCCTTTGCCATGACGTTGCCTCTGCATTTTCGGGTGCAGGCTAGGTAATACGCACTCTTTGACTATGTTGATGGTGAAGGGACTGGCTGAGATGGAAACTGAAGTCCTCTTTTTATTCACAGGCCAGCTACAATCAGGCAGCTGCAGTGAGAGCTTCCCCACGTTGCCCAAGCAATGACCTCAGCCCCGATGTGGAGGGAGCACCCTCTTTATGGGTGAGAGGTAGTTCAGTCTCCATGCCAGCTCAATCCTGGGCCTCTCCCGAGCAGAGACTGCCTGTTATGCCAAATTATGTGTGGTGGTTTTGTGATGTGGACTCCTGCCCTCTGGGAACTGAGCTGAGACCAGCAAACTCATTTCACTTAGGACATCAAACTGGACTTGATCCCCGGTCTCAGAAGAGAAAGGCGAGTGTATTTCCACCATGCCCAATACTCCATACTATGTCTAACATTTTGCTTTATGGACAACCTTTTCATGCATAGCAGTTACAGTACTGTCCTGTATTTACTGTACTTTTTTATGATGCTACCTTCTCATTTCTGTATTTCCATTTCTTCCTTCACTTTCAAAAATAACAAAACTAAATCTGTAACTACAGTTCTAGCACAATTCTATTTTCCTTCTCTCACATTTCCATGTCACATTCCATTTCCAAATGCATTTTATTAAAGCATGCTATAGATTTTGTTTCTGTTATGCCAAATTGAACATAGAGCAGTGAGTCAAGGAGTCCAGGATTCCACGGCTCATCACAAAATCAGCTTTCTATATCCTAAACTAGAAGACTAGCGAAACCTTTTTTTACTATTTAAATAATTATTTTAAATATTATTATTATTATTTGTGGGGTGCCTACCAGGTATTGAGCACTATTGCACACTATTAAGAAAACTTTTTTTCTTAATTAATCATGTTTACCTTTATTCAAATGTTATTCAGAGTCTTCCAATTTTTTACATGTATTTTACAAAGCTATATATTTTATTTTTTTAATTTTTTGTTCAGCTGGTAGAAAACTTGACAATAAGAAAACAAAAGTATTTCTGAAAAAAGTGCAATTACCAGCTATGATTCCAGTATGATTTCCACCCACATTTCAGGAAATGAAATAGAAGCTATAAGTACTTTTAAAATAAAACTTCTGAAAAAAACTGTTTTTAAACAAAAAAATATCAAATAGGATAATATAAGATTTGTTTCTTTCTCTACTTGACTTGGCAGCATTCTTATGTGCAGACACTTCAGGATTGTTCAGAAAAGCCCAAAAAGTAACCAGGGAATCCTGATTTTGTGCCTTCTGGGCCACGCTTTGCAGTCATCCATGTAAATGGTCTCTAAATGACGTAAAGCAGTGAAGCATGGAAAGCGTACTTTGCATTATGTCCCAAAAGCTCATGTTTGTTGGTCATTAAATTAAGGAGATATAAATGTTATTAAGTTGTTGTTTTTTTTTTAGTCTAGCTATATGACAACCCATTTTTATATAGTTTGTAGGGGTTTGTTTTTGGCTGCTATTCCTTTTAGAACACAGCTACTGTTCTAGATTTGGACTTGGCTAAAAATAGTGATATAAAACAATCTTTCAGTTTAACAACATGGTGTGTTCTCAGTTACATTGATGTTGCCAGGAGATCTGCTTACCGTGTCTGCTGACTTAAAATGTAAAACTAAATACAGTTCATGGCCGTACTATTATATACATACTCATGTTCTTATGTGTTCTTATAATCAACCCCCGAAGATCTTTGTTTACTTTTCTGTATGATATGAATAGTTATACTATATCATGGCACCAGTATGAATAGACAATCGTTCCATTAAATTACCACAGGAAGACAGTTTCAACTGAAGCACTTTGGCAGCCCACATTCCTCTGCAGCCTCTAAATTATGTTATGCGTATTTGTGTTAGCTACTCTAGCTCAAACTGTCTTACCTGGAGGATTTGCATTTTATTTTATTGTGCATATAGATTACTCTTAAAAAAGATTCTATCAATTTAGTTTTTCTTTCGGAGTTTAATATTTTCCAAAGGCCCACTTTTCAGCCACCCATCATTCACAAAGTATTAGCTGCAAAGAAACATATAAATACAAATATACTCATCCCAGTCATAGCATTAAATTATTCGAGAAAAGATATTGAACTCCATCTAATGACACTCTTAGATGGCTGGAGTTACATTGATCTAGTTTGGGTGACTTTCAACCCTATGTAATGTATAGCACTCTGTAATGTTGGTATTTATATGAACACCTTTAAATATTTACAAAACAAAATTGGTTGACACATGTATATCAACTCAAGAGGGGTGGAAAGTCCCCTGGCACTTATCAGGCAACATGAGAAAAAAGGACTGGGTCACCGAGATTGTTCTGTCACCGGTAAACCATGGAACAGTGGACCCATCATGTCATCAGACAAATATAAACCAGGGTGCAAAGACTATGGAGCCCCTGGGTATTCACCAGAGCACCATGCAAGGAGTGATAGATTTTGCTGTGGGGAACCCCCGGGTTGTAGCCCCTAGCTACACTTACTGGTAGCAGCTGACAGCAAAATTCCAGGGCAAAGTACAGAGACAACTGACAGGGACATAGTCAGGCAGGCGGCAAACAGGGTAGTCAAAAACGGTCCAGGGGTCAGTAACAAAAAAGCAGACAAATTTAATCAGAACCTGTAGAACAGAGACTGAAAGACCTCTTTATTCAGGCAACTACCTGTTGCCTTAGACTTCCTAAAATACATGGTCAGGTGGTCTGATTGGACAGGACTTCAGCGCTAACAGTTATCCTTCAGCAGAGGGAACAGGAGCCACATCAAGTGCCACAATCTCTACCACCAGCAGAGGGAGCTGATCTACAAAAGGTCCTGGTCCTCTGAGGTTTCTAAAGAGACGCAGAAGAACTGGTAGAGGGAACAGCTGAAGTTACAGATCGCGGGTGACACTGTGATCTGTGACATGTTCACATAATAAGATATAATTTATTGGTCATAGTAAAAACAAGACAATGTTGCATATCACTGTTAAATAGATAGTCAAGGAAACCTCTGGCAGCAATGATTAAAACTGCAAAAAAATAGTCAAAGCACCTGTATTTGCATACTTTGAGCCAACAGTAAACACAATTTAAAATGCTCACTTATTCTGCAGCTTTGCAGCATTGTGTGAAGAAGTTTATATGAGATGCACTAAAATCACAATGTTACCTCTTTTACTTTTTATTGGAACAGCTTTTTAACAGCCGGTCAGCCTTACTGATGTAAGGCTGAAACAAACAGCAGGTATTTTCTAGGTTGCTGAAAACTGATTGAAATCCAGTCTTTGATGTGATCTTTGTAGAAAAGCAGCTAGAGAGGTCATCAGGCTTGTTGTGTAAAAGCCCTGCATGCTACTTATTATTACTCAAATCTGTTCTTTGAAGTGAACACAGAATACAATTGCTCTTTTACTGGAGTGTGAACTTGCTTTGGATTATCAGTCAAATTGGAATATTGTGGCTGTTCACCTATGTTCAATTTTTATGAAATAGAATTGGAGAATTTCTATGGCATAACATCTGATTAAACAAATAACTTCTGATGTCACTCCTGGTAGGTAAACAAAAAGGGGGAGAAAAATAAACTCACTATCAGTGATGGCCAAACTGTCCGCAGGGCGGACAGTTCGGCTGCGAACATCAATGTTCGCACTCCTTCTAGACAGCGAGCGGTACGGGTGTTCGACCTGCCCCGTTCGCCGGCGAGAATGAGCTTACTAATCTTCCGGGAGGATCAGGAGCAGTAAGATTCCGCCAGAGGAAGAATCTTTTAACTTGAAGACTGGGTAGAGAACCTCGAGGGCCTCGAAAACTGTAAGTGACATCAGTGACGTCACATCCTGCAATTGGAACCAGGAACTATGTGTTTCAGGAGGTTTTCCCGATTTAAATTCCCCAAGTCCAATCCGCCTGTTCGCGAACGGACCTAGCCCAAGTTCGGCCATCACTACTCACTGTGAACTACTGGTGAGCAGTGGATGAAAGTAAACCTTCTTTATTGCCCAGACCTTACATTAAATTTAGGAGGTGCACTTTCCTAACAATCCCACCGCAGGACAAAATCCTTTAATAATGAAAACAAAATACATTAAAAAAATATTCCAGCTTCTGAGAGACATGGCTAATCTTACTGTACCTTACTTCTACCTCTTTGGATAGCTTAGCACTTTCAGAAAGAATAGGCCCAGCAAACAGCAGGAATCCATTCTTGTGTGTTTTCATGTGTTCAGGAAGAGAAGTGGGGTACAACTGAGTCCAGTGAAACATTTTTTGTTAGAATGAGGAAGTAAATTATGATTTTAGGGCAACTGCAGACTGCTCTTAGCACTTCATTATATTATAGTCTGTTTTCTACCCTGAAGAAGTGTAGTACTAGGAATCCATACTAATATAGTATATTTTACAGGGAGTAGCACAGGTTTATGCCAGGTGTTATGCATACTTCTACTTTAAAACACAATTTCATCTTTACTTGTCAGTATTTAACTAATAGATTCAATTCAAATTATATCAAGCAGAGTATTGTTTGTCTGGTTTGTTTTCTAAAACAACAAATTAGCATCGAAACAGATTTCCAAAATAAGAGAAATAACAGAACAGAGGTACAGACATTATGAAATGACGATAAAGTGATGGAAGACATCCACAATACAGTCGTAGTGACTGGATTTGAGAAGAGTCAGGGCGTCCTCTAGTGGTTATTTTGGATTATTACACTTCTGTGGCATCAGTAGCTTAATTTTACCAAATTATTTTGCAATTATTATATATTATTTTTTAAATATGAAAGCAAAATTTTTTTTAATTAATATGTTTTTACTGAGAGTTTTAATACATGCAGTTCTCAGTAGTATAAATCAATAAATAATAGATGAATATATACTATATATTATATATAAATCATTTGCATATCATTTTAGTAAAATAAAATATATATGATTCTTACCGTAGTAGCATAAATACAGTTAAATACACACATATTAATAAATTATTTTATATATAGATATATATATATATCTATATATACGTATATATATATATATATATATATATATATATATATATATATATATATATATATATATATATATAATTTACTTATAATACTAGTAAAAACAAGTCTTAAGAATAATGTATTATAATAGATATTTCATATAATTTTATATTATATAAGGAACATATAAACATATGTATAAATAACATGAAATTAATATATATACCATATGTTAAACATAAATGACACATATACAGATATGCATATGTTATATTAATGTGATAAAATAGATCTCGGAAAAATATTTATAAAATTGGGGAGAAGGAAAGAGTGGAAGGGAAAAGGGAAGTATTGTGTGTGTAAAGAAAATTGACAGCTAGAAATTAATAATAATTTTTAAAGAAGTTTTATGAGTATGTACTTGAGTATACCAAGCGCCAAGAAATTGATTACATCTCATTACTATATTTCTTATCTCAATGTTTTTGATGCACTTTTAGTGTCACACTTGAGGTGGGTTTACACGTCAAGATTTTTGTTTCGTTCAACTTCAGATTCAATTTTTTTTTAGATTTTTTTATCGGATTTCGTTCGTCCATTTATCGAAGGTAATTAGATTTATTTCTTATTTTTGTACAACCGACGCAAATATCGAATGAAAATAATCGTTGGAAACACGAATGAAAAATCTTTCAGATTTTTTTTTTTAGGAAGTGATAGGAAAAAAATATCGAGTGAAATAAGGACGTTTGTTTTTTACACGAAAAATAAACGACAGATGAAAGTTTACCAACATGTCCGATCATCTTGTGGACGATTTTTTGTCAGATATCTGAAAACAAAATCCATCAGAGCAAATGGCCGTTTCAGATTTTTGTACAACGAACCAAAAAATCGTTCATCGTCCATCTGTCGGCCGAAAAAATCTTGACGTGTAAACCCACCTTTAGATTTTAAGAACTACATTCCTTCCCGTTACTTGTGGACTAATGTTAACAAATTGCTCATGGGTAATAAATGGTGTTTTGCCTTGTGCCCACAGGTGTGTCGGGAGTACCAACGTGGAAACTGCAATAGAGGAGAAAACGAATGTCGATTTGCCCACCCATCTGAGAGTGCAATGATTGATACCAATGATAACACAGTCACTGTGTGCATGGATTACATTAAAGGAAGATGTTCACGGGAAAAGTGCAAATACTTTCATCCGCCTGCACACTTGCAAGCTAAGATCAAGGCTGCTCAGTACCAGGTCAATCAAGCTGCAGTGGCTCAGGCAGCGGCCACAGCAGCAGCTATGGTGAGTCTCAGAAAAACATAAGCGACATCCTGGGTGCCGCAGCACAGCAATGTGGTGCTGGCTTGCCATCTAACTTATTGGGGATAAAACAGCTAATGCATATTGCATATATATCTCAGTATGACCTCTCTGATGTCCTTTTTATCTAAGCGTCAGCAAGCAAACTGAACTAAATCTGAACAATATCATAAGTTAAATTGAAATATGTTACTTTTGCCATTCAGTGAATCATTGCAAGGTCAGTAACTCAAAATGAAAATGATTTTGGGTGCCAAAAGGTTTGCAAGCATGCAAGGAGCAGCCATGACTTGCAGAGTACAATATCCAATCATATTATGATATAAGGAGATCATGTTATTCATTTTTGTATGCTTGCTATAAGTAGCAATTTTTTTTTTTGTTCCACAAATTTATTTTATTTAGTCAATCATTAAATGCTAATTAAACTATGAAGAAAAACTAAGCTTTGGATGGAGAATACATAAGCAGAAGTTTGAAAGCTACATAGCCAAACAGTTAGTTAGATAAGAAGTATAAGCATCTATGAAAGCTTGACTTTTTGTAAATGTCGAGTCTACCGTTATTGCACTATTTGCATCCCAATTTATCTGATATTTCTGTGGATCATCATATATGCAATTAGATTTTTTTAGAATTTAGAATTGAAAAAAAACATTCATTTAATATTTTCTGACCCTATAAGGATTAATTCCATCTTCAAGCCATGTATGGGTCCCCTCCCATAGTACAATCATGATGTCAACACCCCAACATACTATAGAAATACCAAATTCACCATATAGGGTACAGTTTCCTGTTTTCAAAGATACAGTGCTAGGGGGACATTTAACCTCCCAGGCTGTAAGTCCATATCACGGGCAAGCAAAGCAGAATACACAGTACTCTGTCCTGTTTCCCCACCCTCCCTACCCATTGTCGACGTCATTGTCGAACGGGAAATTGATGCTACCTCCTTAACGTGGAGGTCAATGGCACCCCCTTCAGCATCACCTATGGCACTGCAGAGGCAGTTCCGGATTTAGAATCGCAGAAGAGAGGTAGGTATACCCAGTGTAGCTCAGGGTGAGTGTGGGCTTGTCCCACTTGAGCGATCACCCATGGCGTGATTTAAATAGCGTCGCCACGATCGCGGGTAATCACTGCCTGTATTTGATGGGGCTTATCCTATCATGGGCCACTGGCTGTTGACGCGGTGTGGCCCGCAATCTGAAACGCAGCTCACCGCTTTTTTTGATCGTGGTCATAGACATGAATGGGTGCGGTTAAAAACTGCGTCCCGTTATAACCACACCCATTCACTTTTTGCGGGAGCTCGCTGGGTGCAATCAATCTCCTGCGGTCTTCGTCTGCACATTGCTGGGAGCAAGGCCTTTGTTTTGTAAACAAACTTACCCCGAGCTGGGTTCAGGCAAACTGCCGGGGAGGTAAAAGCATTCACTTTTAATAAGAAGAAAGTTGCGTAATCATACTGGCTTTACATAAACTTTTTTTTAAAACAACATCATGCGAGTCCATCATTTATAGCATCAAATACTAAAACCTGTGATAATGAATATGTAACTTGTGAGTTTTATTATGTGTGAATGCTTTAAAAGTCCCCCCTAGCCCGGTGTCTTTAACAACAGGGAACTCTACCCAATGTGGTGAATTTTATCTTTCACAATTTTTCACAAGTGGATTAGAGGGTTTTTTAAATTAGTATGGTGGGCTACAAGGTTTATAAATACGCTTATTTTAGTGTAGTATGTGTTCCCTGTGAACAATATTTTGTTTTCTGTACCACTAAATGGTGACATGAAGGTGTAACAAAAGTGTGGTCGCTTTGACAGCTTACTGCCATTCATAACCTATTGTGCGTTATAACTCTATAAGAGAGGATGGTGTGCTAATACTGCATACTGCTAATGTACTATGTCTATCCTCTTTCCTAACATCCTAAGTAAGGGCTTGTTTCCACTTAAGCGGAAGCCCGCAGTTGTCCACGGTGCGGATACTGCAGTCAGGGGGCGGCCGCCGCCTAAAAACTCGGTCGACCGAGTTCTTAGGCGGCGGTCCGCGCTATTCCACGGCCACCCAGCACTGACCGCGGCCATAGAGGTGAATGGCCGCCGCTAAAAACAGCATGAGATGCGGTTCTTAGCGGCGGCGGTTCTTAGCGGCGGCAATCGCGCCGCCGGCTTCCACACAAGTGGAAACAAGCCCTAAGGTAGTCCTCAAACAATTTGTTTATATTCCAGCGGTTCTGCCGGGATAATTAATCCAAAGACTCTGGTTTAATGTCTTCTGATAATTTCTGCAACAGGGAATTCATTTGTTACTCTGAGTAACCGAAAGCTTGACATTTGCAGCACATGAGTGCGTATTGATAATCCGCTAGTCTGATTATTATCTCACCCTTCAAAGCTGAGTACATATCTACATCTAGCAAAGAACAATAAAAAAGTTTTTTATTAAAACATATCCACATTCTTTATGCAAACATTAAATAGATATCTGCCTTTGTAGACGAGCAACACATGAACCGGGAAACAAAGAGCATTTCCCTAGAGTTAGCTGTATATTTTGCAAAGGCATATGGATCAAGATGGATAATAAGTGCTACAAATAAAGTTCATTGTCTCATGGCTTTGGTGTGAATCCCGCATTTATGAAATTCCAGTAACAGCTGGTCATCTCTATCCTTTAAGCATGTTTGTTTAAACTGACCGTTATGTTTAAAAGCTTTAAGCCCGGTTAACAATATCTATACTATATATACCAATGGGCAGATGCTATGCATGAAGTAAGGACATGTGACATTCAGACTAGCATGCAACATGCGACTCTATGAACCAGTTTGAAAGCTTGGTGGTTAAGTCCTTTAAATTTATTCTCACCGCATATGTACTAGGAACAACGTGACCATTTGTTGAACAGAATGTCATTGATATAATTTATGTTATCAGTGAAAAAGTGGTAGTTGACAATAACATATCGGTGTTTACTGTGCATGCTTAGTCTTGTTATTTGTTATTTACGGCATTCGGATGATTTGTTTTTTTATTTGTTTTTTTTCCCCTCACCTACCAAAATATGCACTGCTGCCCCCATGATGCACCTCTGCTTGCTGTTTATGTTAATGCGCTTGAACCCCATTGGCCCATTGCCATCATGTGCTCGCTGCCTGCTAATTAAGACTCAGTCGGCTGTCAAATCACTGAAGCGACCCCTCGAGGCAACCTTTGACCTGGTACTATGACCTTTCACCTTTAAGCTTGGCATGTAGCTTTATTGTACAAACAAGTGTTAAACTTACAAACATAGAATTCATTTTTTAGAGATGTTTTTGTTGTATGGTCAGGAAGTACAATTCCAGACTGACTGTGGTTCACAAAATATACATGTACACACAAAATTGACACGTCTGTGTACAATTATATATTTTTAGTGTATATAACAATTAATAAGCCCCTAATATAGTAACCACACTCAGTTCTGCCACAACGTAATTTGTATTGTGGAATAGAGAGGCCTGTCTATGTATGTGAGTGTTTGTACTGTATCTGTGTGGTATGCATGGCTTTAATGCTATTCTTATGTATTTGTGTAGTTTTAACATTTGTAAGTCGTTAACATATTTGCATGCGGTAGTAGAGTTTGCATGTGTAGGTAGTGTTGGGGAAGTGTGGGTACGATTCAGTATGACCCAACCTTCTTCAACCCTTCTGTAAAACTGTTGCTTTAATCATTGACCTTCATGGAGCTAGCAGTGCAGAGATGTCAGCTATTATCATGGTTTTGGGGTTTTCTTTTTGCCTTTCTATCTGCCATATAGCTCCACATTATACATTTTGGTAGTAAGGAAAATAAACATCAATTTTGTAACATGACAAAGATATTATTTTGATATAATGTCTGTTGCCTGTGTGAATGAATAGGACAATCCACATATAAATATGAGAGGACTAGAGTGGAGGTGATGAGAACTCATCTGCCCCTGCCCCGTAGACTTTAGCCTTACCTGCCTTGGTATCAGGTTCTTCATTGATCTCAGAGCAGTCCAACACATTGGCAGTTTATTGAATTGCATTAAAAAGGTGCATAGTGGATCTGTAATAGGTCCAAAACCCTTTTTTTTTAGGATTCAACTGTAGAGTAGATGGCTGCTTTGTTTGCTGATGCCTTATGTCACTCAGTTCTGGAGAGGAAGGCCAAGAAGATACTAGCTGTCACTCGGTCTCCTCTCCAGCTCAGAGTGTTTTGACACTGACATTTGGATGGTGATATCTTTTTTCTGCTTATTTACATTTTCTCCTAATTTCTTTTATGGTTTCCTTTAATTCCTTGGGCTTGAAGGGAATTCCACAAACAATACTTCCCCCATTACCAAAGAGGCCTGCACTTGAAAAAACCAATGGTGCCACCGGAATGTTTAATACGGGTTTTTTCCAGTACCAACAGGCTCTTGCCAACATGCAGCTCCAGCAGCAGGCCGCCTTTTTCCCACCAGGTAAGTTTAATGTGAAGTCAGTCTCTATATACCCATTATCTACCATTGTCCTGTTTATAAGACACCTATATACATAGGTCTAGATCAGAATTAATTTGGGAGATAAAAGGTTAAGGAAAAGTGATAAGTGGGTAAGGGTGGGGCATTCGTTATTATGGCCGATGTGGGTTATGATGATGTTGAAATAATGGGGTAAATTACAGGTTTGATGATGAATGTGGTTGTGAGGGTGGGGCAGGGATGTGCATGCTTTGTGTTATTTGTTGACAATGGGGTTAACAAAATGACAGTAGAGAAATTTAGATGTTATGCATGAAAGAATGTGTCTATGTACACTGTCATCTAGCCCACATTTTTGGTCCTGTTGCTGAGTTGCACACCCTACCTAGTTACTTACCATGTGATCACCTCTGCTAAGCCTCCTCTTCATTGCTATAGATATCCTTTTTCCCCATACAGATACAGCTTATAATGCTTTAGGTGCTACGCAAACTGCTGATGATGAACAGAAAGAGATTTTAAAGTGTAATTGATCAGGACAATCCCGTATAACCAATGACTGTTCTTTTAAATAAGAACTTTTTTTAGAAGCTAGCAATGGGAAAGAGGTTTTCAGAGATTGAGACGAGTAAGTAATACATGGGTTAGGAAGTGTAGCATGCCAAAGCTGCCATTACATGACTCTCACTGTAACGCCACTGAACACACAATGTTAATGACCCTTAGATTATATGGCTGTTTAGCAAACATAATTTGCAACACCTCTTTCTGAGGCATTCGGCCATGCGGTTAACATGGTGGCTTTTTCAATACTTGACAAGCACCTCCCAAGCGCTGCACACAGGTAAGGACAGGCAATTTCAGGGTGTTGTCAGATTGTGAATTGCCCTGAAAGCACATGTGTAAATGTAGCCCTAATAAACCACTTCCTTAGATGCTCATTACTCCTCCATGATCATGAAATAAGAAAAAAGAAGCAAGAGGGTGCCTTATGCTCAGGAGATACCCTCAGAGTACTCTCTTATGTGTAGTTGCGACTTTCTAACTATAAAAACCCTTGGACATGCATGTAATGCATATAAGGATATGTTTAGTTTAAGGATAACATGGGTTTTAGCAACTTAACCTGCCATGGCATTGGGGAGGCCATAGTGGAAAATTATCATTGACATTTATTTGCATATTGATTCCATGGCTGCACAGTCAGTCAGTATAGCCTAATTATGCTATGACCTGTTTCTTCATCCAGTTATACTGACATACAGGACACCTGACTATATAATTCATTAGGATATTTTTGTGGTGTCCATACTGTTTTGCAGCTATTACCTGACCGTCAAGGCTTGCCTATAAGTGGCTAGGCATTTAAACAAGAACAAAGCAATGTTTGTCTAGAATGTATGAGGGTATTGTTCATTGATAGCAAGCTTTGCCAGTATGTAATTTCCATCAAGCACACACTGTCCTTATGTCAGCACTAACAAATGAGGTGATGGGTAATCTACTCTACCCTGCTCAACAAATGTCCTAATCAGCCAACTATGCCCCTTGTATGATTCCTGTATGCTCACAGTTTTATGCCACTGTTGCCATAATAACAACATTCTTTCTTGTTTGATTTTTTTTCTCTAATAACTTGTGTGATGGGTTGTTTTTTTTTTTCCTTAATCCTTTTCCCTTTTCAATCCACCTTCCTGTTGCAATGCATGATGGGCAGGCTCAATATTGTGCATGACACCCGCTGCAAGTGTTGGTAGGTGCCAGCTTTGTTTCTTAATATTTATCATGCCTGGTGAACTTTTTTGCTTGCACTCAAAATCCATTCCTGGTGTTTTGTGTCAAGGGAATATTGTCCCATTAATTTTAATACCTAGATAGTGATTATACATTTAATTCTTTTTTATGTCATGCTTTAAAATATCAAACTTAAAACATGACTGAATTAACTGTCTACAATGGATTTTGACTGTATTTCACAATGTGTTGTATAATTAGAAAGATGTTGTTTCATAAAATTATAAATCCATTATATGTGTATTTTTTGTGAATTAAAGTAGAATAGAAGTGATTTTACATGCCTCCTTTACTTTCATCCCCAAGCACAGTGGGGTTTCCATTTGGTTGCCAGAAACTATACTTGTTTAAAGTGCAATATAATAATAATGATCACAGCATCCCACAGTTCTGTAATAAAACATACTGATTAAAGAACTCGAGTTATATGTTGTTGAAGACCAAAGGACTCTTTAAAGCTAGGATTACACTGGTGGATGGGAGCCATGCAGGGAATGTTCCAAAACACCAGGAGACTATAGACAAGATGAGATGGAACATGTGGCTTTTCATCCATGGCCAACCCATACATTCCCCTATAGGGGTGGTTCGCCATACAGAAACTGTCACTGCTTAGTAGAGGGGTGCAGTTGCAGATTCTGGGACAATTCAGTCATATAGCTATTGAAGTAACCTCCCCAACCAGGGGTAAGTTCAAGGAACTTGTTGCTGAGTTGAACCCAAAGTCTCTATCTGATAGTAGTATAATGTCTGTGAAATATGATGGAAAAGATGCATGTAACATGATTTCTTTAATAACAATATTAAGAAAACACATGAAAAAACAAGATTACCATAGCTGAGTTATGGCAAAGACCAAAAGTTAAAAATACTAAGTATTTCAGGGTCTTCAAAAAATAGTATGTACAGCTTGCCCAGATGTCAGCTATCCTCAGACAGTACCCCTAAAGCAGGGTTTCCAATATTCATTAGAGATGGTCGAATTTTTTTTTAAAAATTCGACCATTTCGACGGTTTCGACTTAATTGCAAAGCCCCTGAACATGGTATCATCACCAATCTTGCTGGAGATGTAGAGAAGGGTTGGGGGTACACTCCAAAAAAGAAAGTATGTCTCTAACACAAATAGTTTTTTCACAAATTAAGTTCAAAGTCAAGTCAAAATTTCGAAAATCGGAATTTCGACTTTAATTTTGAACTTAATTTATGCAAAAACTACATGTGCTAGAGGAAAACTTTTTTTTTTCAAATGTTCCTCCAACCCTTCTTTACATCTTCAGCAACTTTGGTGATGATACCATTTTCAAGGGCTTTGCAATCAGCTCACAAAGTAAGCAAGTCGAAAAATTCGACCATCTCTAATATTCATGCCACTGACATCAATGAAAGAAAAAGGTCCCTGCCAACATTAGTGGGACACTATTCTTACATTGAGGCATTATTTCTTCCACAAACATCAATAAGACACTATCACTACACATATTAGTAATAACAAGGGCAGAAAAAAGAGAGATGCCAAGGAGAAAAGAGAGTCTTTCTTTGAACAATAATTTGTACTTCAGTGTTTCAAGTCCGTCAATGGAGCCTGTTCCTATGCTATTTAGAGTTTCACTCATATTGGTTTAATTATAATGGCTTCCTCCACTGTGCGCGGGTGATTAGGAAATTTAACTTAAGCACTGTTTGTAATGAATACCGTGTTTTGATGGTAACAAACATTTTCCCTTTTTTTCTCTTCCATCCGTCCCTCTTCCTCTTTCCCCTGGAATGCTGTCCTGCTTTTGCACTCTGATTGCATGACACTCGCTGGTGATGATGTTACCCCACGTGGCTTCTCACTGCAATAAATTCCATGCCAAATTGATCTGCCACCTTTCGCTATGGTTCCCACTCTGCTACATTCTTCTGTATGTTTGCTTATATGATTTCCCACCAAAAGTTCCCATGATGCACGGTGCAGCGCCGGCTACTGTGTCTGCAGCCGCAACATCTGCCACAAGTGTCCCCTTCGCTGCAACAGCCACAGCCAACCAGGTTTGCTAATTTACAGCTTCCATTCTTAAGAACAACTCTAAATCAGTGCTTAATAACAACACGGTACACACTACATCTTTGTTGGCATACTAAGACATAATTTATATTTGTGACAAAATGGCAGGATAACTTCTTGTTTCATAGACAATTCCATATTACTAAGCCACACAGATCACAAAGTTAGGTTATTTTACAATCGTAACATGTAAGTTTAAGAAAAGTGAATCCAGTTAAACCCTGATTCTCTGTGCTGTAATTTGCGAAATTGCTCTCATTTATCTTTAAATTGCTAAACTGTAAAAGTGGCACTGCTCACATTACAGTCTCACTTGTTAGTTTTTTGGAGAATTATCGAGCTTCGCATACAGCTGAAATGAATGTCTTTTTCTTCAATCCGATTGGATGGAAACCTGAAGTGCTAGGTTTTTTTATATTGTGTATAGATTGTGTACAAAAGGCCTTAAAATCTAAAGGTGGGCATACACCTTTAATCGTTGAACCCTTGAGTGCAGCGTGATGACAATACGCTGCACTCGAGCTTTGTCGATTGAAGGGAGAATTGATGCACACCACTTTGCACAATCAATCCTGTTCAACATATTGGTGAATACTGTTTGATTGGCATTTCTTTGGAGCTTTCTTCGAGTGGGATTGATTGATCCCTCTTCAAGATTGGCTGGATGAAATCAATTCAAGAACAAATGATCACCATGAATGCGCACGGTGATCGATTGTGCGGGAATTGATTCAAACATCAACCCATGTATGCCCATCTATCTATGCCCAATAACAATTGGATCTACCAATCACTTTGTAGTGCAAGGATCTGTCTGATTGCATACACAGTGATTGGGTAGATTAGGTAGCATTTTAAATTACATGTGTAGTTTAAATGCATAAAAAGAGATTTAGAAGATCGTCCAAATAGGTCTTTACTCCTTAAATCTCTGAGGGCCAATTATTTTTTTCCAGTACTATTGTGGAATTAACAATGTGCTACAGAATATTTTGGTTACTATGCTGCTGTGGTGTTTCAAGAAAGCCCAACTAACATGGAACAAATTACCATTTGCTTCATTTCGTGTCGGTTGTCTCCTGGTAATTTTTTCTCCAATGTTGTCTCCCTTACAGTATAAATTTTAGGGAGCTGTTCATTTAGTAGACCCCAGGGGCCCAACCTGAGGCCCGGGGGGGCATTCTACAGTGGCCCCCCTTGGTCCTCCACTTGTGGCCCCGAAAACCTGTTTATGCATAGGGCATAGGAACTTATCTGTCCTCGCCGAAGATCTTCTTAGGGAAGGAATAGGAGGAGAGGTGAGGGAAAGCCAATCAGCAACCCAGACAGCACCTGAGCAAGTCAATGTAGATTGAAAATGTTATGTGCGCCCCTTTAGAGATGCCAAGGGCTGCACTTGTGGCCCTCCATATTAACTCTGTTGCCCACCACTGCTGTAGACCATTGGGTAGATTAACCTTTAACTTCCATTGTGTAGACACTTAAGGCCCCCTACATGTAGCGAGCCAAGGACGATTTTGCCGCCGACCAATGTGCATGGCCGCTCGCGCCGTCAAAATCAGCCGCAGATGGCGGATGCCCACATGGGGCGAAAGATCCCTGTCACCCCAAAGCTCGTTCGGCCAGAGAACGGACATTTCCGTAAATCTCTGGCCGATGCCATTCGTTTAAATGGGGGCCCCCTTTCAAACTTAAGGCCGGCAGCGGGGCCTGCTGATACCCTGAGCGATGGGGTGCAGCTGGATGACGTCATTACACTGCACTCCGTCGCCTATCTGTCGGCCCCCACATGAGACATGTGCGGCCCAAAGTGAGATGAGCGAGATAGAATCTCTTCAAGCAGATGAAAATTTCCTCTTAAAGGTCTCTATATTGAACAAAATATAATGGTTTTGATTTTATACATACGTTGCAGCACTAAAAAGTGCACACAGAACAGTACACCCAGCCTAACTGAAATATGCAGGGAGACGAAGATGATATATGCAAGGAGCCTTCTACAGTGTTGTACTTTGTAAAGTTAGAACATTAGCGCTATGCATCATAACGGCGGACAAATATATTAATGTTCCATAACTAAATCGATACTCGAGCAAACCAAAACATATATATTTCTCCGTACTTAATGTAGTCTACAATATTGGCTTGTCAAAAGGTAAAAAACTGCATCGTCCTAGACTGCTAAATCACTCCCATAACATTTCAAATTACCTTTCCTACAAATAACTTTAGCAATTGCAAACATTTACTGCCTCCATTGTGTAGTAGTAGATATAGTGTATGCCAACAAAACGGCTGCCTTTACTTCATCGCTACATACGTGTTTTGCCCTTCTTTGTTGCTCCCTTGGTATCCCATAGATGATGACACTTATTTAGAGTTGTTGAGCAATTCTTAACATCAGTTTGCTACTTCAGCATTTAGTTTCACTATTACAACTTATTGTTATTTCTTATTGTTATATGCTTTATGCTGTTATTTTATTATTGTTATATGCTTTACATTTATTCAAATGCTTTTGGTTTTTATTTTTCTTTAAATAGCTCAGTGTTGGCTGCAAATGTTTTCAATTTATTTTCAACATGTTTTATCTACAGATACCCATAATATCTGCAGATCATCTGAGTAGTCACAAGTATGTTACACAGCTCTAGAGATTGTATCATGATGCAGTAAGTTGGTTTATGATATTATTTCTCTGTTGTAATTTCTCCATTGGTTTGATATTCCATTATTTCTGATTGTAAGGTTTAACTGTTGCATATTAAAGAAAAATAAAGTGTTGCAGGAGTTTATTGAGCAAACATTTGTTGTTTTTTAGCTGTCATTTAGCTGCTCATTCCAAATTTAAATGTCAGAAAAGTTCCTGTGATGTGGGACAACAATGATGCACTGCTTCTTAATTCATTGCAGCATTGTCAACCCTCTGGAGACTGTCCTTGTAGTGGAATGTAAAGGATTTTAGTTTATTTAAAACATTTTGAGTGGTATCAAGATTTATTGATTTTAATCATACGGAGGTACATTTAAAACAAAGATACATATTTGTGCCTTAGCAATAAAATAATTAAAGCTTACACCCAACTGTCTGCAGGAGCAAGTCAAAGCAGCTGGACTTGCTGAAACGTCCTAGCATATGTTTCACTGCCAATCAAGTAGAAAACAAATCTGATGACTAAAGGCCCCCACACACGTAGGGAGCGGGGGCTGACATATCACGCTGCACATCGCTCACAGTATCGACATGCACCCTTTACGGACATGTCCGTTCTCTGGCCGACCGAGCTTTGGGGCGACAGGGACCTGTCACCCCATGTCACCAAGTCAGATTGCTTTCCTGTGCGACTACAGAGAACCCTCAGACACTTTACATTAAATGTATTAACCTTCCTGACGTAAGGACTGTTTCACAGCATTTTTTTCTGGTGTGAAACGGCGCCTTATGGGAGGTTCCTCGTCCTGCCTCCTCCTCTCTACGCATGGCCGGCATCATTGAGATGCAGACGATGTGGCCCATGAAAAGCGACAGCCCTCCATTAACATGGAAGTCTATGGCCCTGCCCCTTCCTGGCGCTGGCGAGCCTGCAGTGTGTTTGTCCAATCCCGGTGCGATCACAGTTTGTTTTAAGAATAAACTGTGATCTTACTGGGTTAGGGCATAACGCCAAGGAGGTTAAACTGTTATTAAAGCCCCCCATACACGTTCCGATTTTTTGACGAATTTTGCCCGACCAACCGATCGGGTCGGGAGATTAATTGATCGGGAGATTAATCGGATTCAGAATTATGTACCCGACCGATCCCGATTTCTCAAAATCGGCCGAGAAATCGATCGGGACCGCTTCAGACCTGTCCGTAAATTTTTGGTCGATCTGCTGTTAATAAATAGGGTCGGGCTGATGGATCGGTGATAATTCGAATTCCGATTTTTCGTGCCAGCCGACCGACCGACCATAACATTTTAGGTGAAAATCGGGTGACAGGATCGGACGAAAAATCGGTCGGGAGAATAATCGGAACGTGTATGGGGGGCTTAAGTCTGTGTTGCATATGCGATTGGCACATTTGTATTATGCATAAATGTTTTCTAACATGAAAAATATTTTTTTTTACACTATATCAGGTGTCAGCTTAGTTGGTGCTTATAATAGCTTTAAGTTTGTCAATGTACAGGTGGATCCATAATATTCTGACCCATTGCTCTTAAATTACTAGTAGAGATGATCAATGAGATGCCAAAATGTTGACATTACTATGTAAATGCATGTAAATTGTATGCAGATTGAAATTGAGTCAATCAAGAACAAGTATTGCAGTTGCTGTCTCAGTTTCATTCTTCATACAATTTAGATGCATTTACATACTAATGTCAACATGTTGGCATCTTATTGACCATCTATAACTGCTTCTGCTGCTCTAAACTTCCAATGTGAATTGCAGGGTCCAGAAGAAGGAATCCTGAGGCAAATTTTGTGAAACATTTGGCTTGTTCAGGAGAGCAGAATTAATATATCATGCATATGATTGTTGTGTTTGGGGCCTTTGGATGCCATCATTGTTAGATGAACAAGCAAACCTGTGGCTTTAGTAAACTAAGATACAACAGTAAAGGAGTGTGAAAAGAAATTCTTGCTAATGCTTGTAACTAACTACAACTCCTGTGAAGCAATTTATTTTAAAATGTCTTAGCAGTCGCACTGTAGTTGTTCTTTGCTCAGCTTGCTCTGTTCCCCATCTCAGAGCTCCTGTGATGTTTGGGAATTTGAAGTTTAGCTGCTGATGTAATAACTTACAGTGTTTCTGCTGTGAACTTTGAGGAGGGATTCCTGAACATTGCATACAGCTACAAGGGTCAGTGGGGGGCTTAATTTATGTTCATTATTAGGTCTATTTATTACTGTGTATTGACATGCATAATTCTTCTTCTTTTCCTTAATAGATCAAAATGATAGTGAACTTGAAGAAAACTACAGGCCAAGGCCATTAGCCATAATGTGCATACAACATAACCAATGAACACAAAGATCCCAACAGTGATACATCTTGCATGCTGAACAATGTCAAGATCAACACAAATTCCCATTGCAATATACACTTTGTACATTTTCTTTCAATTGGTATGAGAAAATGGCAACTCTATCTAAGATGACATCATATCCTGACTTTTCAAAATGCAGTTTGCATACATGCATCTATTAGTCCCTGTAGTTGTATTCATATAAACCTTATGAAACAAGAGCAGTTATGTGCAGTTACTCATAGCAGCCTATGATAAGTACATTTTTAGCAGTTTAGTTCGATCAGATCAGTATAGGATGATGACCGATTGGCTCCTATGTCCACTGCACTTTGCACATGGCTCTTTGTCATATAAAATAGGGTCATAGTGTATGTATTGCTTCATGCATTAAAAATTCAGACTATGTTGTAACATCTCCAATACATTGGTACGTCTTTTGACCAATATTACGCTTTTTGTTTTTTAATTTTTTATTTCAAGGTTTACAAATAACAAAAGGTGCACCTTGTATTTAAAATTACCATTGTAGCTGAAAGTATGCATGCAGAGTAGTTTTATAAGGATAATATTTTTCTTGTTATAGATTGTAAGAGGTGGTAAGAGGTCTGAGACAAATGAATGTGCCAAGTTAACGACAGCTGAATATGTTGTTAAAGCACATTAAAGCTTTGAGTCCGGTATTACATATTGTTCTCGTAAAGTGCCATTGACTGTATTCGATTATAGAGTATTATTTCAGCAGTGTTATTTTCACAATGTCCACATTTTGGTGTGGCTGTATGCATCAGTCAAATGCACTGTTGAAGTTATTACAGTAATGAGTTTATCTGAACCTGAGACGCAGGCTTGACATCACTAGAAATGCCATCCTTTTACGTGGACTCCGATTTAGACTAAATAGGCAGTGTGATAGATGAAATTAATTAAATACAGGGTAGAAGTTAGAGATAAATAATGATCTACACAATACAGTGCACTTTTCCTGGCAACAACCAATCAATAGAAATAGCAACCATCTTGCATCTATTTTTAACTTATTTATAGGCAGCATTGCCATTGACCAGTGGATGGCAGGGGAGTTATCGTCACTGAAAGAACAAGACATAAAGCAGTTGGTAAACATGACCTTATCAACCACTTTAAAGTTTGTCAGCTCAAATGTCTGCAGGTTCATAGCAGATGGAAGGCACCTGAGGTTTGAGTTGAACCTACGATGGTATTACACATCCCTATTAAATCATGGTCAACTAATACTAGTTCTTGGTAAGAGCCAGTAAATAAATTGTGTACATGCCTAACTATATACAAGTAGTCTGGCTGGCAGACTTTTCCCTATTGAAAATAAATCCTTTAGTAAACCTCACCTCTCACCATGTATACAGATTTATGGAGGGCTTGACTTGAAACATTAAGCAGATTGGTGGTCAACATACACATATTAGTCATATGTATTCCTCTGGTATAGTTTGTAAAATAAATCAGTGGCTGATGAATTTCTTAACAACTATTAGCAATCCACCAAAAAATAAAGTAGTAAGGATCCTTTGTGCTTGCACCCAGTTAAATGTTAAAATCTGCATATCACTGTAAACATATTTTATATTTAATGTCCACAGCCAGGCATAAAGCAGTGTTGAGAGCTACCCTTTCTATATTGTTTTCTACTAATTCAGGATTTAAGTAGATGTCAATATAAGTGAGATTTGTTGTTGATTACTCACAGTGCTGGTGCTATGGGGGGGGGGGGGGGGGGGGGGGGGGGGGGGGATCATGAACCATGTCCACCCAGTCAGTTCAGCATGCCCCCTACCTACACTTAACTATATGTGAGGTGTAGAAGTGTCACCCCCCCCCTGCTCTGGCACTGACCCTGATTGCTCAGCAGCCAAAAAGGTCTAAAATACTGGACACCATCTGATTCAACCCATTTTGTAAGGCTCAAAGCATTCCGTTTTGCCTTTAAATAGATAAAAAGTTAAATAGACTCCCTGAGAGAAATTCTACAGAATAAAGTGGATTATATTGAAAGATATGCTTTTACTGCTGTAATGGTGCAGCTCTTTAGGTAGAGGGGAGACTGAGGTCAGGGAAGCTTCTGAGTCACCAAAAAATGTATCAGTGCTGGACAATGGTCCAAGTGTTATCCAGATTTTTCTTATTATAACCGTATTCAAGATTTAACTCCAGGGCTCCCTGTTACCTGCCTTCAGTGCCTATGCTGTTATTCTTATTTTTTTATACACAAATCCAGGACACATAGCTTACATATATGTAGGTTACCTACTCCTACCACTGTTTATCAAAATTTCATTTTAAAATAAATTCCACTTATCTGACCTATACCAGTGGTTCCCATTGTATGCGAGAGCCTCACATAATACTCTGTTTATGAGTATTTTACTAATTTTCTATGCATAACCCTCAGAATTTGCACTTTTTATTGCCTTTATACTGACCATACTCTATGCAATGTTAAAACCAGGTAGTGTATGGAATTAATGATCAAATGATGACTGCTAGTAACAAACAGAAGTATGTAGAACCAAGTAAAGTCTTACCATGTGTGAAAATGTCTGGTGAATGGACCGTGTCATATCTATCCTTAACATACATAAAAATATTATATTTCAGCATTAATCCTCATATAGAAAGTGTGGCTTGCTTTTTGTAGCATGAGAGCTGGAAAAATGCACTGGAAATATAAAATAGAATCTGGTTGCGGTTGGAAACAACATCATTTTTATATGTGAGGCCCTTTGTTACCATCTGCTGTGTGGCCATTACAAAATCTCAAAAAAGAATATATGTGACATAGAGATAAAGTTGAAAATAACTGTTTCGTTTATTGCAGCTATAGAATTGTGACTTTAGTTTATAATTACTTAAAGATTTATATATCAGACAATTTTGCTATAATAATAGTAAATGCCAAGTCAATAGGTTGTCACTATTTTTATAAGTTGCTATTCTCACCTCTACACACTTGAAGATATAATCATATAACCATAAATTATAAAATATACTATATTAGATATACATTATACTTACACATCGTATGTGCATTACATTGAGCATGTACTGATGTAAATTGTACAAAACAAACTTAAAATAGATGGTGTATGTGTTAAGAGACATGCAATATATAAACTTTAATTTCTTTTTTTATTTGTTTTACATAGTAGTTGTGTATGTAAAAGGATGAGCTATGTCTGTGATGTCATAACATAAGTCATATTCATTTTGAAGATCAACTTCATCCAAAACTGGAATTTTACATTTTGGCAAGTGCCCTCTTATATGCTGGCTTATCTCTCTCTCTGAGAACAATAGTGCCAAGATATTTTTTCCAAAATTTTGAGTTCTACTCAACTGCCATGATGGCAATTACAAACTAGTGATGGTGTCCTTGATTTCTTAAGTGAAAACATAATTAGGGACTCCAGCTGCAGAAAAGGTGATAAGCAGCAGATGATGATTGCCACTTTCTGTGCAAATGGCAGATGATTTAACCTTCCAGCAAACAGCCAAGCCTGACATATTGGTTTTGGGTGAATATGACATTTCATCTTCAAGAAAACCTGATATATTTATAACAGTCTGCAAGAAGGTTCAATGAACTCACAACAAAAATGTTACCCAGTGGAAAAGCTGATGCATAAAAAAAATTATGTATGTGTATATATATATATATATATATATATACATATATATATATATATATATATATATATATATATAATGTTTGGATGCACATCTTCTATAAAAACCTTTGCTTATTATGGGTTATAGACTGCATTAAAGGTTAGAAGGTCAGGTAAAATCCCTTCAAAGGAACTGCAAAAGCCATGCTATTGTGATCTTTACAAAGAGGTATTTAAACCTGTGCAACAAGTCAGACTCTGTTGCTAGAAACTGCTGTTATGTGAATCCAGAAACAGAACAATTTTCTCATATGTTTATCTGGATGGAATATGTCAAATTAAATATGTTTAAATATGTTTCAAATGTAGGAAAGTAAAGGGCAGAGACAAGTGGTTAGTTACGGGCTAGATTTACTATACTCTTATTTGTAAACCTTATATATTAGTAGTGAATAAAGACTAAGAGGTCTGTACCTGTTCACAAGAGCGTTGTGCTTATTGAATCTTTAAATCTTCTTCCTCCGGCGGACAGTTCGATGCGAACATTGAATGTTCACTCTTCTTCTCACTGGTGAACAGTACGGGTGTTCGACCCGCCCCCTTCACCGGCAAGAAGAAGTCTTAAATTCTTTCTCCGCTAGACCTTTCTGCGCCTGGTCCGGCCGGAGGAAGAATAATTATTACTAAAGATTATTTACTAAAGACACCCAATCTCTAGCATTGTACCGGGCATGGGCCGGACTTGATGTCCGACCGCCGTTACTTCCGGTTTTGGAACAAGGAACTGTGCATTCCATAAACCGGAAGTGATGTTGCGGCGTCATTTCCGGTATAGTGCACATTCAAATTCCTATTGATCCTATGGATCAAGGCAGTTGACTCCTCCAGTAGGATGGATGGACCAAGAAACACCCTTTCAAATGATATGCCCTGCTTCCAACGTGCAACCAAAATCAGTGGTAACAGCCAACAAAATGTTTTTTTTTTCAGGTAGCAACTTGAAATAAATTGTAGCTCAATGTCCAATAGAGAAGGGCAGGAAAGAGAAAAAGAATAGAAGGTGTCTATATAAAAAATATATATTAAATATTAAAATGTACAACTTCCTGAGTGATCCACTTATGCTCCTAATGTGGCTAGTTGACTGTTTGCCATTTGCACTCATATGTCAGATCATTGACCTGGGCCTGGATTGAAGCCATTGGAATAGTATCATTCTAGAGCAGGTTAGTAAGGGCTTGCTTCTTTTTTCCCCGTGAGAAAGATGCAGACAAGACACCTTCCATTCTAGTGAATGGACAGTCAAAGTGGCCGTTTTGCCTTCATCATGGGGTACTACTTTGTATCTATGTGGGGGGGGGTCGCCAAAGATGTTTTCATTGATATTTAATGGGTGTGGGGACACAGTAAAAGCATTGCATTTGCTTTTCCTGCTGTTTCCCTATCCAAAAGAACAGGATGTGTTACCATCAGTATGGGTAAGCTCTCCGCAAATTGCAGGCAATCCACTGTTTAGGCTGCATAGACCCATCACGCCAATGCATCCCAAGTGGAAACATGGCCTATCATTAGCCTACATTTTCCCATAGCACAATTTACTTCTAATACACCATAACCTGTTCTTTACATGGCAAACTAACCATCAGTGCAGTCTGTAACCCTAACATTTAGCCCATGTGCGGCTGTAAAGCAATAAGTCTACATGTAACCAGCTTGATAAAGCCTTCTTCAAGAAAAAGTATTTGAATACAGTATTATATTACTTGTGCATCAAATAGATTTTCTGGTATTATAATATGCTATTTGCGCATCAAATTCACCCAGTTGATTTCCTTTATCTGTTAGGCACTTTACAGCTGGGAAATCAGCACAATGTGAAACAGCTGCAGAATCATTCAGAGTCACAGATTTTGTTTTTCGATGGTAAAAAGGAAACTGTGATCAGTTCTTTGATCTATTGGAGATCTGATGTTCTTAAGAACTAATTTTAGTATGGGATAAAAGTTGTTTTTAATGATTGTACTGTGCATCTATTAAGGCCTTAGATTACATTACGGGTTGAAACCCAAACAAATGTAATTTCAGTTGCGTTAAGAAAGTATAAAGTGACTTTACATTTTATGATAATTACTTACATCATGAATAGTACTTTTTCTCTAGTTGAAATTGAATTTTTAATTTCATACATTTATTAGAATGTTTTCATTTTTATTGCAAGTTAAATACTGTTGTTTTCCTTTTTGTTTGTTTGTTTGTTTTTTTTAGTTTAAATAGATTTTACTGATGACTTTTTCAAAATACAAAAAAAGAAAAAAAAAGGAATAAAAAAAAATAGTTTTATTTTCTTCATACCATTACTCAGTTCTGAATCTACATGTATTGTCATATAAGTATTTGTATTATTGTTAACTAAATGATTTATATTTTACAGACTTAATATTACAATGTAAGAATATCAGTCATTGTTAGTTTTCACTAAGAGAACAAAGACCTTTTGTATGGATATCTTATATTATGTAATCATTGAAAAAGTGAGGAGTTGAGTTGTTGCTGCGGCAACAATCCTGGCAGACAATTAAGTAATATTTTGATGAGTTATTTTGTTTGTAATTAGTTAATATAAGAAAATAGTTCCTAGATATTAGAGCAAAAATTTATTTTGTATTGTATCCATTTCAGATGTTAAAATATTGTTTTAATATTTTTGAAAAAAAGTTTAAAAAAAAACCCTGATTATCAGGACTTGTTATATAAATAAGCTGCATAATCAATAAATCAAGGGACACTTTTTGTTGATAATCCAAATATTCAAAGTTTACGTAATGAATAAGAGTGTGCAAACTCTTGAGGGTTGATTATGCTGCAATATAGCATGTCAGAAACGGATAGGGAGAAGTTGACTTTTTGCACTTCTGTATATAGTCAAAATAAAGAGAGAAATCTGTATTATAGTAAGATCTTATTTTCAATAAATATGTCTATAATTACGAGGAGTTTTGCTAAGGCTCATTAAATGACAGGCTACACAAAATTGCTTGCAAAGTGTCACAGATTTAGCACTCCATATCCTTGAGAGCTTGGCTGCTTATGGGCATTGGTTTAGTTGTGCTGCTGCGTGATTGTATAGTGTACTCAATCAACCATAAAATATTGGGTAAGCTACAATTATGACTGATCTAGTGAAGGCTAAATTGTCTGGGCAGAAAAATATGTGTCCCTGTGCAATGGGTTCCTCATTTCACAGCAAGGAAGCATTTAGCTTTGAGTGCTTTTAGGAAGAACTTTATTTACATGGTACTCCCTCTCTCCATTGTTAGACCTTACCCCTAGGTTCTTGTGATTACAGTTTGAGAGGTGGTGATGTCATTACCCACAATGCTGATCTCATGGCTTTCTATAGTAACGAAAGGATGCTGAATACCAGCATAGAGCATGGGGGAAAAAGTAAGGGCCAATTAAGTAAGTCAGGTTCTTCTCCTGCCCTGCACCCCCTCGACCAGGAGTGGGCAAACTTTTTGACTTTTGGGGCACACTGAGGGTTTGGAACTAGAACAGATAGATGAAGCCTTTGTTAATGTACAGTAAACATCACACACATTGGAGTATACGGTGGGCTAGCCCTAACAATATAGGTAAAAAATACAGGATGCATTATAAATGTGAATGGTAGATCAGGTTTTCTATGGAAACGTGTCTACCATGCAGTAACCTAGTGTTATAGTGTGAAATGATATTCCTTTCCAGATATCTCCCATGACATTAAGAAATACAGTGGTATTGCAGAAGATCACAATGTTGCCTGGTCCTCTCTGGTCTTTTATGCTGTTTGTAGGGGCAGCCCCTATGTCTCCTGCCATTGTTAGGCCTGCTTGGTCAAATAAGCACACTGCACTGCATGACCCCTGTGGGTAGGTGTGCATGCCATTACAGTGAACAGGTGAAGGGTAGTGCAACAAAGACCAGATAAAAAATCTAAAGGGGCCATCCCCTTGCCATAGTGTGCCAATGACTGACCTAGACCATAGCAAGCATTATCCCTTGCAGTGGTAAAGGACTAGCTACTATAAGAGCAAATGCAACATATCCCTGAAGTGAAAGGCCTTATAAGAATTTTTTTTAAAATGAGATGCTAGCATGTTGCCACATAACCTGTTTCAAGGCCACTTACTGTAGACCACTTCATTCACGAGAGTTAGATCAAGCAGTGGAACAACTAAACACTGCTCATGTAGCCAAGACATCAAATGGCTGCTTTGCTTTATGTGATAAGCTTGTAGTTTGCCAGGATTTTTTTGCTGGGCAGATACACCATTATTCAGAGATCATATGACAGACACAGACTCACTGGTCCACTTTCTGCCTAGAAAGTATCACACAAAGCCGTACAGTTATTTCAGCCATTACAAAAGATAGAATCACGGATCAAGTAATCCATACATTTCTCAAACAAATGCATGTTTAAAAAAATCACAAAAAAATAAATATATAGAGGGTATATACTATTCAATTTCATTTCTTTACAGTTTGTAGTTTATTGGTCACAAGACAAAAATACTGATTTTCACCAACATAAGAGTGTACCTGTTGTCTGTACCTTGCAGGGGCAATCATCTTGTGGACTGATATTAACCCTTTATATGGTCTTTTCATGGGATAATAAGAATGTGACTACAATTATTCCAAAGTTTGTTTTGATTGTTCTTATAGAAAACGTCTTTGATACTCAGCTAAGTGGCAGATCAAAGCTATCATATGTCTAGAGTAGTATCAAGGCCTCAGATATACTATATGGCCTCTATACTATATCAAGGCCTCTATGCTATATGATATGTTTATGTGATGTTCATTATTAGAATCTAGTTATTGATATACAAACTATTCCTATTTGTGCTACAAAAACAGATAAGATCATGTCAACGTAGAAATTGGAATATACTCAATATACTTAAATACTGGTATTGGATGACTGGCTTGCCCAAAATACTGAATATCATATATTACAATATATATAGAATAGGCAATGTGTCATATTGCCATATCTGCTAATGTATTCCAAGAGTAATTGTACTATATCATTTATGCTGATGACACCGGTTCTTTGTTACTCTTATTCATATATGCCAACTCCCTCCATAAAATGTTCTCCGCAATGTACACATAACAGGTATTCTTTAAATCTTAAACAGGCAAAACAAACAGAGCACATCTGCTGTAGTATTTTTTTTCTGTAATTTGTTCTTTTAGCAGATGATTTGTATACAAAAAATTGCACTCACCAAACAGTATAATGTTGTAAACCAAAGCTAAAGATTATTATTGTTATTTTATTGTTATTGTATTATTAATATTATTATTATTGGACCATTTGTTACTCAGAAGTCACACTGGCAAAAATCGAATTTGCACTTAAACTGAGACGTCGAACTCATCATCTGCTAGAAGGACAGATGTGCTTGATTTTGCAATTGTGTAACCACAGACTTACTTTTTGCTTGTAGTTGCTTAAACCTATGTATTCTGTCTTTGGCTGCAGTTTGTTTTACGCTGATTTTAATCTCAATGCTAATAGTTGACAATGTTGTATGAAAATAAAGTGAAATTGCCCTAATAAAAGATATCTTTATGGAGTTGTTTTTCTGTTTGTATATTATTTTAATGTTTCATGCAAAGTCAGAATTTTTATGAATATCTACAAGTATCTGAAGAAAAAATATCTAAAAGTGCTACAGTAACTACCCCCAATCATCAGTGAGACAAAGGCTTAGTATTAGAATTTATCCTTTCCTGAGGCAGTACTACCTCAACACACAGTCTTAAGGTAGCCATAGACCAATGGTTCCCAAACTGGGGGGTGTGCCCCCCTTCTTAATCTGTATTTGAATAGGGAGGGGGGCTTTATAATGTTCATAAATAGAAAAGGGCCAGTTGCTCAGAGGATTGGCGGGTACCCTTTGTGTGCCCTACATTTGTGTTCCGGACGCTGGTCACGAGCCAAAGTTGCGTGATCAGCCAGGAGTTTACCAACATGTCGGATCACCATTTTGATCCGACTTGCGGTGCAATCCTGGTCAATCTGTCCAGGTAGGCGCACCCAATTTGAGGCCGAGCAACCGTTGTGCGTTCGGCGGGAACATGCAGAGCAGTTGATAAGCCACAAAATCATGTAGGAATAATAACGTCTATGGCTACCTTTAGATTGGCTGCTGGCTTCCACTTAGCAGCCTTCTTCTAATTCTCTGAGCCCCTACACTGTAAAAACTATGGTTCAGACAACAAGTACCCAGCCAACTCTCTAAGGGCTGCAAGAGAGGGCAGTGCCTTGAACTTTGGAATTTGTGAGTATAACTTTTTTCCTCTCATCCCTAGAGCTAAATGACAATACACTCTTAAAGGGGGAGCAAGGGTAATACAAAATAACAAAAAAAAAACAGGCAGGGAATATGAAGTTCTCCGCAAACAGGCGGACGGCGGCCTTTTTTAAAATGTTCGATGTTCACTCATCACTCTTATGGTGTATGATTTCATGTGTACCATGTAGACAGTCTGATTGCTATTATTGCATGATGAAATCCAATTTATTGAATAATATGCATCAAATATGTCTAATGTCTATGTCTAATATTCAATGTTTATAAATTTAGCCTTAAGAAATAAACTAGAATGCAAATCCTATTGCAAATAACCCAAAAATAACAATATTCTTGTGAAAACAAATACATCAACATAAAAAACATTTTCTCTTGAACTAAGAAAGGATTTTGCATTACCATATTCCAAATTCATACCTCTGGTCCTTACAGAAAACCACAGTGTCTTTTGGGATCCCCAATGGTTTCTACTTTGAAATTATGTATTATACTTATCATTTTAAAACAAGTCCCTAATTATGACACTTTTAAAGTGAGAGAAATCACAAGAATATGTTCTACAGAATATATCAGCAGACATAAAATAGATCTCATTATTGTTGTCATTTATGTATTAATGAAGAGGATGACCAAATGCAACGAATAAGGTAAAGTTCTCTTAACTCCTTCTTGAATGTGTACTGTCCTCCGTATCTGCCTAGTCATTGTAATGTCAGTTATGAATCATATGGGATCGCTATATTCCAACAGAGCATTGATCCAGATTCCTATATTACTATCCCTGGGGCTTCATGTTGTTTCATTTTAAGATCTTATGATAAAACCAGAATGATTGATAATGACTTCAGAGGATATCACTTCCTGGAAAGATTAAAATGACTCAAGAACTTCCCAGCAGCCCTGCTAATTATTTAGAAGCACAGTTGAAAATTACAGTTAAAGTCAATATTTAATAAGGTTCAACTTATAAAGCCTCACACGTTTATAACATAAAATTATAAGCAGCATAGATAAAATTGGTAAATGATTACACATTAGTGAGCAGAAGTACACGTCTAAATATAGTTTAAGGACACCTGCACTGATATAAGTGCAAAAGTTGTATACAAATCTCAGCTGTCTGTGTGTCAATCTTACCATACAATTTCTGTACAATTAACTTTTTTTTTACCAAAACCATGTAATATGAGGACCTTTCTAAACCTTTCTATCAGGGTGGCCACTATACTACAGGGTTTTTGGTAGATCTAAAGGATATTGTATGGAGTGATCTAAAGGTGTATGGGGGGCTTAAGGCAAACTAAGTCCCGGGGGCCAAAAGCGGCCCTTTAGTTTCAAATAAGGCCCTTTGTCACCTTGGTGTGAAGATGCTTTTGCTTCCCTCTGCTCATTCCCTGGAATAAGTAGTGATAATGCCAAGGGGATGAATGTTCTGGTCTTTAATGGCCACAGTTTGCCTGCAATAGAATGTTTAATATCAAAAGCCTCTATTTATTAATATTGTTTTAAATATATATATTTTTTAATTTCATATCTGGGCTACGAGAACTAAGGACACTTATGCCAGACGACCCTTACAGGCTCTTGCTACGGGCCTTCTGTCGAATTAAAAAAAAAACATTATGGCCCACGAGACAAAAAGTTTGCCCACCCCTGCTCTAATGGCTTCAGTACTTTTCTAGTTAATGAGGATGACATTCCTTCATCTAGTAGTATCTAATAAATACCAATTTCCATTTGGCATTCTTTGCTGTGGTCTAATATACAGACATGTAGAAAGGTGGTGGTTGAGTCTTGTGGGCAGTCCCAATTTTTTTCACATACATCATATTGTCAGAAACCTCTTGCGTGCACAAAGGAGGATTCCGTACTCCAACAGTCCAAAAACGAACAGACAGCTTGACAGCCTCCAAGTGTCTGCAGATATAGTCCAAAACAGGTCTATCTCAAGCCCAAGTGTGTGCACAGTAGTTGGTCATTCCCAAGGCAGCTGCACTCACAAACCAAGACGTTTTCCAAATATATACTTTGATTTATTGAAGTTTAAAACCAGCAATGTAAAAAGACATACATGACGCCCCCCCCCCCTCAGTGATAATGACTCCCCTGGGGGTCTTCTTGTCTCTGATTCATTTCATACAATTGAGTCCACATATATAGTCCCCTCCTCTTAATTCTGCACATCCTGTGTATGTTATGTATTTTCAAAAAAGAAAAAGGATTTTTTTTCCGGAGTTTGAAACTCTATATAAACATTCATTATTATGGTACATTTTTTATGGCCTGTAAATAAAGCCATCATGTGATTTGTCTGAGACAGATATCCTGCAGTCCATTTCTTTCTCGCTTACTGTAAAGGCCCCCATACATGTCTAGATTTTCAGTTTAATCAACTTAAAAAGATCAATTATTTTGGGTCAGGGAAATTGGTGATTGATTGTAATCTTTGCCAACTGTAGTAACAGATATTTGAATTTTTGTTGGGATCGACTGAAAGCAGAATTGAATTAAGGTTCAATGTCAATGTAACCGATTAAAATTTTCCAGCATGTCCGATCATTTTTCGATAGAACATTTTCCCAATTGTAATCCTTTTAGGTCGATCTATGTGGGCTGCCATAGATTTTCAATCAATCAACAAAAAATTTATTGAATTAAGTCAATTGAACAAAAAATCTAGACATGTATGGCGGGGCATAAACTATTATAACTCTTGTAGTCTCTCAGCTGCTGTAAATTTCCATTTATCAAAATCTGTGGAATCAAGTTAACAAAGTTAACAAAAAAGAATCTATTAGCACTTTTCCAAGGCAAAGAAAATTAAATCTTCAGCCATGTTTTATTATTTTTTTTACAGTGCAAATAGAAAGTTTAATCTTTAAATCTTTAATTGCAGTCTTTTGCATTACAAAATTGAAAACTTCCAAAGGGAACAATGGGAATGGAACACTGTTAAAATAGTGGGCTTGGTTTAATTATGGTTGAACCTACAGTTAATATATGCCACATTCTGTACTCAAAAAATGCTCCTTAATACATATCCCAAAGACTCATTATATTAACAAATTTATTGCAAATACCTTTTCTTTACAACGAATAAAGTTAGAGAACCAGTTCTTTGTCTGAAGTCACGGTACCTTACACCACAGCTTACAAAGTGCAGGGGTTAATAGTATATAGCAGTGATGGAGAACCTATGGCATGCGTGCCAGAAGTGGCACTGGGAGTGGGCATGCAAGCTGTCAGCCAGCAGAGGAAATTACTGCAGCCTTTTGGCTCTCAATGCTGTCAGTTCTTGTCCCCTCTCTTCTGATTGCACACATCACCCTATATCCTCTATCTATCTTATAGGAAAGTAGAGTGTGTGTTTATATGTTTTCTGTGTGTATATGAGTTGTGTAATTAAGGTTAAATTGCTATGCCGGCACTTTGAGATAAATAAGTTGGGTTTGGGTTTCAGTTTGGGCAATCTGTCTCTAAAAAGTTCCCCATCACTGGTATATAGCATAGCTCACAACATGTACATTGCGGCACTCATCACAATGTAATGTACAACATAGAGCACATATGTTATAAAAGAAGATACAGCCCAAAGCATAACATGTTGTCGAACACAGTGCCCATTAAGTCAATGGTGCTAAGTGTAGTCATTTTTTTTTATGTCAGCAGAAAGAATTCTCCTTCCCAAAGCTGTGCTGCCATTCAGTGAAAGATTGTCTCTTCCTCCAAGACAATGTTGGTCAATGGATGGAAAATGTCCTTCTCCCACCATCTTCTTAAAGAAAATGGTCAAATCCTCTAACCTCTGCCCAGGTGTTGATAGCCAATGAATAATTCACACTTACCCCCCATTGCAAGGTATAGGTGGCCAATAATCCCGCGTCTTGAAGGCTAGTGAAGGTTGCCTTTTACACAAACCTGCCCTTTGTGCTGTGGTTGTCTTGGGACTTTACCATGAGACCTTTTCACACATTTTTTGTAGGTAATCTCTCTGCCTGGTATAAGTAAGAGAAATGAGGAATGAGCCAGACCTTGACTTTGGGTCATAATCTGGCTGAGCAAAATACTGAGATTTCTTTGAAATCCTAAGAGAGTCCGGTACAGTTAGGGGATATGAAATTCTAAAACCATGCATAAGAATTTTAAAGTTCAATTTTGAGGTAGGCCAATTTGTTTTGAGCAGCATTTTTATATTCCATTGAGTACTGCTATTTAGTATCTGTATCCAGTTGTTCATATTAAGTTGTATTGGAAAGCTGTGCATACACTATATTGGCAAAACTCTCTAAAACATTAAACATAGGTGCCAATAACTTTTATGTCTGAGCCCTGATTACCACTTTAGCACTTTTCTGTCAGATCTACTGAAGAAGGTAATTAAAAATAAGAGTTAGATGGTGTGCAGAAGATGTACAGTATATACAATATATTACCAAAAGTATTGGGACATTCAATCTTTGAATTTGTGTGCTACAAAACTTTCATGTTCAGAGGCGTATGAAATCAAGTATCTAGTCATGCAGACATTTGTGAATGAATGGGTTGATCTCAGAAGCTAAGTGAACTGTCTGTGCAATAGTTTTTTTGGGGGGGAGGGGGGAACAAACCCTAGGGGTGGCCAAGCCCAGTGGACTTTTAAGGTGGATTGGAGTGATATGTAGTTCCAGTCGAGGGATGTTTGACAAAAAAACTTACACAACATAAAAAGTCACAGATCAATGTGTTAGAGTCCATACATACAAAAGATCACAAGAGTTAAAATAGTCCGAAATTAAAATCCAGAGGTGAAGGATCCCAACGGTCATCCAAGGGTGTATCCCTACGCGTTTCGTCCCGCTGGGGGACTTCGTCAGGGGTCCTTGGGGGGTCTTTCCTATGGGTTATCCAAATGTTAATTTGTATCATTCAAGTCAATTACCCTAGATAATCATCGCATACATGGCGGTCCACTCATATATCTATGTTCATTGCGTTTACCCATACAGGTATGCTTTACTCTACTCCCTTACCATAGTGCTCTGTTTCTAGGCTTAATTTATATAAATTACATCACATCAAACGTCCCCATATCCCTCTATTGGGGTACATACAGTAAATACAGAATGTTAGGTATATAAGTGGCTTACCGGAGATTTGTAGATGGGTCACCAATGTTTTGAAGTGAGGTTGCGACGAGATGTCAAGCCCGAGGCTATCGCCCTGAAACCCGGAGGAATACCGTGCCAAGTCACAGTGCCCGACGATGGCAAGCCACCAACCGGCAGGGCACTTATATGGAAGGGAAAAAGGTTCTTTGTCATATAGTCAATGTTACTGTTTTCCGTCACCTCTACAGCACCAGCGTGAGAACCCCCTTAGATTATATTGCCCCACCATCTTATGGTCTAAAAGGTATCAAAAAATACCTATCTTACCCTTTGAGAGACGTTAGCCTTCCTATTGCTTGTGCAAATCTTCTCCTCTATTGGGGAAGCGGTATGTCCTGTATGGGGTAGGCGTAGGAGGTCATACTGTGGTTGTCTGTGCAATATGTTATTTGCGAAATTTCCTTGCAGTTAAAAAAGGCACAAAAATGGTAGGCCACGTATTAGCATACTAGTGTGGTGACATAAAACAAAGCTTTCCTACTTTCTGCACACCTCCATATTTTGTGTGGTCCAAAAACAGTGCTTAGAGAGCTTAATTGAATGGGTTTCCATGGCCGAGCAACTGAATTCAAGCCTTACTTCAACAATTGCAATGCAAAGCATCAGATGCTTAATGCAAAGCATACCACAAGTAGGGATGGACCGAACTGTTCGCCGGAGAACAGTTCGGCCGCGAACTCGGCATGTTCGCCGATCCTCTCGCCGGCGGACAGTACGGGTGTTCGACCCGTCCTGTTCACCGGCCAGAAGAAGATCTATATTCTTCCTCCGGCAGGTCATGCCGGAGGAAGAATCTCTTCACTACAAGACCGGGCATGAAGCCGGTCTTGTAGTGAAGATTCCGGCTTGGAGCAGGAAGTGACGTCCGGCTCCCGCAACCAGGAACGATGCGTTCCAGGATGCGTTCCATGGACCGGATGTGACGTCACTGACGTCACATCCGGTTTTTCCGATTCAAATTCCCCGCCTAGAGGCGGGGAATTTGAATGTGTCCGCGAACAGGGCGGACGGCGGACATCTTTAAAAGTTCGACCCGCCCTGTTCGCGGACACTCCGGGCTGGTGTTCGCCCATCTCTAACCACAAGTGGATTCTGTGCTGTAGAGACATGGAGTGTTAAATCACCCTTCTCTGTCAGGAAATCAGATGGTTTAGTCCAGACTTGGGGATGTCAGAAGAATGGTACTTACCTGACTGCATTGTGCCAAGTGTAAAGTTTGGTTGTAGGAAGAATTATTACATGAAACAATAGTTAACATTTTTATCAAAACAACTGTGGAAAGCTATTATCTTCAAAGTGTGTGCCAGTTTCTCCATATTACAGCAAATGAATAGGATGTCATTGCAATACGTTCAAGATAGTGTAATAAATATATTTATATAAACACACTTGCTTATTTTTAGGTGTCTCCAGCTGTGCCAGCCAAGATTACTTGTGTTACTTCAATAATTAAACTATCAATTAACTTTGCTAAAGAATCAACTGCAGGGCAGGTGGTTTGTATATCTGTTCTTAGAAGTACAAGTGCTGAAGAAAGATGCCCCCTATGTTTTAGAGTAGTGAATAAACCCTGCCTCAGATCCATTTTGTAGTTGTTCTATTTATTTAACATGTATCAATCAAAACTTTACTTTTGCATGGAGTTCCTCTTTTAAAGTATATTTGAGTGTGCCTTGAAAAGTATGTGTAGCCTTGGAATTTTTCACAGCTCGAATGTTTTAATCAGAGATTAGATGCTGGCCAAGAATGCTGAACTCCCACTGCCATACAGACTGTGCAGTGTGCCAATGACTCAGGCTGGGATTATGAGAAAGTAATTGATTTAGTAACTGTAAACAGCAAAAAAGTCTAATTAATTACTCTGTCACAGAATAATACATCGTGTTATAGAAGAGTGATGGTTGCTTTTCTGTCAGATAATATTCTTTATATTCTTAAATAATATAAGGATAACGAACAGCACATGTATGTTTAGTTCCTTGTGTGACATCCACAACCTCATTTGTATAAATCAGTTGTTCTTAGATGTATTTTCACCTATATACTGTATTTTTCAGTCTATAAGATACCCACCCCCCCCCCCCCCCCCCCCCCCCCCCCAAATTGAGGGGGCAATGGCTGGATTTCGAATCTGTACTGCATTGTTTATATCAGCAGAGCCCCACTGATGTCCTCAATGAAAAGTCAGATGAAAGGGCTGCCAGCTGGCATCTCTCCCATCCAGCTCTGCCTGTGTGAATGCTGGACTCATGCTGCCAGTTTTCACACAGACTGCCCTCTGATAACACAGATATCCTTCAATCTTGCAGAGGAAAGGCTCTGTGTTAGCTGTCTGTGAGATGGGCTGCTCTAGCTCAACTCACAGATTGGAGAATTGCAATCTGCACTGTATTGGGAGTTGGGCACAAGCTGCCCACCTGACATACTGCTCTTCCAGCCAGCTTCTCCATCTCTTTAACTCGATCATCCAAAATTGATAAAATGTTTTCTTGTTATTTTAGTTTGTATCCAATCGTATGATGTGTCATGGGCACAGGGCTTTGGAAGGAATCAATCTGATTTGAATCAACAACATTATATGACGACAAAAAGAAACCGTTTTTCATTTATCGACTTAAAACTATTGTTTTTTTAAGTTAAGAGATTTGTCAGTGCTCCAGTGCCCCTTCTAGCTGTAGAAGCATACAATCATGGGGATGTAAGTGATGAGAGCCAGTATACGGAAATAGAGTCTTGTATGACAGCAAATAAATAAGTCAACTTATGATATTCACTGTTCGCAGTCTTCAGTCCTTGGACCAAAGAAGAGCTTAGGCAGTGAGAACCGAGGCTGCATACCCCATCTAGAGTGGGTTTCTTCCAGTCCTTGGGCCAACACAGGGATCTAACACTTCATCTGAGTCTATATATTGTATTATTGGTATTGTGTGGGAAGGAGTAATGGGTTGCTATTGAAAATAAATGTAACTTCACACATTTCGGCAACATTACCATTCAAATGCAAGCAGCAGTTGTACTTGATTGGCTTCGTTTTAGTCTGCAATAGGCATGATGTGGTAGGGTTTCTGCTTAGTCTGATGTAAGTAAAGAATCACACTGCAACCAAAGAAAAATGAGAATGCTTTTGCTTTTTCATTAACCATTATGTTCTTCATATAAGATGTCTACATTTTATTGTTAAAAATGTTGCAGTTTTCAGACATATTTTGGAAAAATTTTATTTGGTAGTTTCACTGATCACTAATAGTGACGACTACAGAAAAACGTAACTTATACATAAACTTCACTTGTTTTATGTAGTTGTATATATTTTTTGCTCTCCGGAAAAGTGCTTGGATAATAAGCTAGTAAACCCATTTTTATTGTGAATATCGACACTTCAAGAATTTGCTCTTGAATATAGTGCTATATCTTTGTAATCTCGAATATTTGGGATTCTAGGGATAGTACCATGCATTGTGCATGCAATATTCACTTACTTGCACAAATACCGATTTTTGCAAAGAATTCGCAAATTGCTTCTGAGTGTTGTTTTATCAGCTTACACCCATTGTGCCACTAGATGTCGCCGTGACAACACACTTTGCTTTTGAAATAAATCACATTACAAATGACTATATAATAGACAGGTGATCTCGAATTTGTGTATTTACTTTGAATATTTGGAGAATAATTTGAGAAATGTTGCGAATTCGAATATGGCCTATGCTGCTCATCACTATTGAAGAGTGAATAAAGCAGAGGCAGGCAGATACATAACCACGCAGAAATGTAATCATTTTCAGGAAACCCAATGGGATCTTCACCACCATGGTCCTTTTTGTATTCCTACTGTGAGGGATTAGCTGTAGAGTGGCAAGATGCTGTAGCCCCTGGATGGGTTCGCAGCAGGTGTAAGAGGCACAGCAAACTACAGTTGAAGGTGAAAACACACAGGTGGTTTATTGTGCAAGTCTATATTAGTGATGGCGCGGACCCGGATTTTGCCGTTCGCGAACGGCGAACGCGAACTAGCACAAAAGTTTGCGAACCCGGCGAACAGGCGAACCCGCCATTGACTTCAATGGGCAGGCGAATTTAAAAAAACAAAGGGACCCTTTC
>CM070035.1:47204286-47215458 GCA_036250615.1 Ptychadena robeensis | reverse complement strand
AGACACTGGTGGTGATGGTCAGTTTGGAGGACACTGGGGGAGATGGATATTCCCCATGTAGGGATGGATGGATGGGATATTCAGTGAAGACTGCAGAGGACACTGAACACTGCCCTAGCTAATGGTTCCCTATGCAGCAGCAGCAGCTCTCTGTTCTAACTCTCTCCTTCTCAGCAACATGTGAAATGGCGTCCTCTCCTTGCTATGCTATAGGGGGTGGGATGGTCCGTGAGGTGGGGGGTGCTGATTGGCTGGATTATGTCTGCTGACTGTGACTCACAGGGGTCAAAGTTTAACTAATGTAAAAACATAGGGGGCGGGTCGAACTCGGCCATATGTTCGCGAAAATGCGCGAACGTGAACATGCAATGTTCGCCGTGGATAGTCAAATGAGCAAACAGGACACAGCTGGTCTTACCCTGCACCAGGCCCAGGAATTCCGGCTCCCTCTGCTGGTCAGATAGCAAAGTACTCGACATACTGCCGGTATCTGGGACATACATACCTCCCATACTGGATTCAACCAGAGGACTTAACAGGCTTCCTGTCACACTGCATATTGATAACTGGCTAAAGCTTGAAGAACTGGTTAAAGAACATGCATTCAGGATCTGAAACAAATGAAGAGGATCTCTTGAATGGGTTTCCTGAATATATTTTCTCAACTAGAAGGTGAAAGAACTTATCAGCAATTAACCAAATCCTATTATTTGTTATGCTTGCTGAAGTCTATGACATTGTAGTTTTGGTTTTTATTACTACATTTTTGGCCAAGGTGTTCCCCCATAATTGAATGATACTTTCTTTAGTAAGATATACAGCCTATCTAGCTTCTTCCTTTTCATACTACTAAAAAAGAAACTTGTTTAAAACAAGATTTGTGAAAAATGAAGATTAAAAACTCTTGGCTTCTTTTCTTTGGCAGGGTTATGAGTAATTCTGAAAGGGTCACACAGCATTCACTTTGCACAGCATGAAGATTCCACATTCCACTGCCTTTATTGACCTCTGCAGATGAATGGTGGAAAGTCGTTCTAGCACAACTTCTTCCAGGGAGGTCAAATGTGTTTTTACTAAGCTGGAAGAACTTTTATCATTCCTTCCTTTTTTATTTTATAAATCATATGTGTGATAAAATAGATGATATTTTATTTCTAGCTAAACCAAGGAAAATATATTCGAGAATACAAGCACCAACGGTCTAATATTTTTAATATCATTTTCAGTATTGGAACCTGTGAAAGTTTTGGCCTTACAGAAACAGACAGAGCCGTGACCCAGCTATTTTAGTGTTCTATGGACATCAAATATCATCCATACATTCCATTTTTACGTAGTTCAGTATTATGTTCCCAATATCGGAAAATAGCACTACAGTTATATATAACCAAGGAAGATATCATTTTAGCCTCTTCATATTGTAGATCTTTAGTTGCCATGTTCCTGCACATGTGATTTACCAAAGCACCAGCCATTTGAAGTTTTCGGAAGTTAAGTTACAAAAGCACAGTTGACATAATACTGAGATTTTGGTAAGGATTTCTGTTGGATGGTGCTTCTAGAAACACCCTTCTATTCACTTGTACAGATCACCAGGCAACAGAACAGGTAGATGCTTTCCTATATATAAATTCCTGTCAAGTTTTCTCACTACATTTAGGGTATCTTACAAAATTTAGCCACAAATGTCAGGAGGAATGAAACCAAAAAGGTCTTTCATACTTTGTGAAATTAAACTGTCTGTCTGTCCCAGTCTACATTCGCAGTCTACAGTCGCTGTCTGTCTGTCTGTCTGTCTGTCTGTCTGTCTGTCTGTCTGTCTGTCTGTCTGTCTGTCTGTCTGTCTGTCTATCTATCTATCTATCTTACCTTTTTGCAACACATTCTAAGCATTATTAAGAAAATGTACTGATCAGTTTGATTACCCGCTAGCATTGCTGGCGGTGCCAGCTCTTCCAGTGCTGAACTGTTAGAACTGGGTTTGTCAGGCGGAGATCGGAGCCCCAGGAGTGGGAAGTCACTAATCCGAGTGGCTCCGATTGAATACAGAGGCTGCTGCTGGAGAACGGATCCCCCTTATCTTTGTTGTGTATGTCCTTCCCTTTCAGATAAGTGCTTAGATTTCTATGGACATTGCAAACTTAACTACTACTAAAAGAAAACCGCTTCATCCAACGTCTTCTTTTAGTTATGTTCTATCCATGACCCCTCACTATCATTGTTGACTGGATTCTTGATCAGAGATTAATTCAGGGCATTTGGGGGAAGGTTTAGGTATTACTGTATTGGTGTAGTCCATATTACAATGCGTACTGGGATTAATGTAACAAGAAATTATTTGTCCCATGTTAGATCTCCATATCGAATCCAAATCTTTGTGAAATTCATTTTCTACTTAACAAACAAAAACAAAACACACAATTAGATTTTGATCAACAGCTACATGAACAGTTTACATACATAAATAGATAATGTAAAGGAACGGTTTTATAATTTAAAGCCAGCTTTGTAGTCATCATATGATATCTCCCCAACAACAAAGATCCCCCAGGGCCTAAAACACACCGAGCTAACTGACAATCAAGAACAAACAGCACAATGACAATTCCTCCTCTGTTCTCTCCTCCTCTCATCATTGTTTCTGGCAGTATATGCCCACTGCAACACATTCCCCCAGATTTCTGGTCCTTATTCTTCCAGTCAAACTACTGCTAAACAGAAGATAAGTTCTATCTATAGGAGATGAGTGTGTCCTAAATCTATGGTTGTGCCCAACCCAAATATAATAATTTAAACCAAACACTTCACAGTATATTAGGGGGGGACAAAACAAAATGTTCCCTTGTATAAGACGACTGGGCGTATAAGATGACTCCTTAATTTTCCAGTTAGACTCACATCTCTGCTAGAGACACAGAGAGCTGAGTCTTGGAGACAGGGAGAGCCGAACAATCCAAGCAGGCTCTGCCTCTGAGTGGCAGAGTTCTGTACAGCACATCCCCGCTGTATGCGGGGGCAGAGCCTGCTTGGATTGGTCAGCTCTCCCTTTCTCTAAGACTTAGCTCTTGGAGTCTCTAGCAGAGAGGTCAGTCTTGGAGACAGGGAGAGCTAAGTCTTGGAGACTTGGTTGTTGAATACAAAGCCTGCTTGGATTGGTCAGCTCTCCCTGTCTCCAAGACTCAGCTCTCCGTGTCTCCAAGACTCACCTCTCTGCTAGAGACACTCAGAGCTGAGTCTTGGAGAAAGGTGACCAATCCAAGCAGGCTCTGCCTTTAAATGGCAGAGTTCTGTACAGCACCTCCCTTTCTTTCATACAGTCCCCACATGGCAGGGATGCGGCTGTGGCCATTTTGGGCTCCCCACGCAACCCCACTGGCAACTGGAGATTCTCCAGTCTGGTTTGCAATGTCAGTACCCGGTGTTTAAGACGACCCCCCACATATCTGAAGATTTTAAAAAGTCGTCTTATATGCCAGAATATACAGTACCCCTCAACAAGTGTAATGTATGGGTGTTTTAGGGCACAGACTCAAATGCAAACATTCATATAAACAATAGTGATGAGCGGCATAGTCAATATTCGAATTTGCGATATTTCACAAATAATACCACTAATATTCGATATTCGCGAATATTCGCAATTCGAGTGTATGGCCATGCATAGCGAAAATTCATTCGCAATTACCTTCAAAATGAATGGTCATATGTGGTATTTATATTCGCATTGCATGTCCATACACTCGAATTGTGAATATTTGCAAATATTCGAGATTGCGAATATCCACCGCCATATTCGCAAAATTTGCGAATTCTCAAACAGTCGATATACGTAGAATATATTGGCAATTGGAATATACAAGCTCAACACTTATAAACAATGAAAGGTCTTTATTTTAAATGCATAGGACAAATCCATTAAATTCAGTATTCAGTATAAATATTCCCATAAAAATATCAACATCGACAAATCACATGTAGCGTATAGTGAAAATAAAACAGTGTAAAACTGCATTTGTTGCATCAAAAAAATGACATGTTTCGCCAGGCTCTTCAGGGGGATATGTTGATTTTTTTATTCATGTTAATTTTTTTTCTCTTTGCTGCTAAACAGAGGATTACAATATGCTGATATAAAAAAAAAATAGCTGCAAGTTTTACATTTACGTACCTATTAAGCTATGTGGTTTGACTCTATTCTTTATTATTTAAATGCTCCAACACCATTTCAACACTATTTTATTTTTCATCTATTTACTGTATTATTGTAATGTTTTGGTTCTAATCACATGCCCAATTAAGCTAAGACTGAAAATGAAGCCCATGTCAGTAAATGAGTGAACTTATAGTTGTTAGGTATTTGACTCTGGTTCCTTTCAATGGAATGCATTTCAGGAAAACACCTAAAAGTATAAGTATATCTGCAACAGATTGAAAAAGTAATGTACACCTTGGTGTTTAATGACTTTAAGCTGAAAATGATATGTCGGTAAATGAGTGAACTTATCACAGTTATGTATTAGTTTGCAGTTCCTGCCACACACCACTAGATGTCAGTATTGTAGCTTGGTATCTGTATGGCAGAACTTGGCATTGTGGAAGTGCCACACACAGCAGATGACAAGCCAGTAAAGCCTGATTTCCCGCCAACAAGGAGGGCATCCTGTGATTTTCCGTAACTATGGAATGCAGTCAAAATTCAAAAGAAGATTGCACGCTTACTGTGCAATGAAGTACAGTCATGCTACAATCATGCCTGTCATCTGTTCATGATGCAAATTAATCAGGCGCTCGCTAAACTAATGTTGCAGATAACAGAGAAATATATAGCAGTAATAAAACATGGAAAATGCATGTAGTCCTATAGTAAATCCTCAAATGTTTGCACCTATATCCAGTGTGTGTGCAAACAGAGGTAAATGTTTTGTAATAAATACGACAGATTCTAATGACACATTAATGTGACCCTTTTGTTGTATGAATAAGGAACTTACCGTACTTTTGCTCTATCTCTCTCTCTTTTTTTTTGTTAACGCTAGAACTGAAAACTAGGGTGTAACAATAGTTATGTTAGAAAATGTGAATTCTTTTAGATCCACTGGGGGAGTCTGTACTGTCTGGTTTTATTATAATGTATAGTTTCCAGGCAGCAATGGCATTCACCTAAAATGAATGTTCATGCAGTACCAGCACGTCTGTCAGATAAAAGCAATCCGCATGCTTTATTTTCCAAATACACTCTCTCCTTTTTGTGCCCATGACAATATTTTTATTTTCTCTGTTTATAAAGTTTACACTTTGCTGTTATAGGATGATCATGAAAATGAAGTGAATGTTGTCAATGTAAAGATAACTAGTAACCAATATAATTCAGAAAGTAAAAGATGACATATAGCTACAAAACTTTTTGCATTCAGTTTGTTTTCGTGCATCCTGATTTCACGGTTCTTGTTTTTGTGACAACCATAGAGGAAATTCAAAGATTAGTTGTCATTAACATTGTCAGTAGCGCCACCCCTTACCCATCCAAATCAAATCAACACAAATGGCAATAGAAACCTGCCAGACATTTTAACCATTCTATCTTAACCATTCTGGCAATGAAGGTGGCACACACAGGAAAAAAGAGGTGTTGTAACATAGATAAACAACCTTTGATATCAGTAATAAATAGTTGTAGGGGCTTTGTTTCTTTTACCCTGGTAAGTATTGCAACGATAAAATACTTGATCATATTTATCTGCGAAGAAGCAATACCCTAGCTTAACCCCAACAACCCTTCCATCATCTGAACCCTGTGTTTATCAACAATGGTCCAAGTCCCTCAGCAGTTCCTCCAGTGGACCAGTGGTTAGCATGGAGGTGGCATTAAAACATTAAAGGGACCACATTCATTACCAACTACGAATTCTACATCAAGATTGCCTGCCTCTCAAAGCAAAAATATGATTATTATTACTACTATAATTTTCACCTAAAATGTTATGGTCGGTCGGTCGGCAGGCACGAAAAATCGGAATTCGAATTATCACCGATCCATCAGCCCGACCCTATTTATTAACAGCAGATCGACCAAAATTTTACGGACAGGTTCGAAGTGGTCCCGACCGATATTTCGGCCGATTTTGAGAAATCTGGATCGTGTACATAATTCCGAATCCGATTAATCTCCCGACCCGATCGGTCGGTCGGGCAAAATTCGTACGAAAAATCGGAACGTGTATGGGGGGCTTTACATTTTGTCTTAGTGAATGGCTTTCTTAGTGTCACTTGTCAGTTGTTCCAAGTGCTGACATCTTGTGGTGCAGAATCTCAGGCAAGAGCATGCACATTGAACGTGGAAACCATTGAGTAGAAAGGTGGTTCTCAACTAGTGATGGCCGAAAAGTTGCCCGGCGGACAGTTCACGGCGAACATAAAATGTTTGCAGTTTGCAATGCCGGCGAGCATATGGGTGTTCTACCCGGCCCCTATACCTTAACATGGAGACAAAGTGCAACCCCTCACCCTATAGTCAGGTCAGACAGTACAGCCAATAACACATTTTTCCCTCCTAGAGGACCCCCCCTATAAACGAAGCAGCCCAGCGGCCATTTTTCATTTACCCTGTGTCTCCAGTACTAGATAGATAGGGAGAGCTGAGTCTCCAGTACTAGACAGATAGGGAGAGCTGAGTCTCTAGCACTAGATAGATAGGGAGAGCTGCTGCTGATTGAGGAAAGGCTGAGCTACTTTACTATTACACTCCATCCAGTGATCTGTAGCTATAGGTAAGGTGTTCTGTTACATGTAGTTCATCATTACTGAGCCACAAAAGTCCTTCTCTGGGGGTGGGGTATGCTGAATTATGCATTGCAGAGAGATCTGACTACATGTGATGCGCTGCAGAAGGTACTGTCCGCTAACTTGTGGTAAAATCTATCATCTACATCTATTTCCGGCCATTAGACCTGAAGAAAACAGCACCCCAAGGTTAGCCACGCCAGTTAGATATCAAGGTTTCCTCGTTCTACAACTGGTAAGGACGTCAAATTAAGTATGTGGATAAATAGAATCACTTATATTAATAGTATTATTGTTATAATGTTTCTTTTAGGATCATGCAGCATATCAGCAATATATTTTTGGTATCAAGTTGGCAGACATTTGAGCAGTCCCTAAGGACTAAGGACATAGGAACATTTCCTTGATGCCTGAAAACGGCAGGATTGGTGGTCAAGTGTCTGATATCCAAACAAGCTTTGTGATCTATAAACATCCTCAAGCACTCTGTGATATATAGACATTGTTATTTCTATTCATTATTTGTATTTATTTAGCATGTTAATGTGCAAAACAATAGATTGTCTCCTAGCCTTACACTGCCTAGTCTTCAAATCTATACTGATAGCGCGTGCATTTTAATGCACTAGACAAGGAAGTCTATTTTTAGGAATGTTTTCTTGGTATTAACCCTGCTATATTCATGCGTGATCAGCATTTCCGGTTCAGTGCGGTAAAAAAAGGTAAATGTAATGATTGTTAATGATGGTAAAACATAAAAGAGGCACTCAGACTCTCCATGGCTCGTCTATGGAAGTCTGCGGCAACGCATTTCGCTTACTGTATGGTTTCACAGCCTGTATCTCTCTACAATAGCGTGTCTGGCATTACTTTCAATTTAGAAATAAAAAAATGACCTGGAATAAAATATTACAATTCTCTTCTAATGTTTTCTTAGTGATAGAATTATTATGATTACTATTACCATCATTTTGATCATCTTTAGTTTTAACTGCTATTTTCCTAAGATGTAATTGGTATGACCAAGATAAAGAGCAGAATGTATTTTGTGATGGGGCCTCATGCAACATAGTTTAAGCTGAACTACAGGTGGCTAAATAGAAGCCAATATTTAGGTTATTTAGGTAAAGGGTTTAGATTTAGGTAAAGGACTAGATTTAGGTAAAAGACTAGTTTGAAGTTCTGTCAAAAGTCTTCCTGCAGCGGATCATTCCTAACCATCCCTGTTGTTCACTTCTGCAGCTGATCAAGCTACCAAATCAGCTTGCATTTTTGTCTTTTCCCATTACATAAGAAATCGCGGTAGTTTACAGGCACTGGCCATCTTCGTGGTAACCCAAACATGTCCGTTGCAGGTAACTAAACCCTGCATTAGTTCATGCTGCTGTGCTAGGTCTCCTATATCAGTGTTTGAGAGACAATTGCGCTGCGTTAGGAAACTACATGCAGCAAGGTGTTTGCATTATTAGATTAACGCAATGCAGCACCGTGTGAAAGGTACCACAGGTTTCTTGTGTAACTTGCGTTAATGAAAGTGCAATGCATCACCATAAATGTAACACATAGCAACCGCAACGCATCTACTGAAAATATCAGACCTTACTCTTAAGCTAGGCACACACGGGTAGATGGTGATGTCACCATGCTGTGATTGATCGGGGATCAATTAAACAGGAATCAATGTGCACCCCATGGGCACATCGATTCCAGTTCAATGGGGACCCCAGGGACCTGTTCTACCCAGCTTGCAGCAAGTGTGAATAACACTTACGACTTGCGTCTCCTTGCAAAGTAATGGAGATTGAACGGGGTTTTCCAACATGTTGGAACCCTGTTCAATCAAGTTTCTTCAAGCGGGCTATATTGATCCGGCTTGAAGGAAGGCACACAGGGGTAGCTTTGTAAACAGATTAGAGTACAATCAATTGCCGTGAGTGCGCATGTTGATTGATTGTGCTTGAATCTTCTTACAGATCTACCTGTGTGTGTCTAGCTTTATTCACGTCTCTCTGTGATCCATTTTGGAGGCTTTTCTTACACATTGGCACCCCTTTAATGACGGGTAATCTAAAATCCATTAGAAGAAGCAGCATGAGAGGTGAAGAGAATAGAAGGACAAAGTAGAAGCAGGGAGATCCTTGCACTGCAGGTTCCTCTCTAACAAGGAGAACCAGTGAGCTGCAATAAAATCACCTAACCTTTCTCCATATGACAAGGGCAGTAGCTACTTTTTTAGTTCATGTTGTCTAACAGTTACAAAAAATTACAAAGTTGGAGACGGAATAAAGGAATTCATGCCAGCATCTGGCGGTTCAGGGCCATTCTTCTTGAGGGGGCATGTCTACATGACCACAACATGCTGAGCGAAGCTTTTTTTGAGTACTACTGTGTAATGTGGCTCAAAGATGAAAAAAGCATGAGTTGCGATTCTGTTTCTAAGATTCTAAGTTAAACAGAGATGTTTTTCTTTGGGTAGAAGCATGGGGGTAACACTTTTGCTTGGGGGGATGGGACTTTTGCGGTGTGGTGACGTCACCATGCTGTACTCCATTGCGGGTCGATTGAACGGGAACCGATGTGCAAAGTTCGATGGGGACCCAGGTCCTGTGTAAACCTGATGTTGTGAGAGTAGGAAAATATCTCACAACACTGACTGGGAGCTGGTGACTAGTGATGAGCGGCATAGGCAATATTCGAATTTGCGTTATTTCGTGAATAATTCTACTACTATTCGATATTCATAAATACTTGCAATTCAGGTGTATGGCCATGCATTATGAAAATATATTCACAATTTTAATCACATTTACCTTCAAAATGAATGGTCACATATGGTATTTATTTTTGCAATATGAATATAAAATCGCAATGCATGACCATAAGCTTTCCAATGCATAATATATAGAATATTCGAAATTGCAAATATCCGCCGTCATATTAGCGAAATTTGTGAGTTCTTGAATAGCTGATTTTCTTCGAATATATTTGCAAGTAGAATATTTGAGCTCAACACTACTGGCACAGCTGAGAGTGGGCCACATGATGGCTGCAAAGAAGGGGGAGTCGCCCCGCATTGTGCACAGCAGCCCATACTCTGTCCCCTTTGCTTTGCCCTGGATTTTAGCTGACAGGCAGAGCTGAGAGCCGAGAGCCCAGCACAGGTTGTGGTGGGAGCCCCCCTCCTTTGCAGCCATCCTGTGTCCCGCGCTCAGCTCTGCCTGTCAGCAGAATCTGCCTGTAAAAATAACAACACTGTTTCTGCACAATGCTGGCTGTGATGGGGCTGTGTGATTCCCATCCACAATTGACCGGGATTTACAGACATGTCCGTACTCGGTTTGATTAACCTATTTTTTGTTCAGTTCGATTGACAAACGACTGCCACGAACGCGCACAGCGATCAGTAATTAATCGAATGGAACATGGAACCATGTATTGCCACCTTAGCACTCTGTGAATGTTAGGTCGGTATGATCAGTATACAGCTACTCCCTAAAGGCCCCCATACACCTTACAATCTTTCCATACAATTTCTGTACAATCAAATTTTGTTCTACCAAAACCTTGTAATAGGAGGAGCTTTCTAATCCTTCCAATCACTATGTATTCTATCAGGGAGGCCACTATACTACACGGTTGTTGGTAGATCTAATGGAAATTGTATGGATCGATCTTAAGGTGTATGGGGGGCTTTACTGACCAATCGCAGATTACGGTAGTTCTTAGTCAACTCTTCAACACTCCATACAATGCATTGTAGTCTACAGCAAGGATTTATACCAAAATATCAATTCAAGATAAAACTCAAAAGGTATATGTATATTTTGCTTAATTGTCTGAATGTTTCTTTTTCAGTCTGTGCTAAGACAGGGGCATGAAAAGCTGGTGTCTTTGTTAGGTTTTATAAGCTTTGCTTTATAATCACTTAATCATTGTTCTCATAGCCCAAATGTTTCAGCTGCTGTGAGACCGCTAAAGAAATCATTTAAAGTCAACAATAATATTCCTAGTGAGAAAAATAGAAAAAAAATTTGCTGTGACGGCTTGATATAATAGCGCTCTTGTTTACTTAGAGACAGTAAAAGCATTTCATAAACTGCAAAAAAAGAAGAATCACTGCATTTTATCAATTCAGAACATAAACAGTATGATTTAATACTTGGGAACAGTATCTTTTTGACATTTATAGTATGTTTGAGTATTATCGTGTTTTTATACTCGGTGGAGTACCTACACTGCACATTGCACTTATTCTGAGAGAAAGTTTGGTTACCTTTGTTATATCTCTGATTCATATTTCTTCCCCCTTATGTATAAGACCCTGTAAGAGTCTCCATGACTCTAGGATTCCTGACCAGTTCCCAATAAACCTTTATTAACTTAACTTCCTTA
>CM070035.1:47177982-47191900 GCA_036250615.1 Ptychadena robeensis | reverse complement strand
CCTTTGTTTTTTAAAATTCGCCTCCCATTGAAGTCAATGGAGGGTTCGCGGGTTCGCCGGATTCGCGAACTTTTGCGGAAGTTCGCCGTTCACGAACATCAAATTCCGGGTTCGAGCCATCACTATTGTTCAGCTACCCTTCCATTGACATTTGAATTACTTTTTCATGGAATTTTTCTTTGTTAGAAAAATATAAAACAACTCCTAAAATTCTAAGTTTTATGATAAATTGTAGTGCCTTTTAAGTTATCATATTTTAAATTGTCACTGTAATATCTACTATTCTATTGAAACCATTTTTTAAGTGTGAGCCCATGCATAAACGTGCTATTATTTAATCACATCAACAAACAACATTGCCAATACCATTGGTGATCTCGATGTGTTTCACCTGGAAAGGCTGATTCGTGGAGCCCTTAATCATGATAAAGCTCATCCAGATGACATGAGCCAGAGGGTTTAGGTGGCGGTGCTGCCGCTACTAAGCATTCATGTTTGTTGGTGTGATTCAAAAAAATGATGTTTATATATTTGGACTATGTTGTGCAAGCATCCATTTTTCATTATTGATATGGCTGTTTGTTTATACTCATCAATGCTTTTGTATTATACTAAACAAAAAGTTTATTGAATCACCACTGGAGGTCAACCAACAGTTTTTAATCCTTTTCAGCAGCTGGTGAGATAACAGCCACTAATAGAGTGCATTGTTTTTAACAAGTTTTCAAACCCATTTTATTTTAAATATGTAGATTTGAACCTATGTACATGAGCATCACACACCATAGATCCCACAATTTGTTTGTTAAGCCCCCCATACATCTTTAGTTCACTCTATACAATTTCCTTTAGATTTACCAACAACTATGTAGTGCCGGGTCCTCCCTGATAGAATACATAGTGGTTGGAAGGTTTAAAAAGGTCCTCATATTACATGGTTTTGGTAGATTAAAAGTTGGTAAGATTGTAAGGTGTGTGGGGGGATTTACTCATAAATAGGGATGGACCGAACTGTTCGCCGGAGAACAGTTCGGCCGCGAACTCGGCATGTTCGCCGTTCGCCTCGCCGGCGGACAGTACGGGTGTTCGACCCGTCCTGTTCGCCGGCCAGAAGAAGATCTAAATTCTTCCTCCGGCAGGATCAGAACCTGCGAGATCGTGCCGGAGGAAGAATGTCTTCACTACAAGACCGGGCATGAAGCCGGTCTTGTAGTGAAGATTCCGGCTCAGAGTAGGAAGTGACGTCAGTGACGTCACATCCGGCTCCCGCAACCAGGAACGATGCGTTCCAGGATGCGTTCCATGGACCGGATGTGACGTCACTGACGTCACATCCGGTTTTTCCGATTCAAATTCCCCGCCTAGAGGCGGGGAATTTGAATGTGTCCGCGAACAGGGCGGACGGCGGACATCTTTAAAAGTTCGACCCGCCCTGTTCGCGGACACTCCGGGCTGGTGTTCGCCCATCTCTACTCATAAACCTATTTTCAATTTAATTAATGAAAATCATATATTTATGTATGGTTTGCTATTGGTATACTGTAAAGGCTATTATACCTTAAGTACAAGGAATATTTTACTGGGTTATTTTTTGTGATATTGGTTTTCCACTAAAAGTACCGGTATATGAAAAAATTATGTTTTTCTCCAGTGTGCTGTCATGATGGTGTTTTTTTCATGTAATAAAATCTTCTCCTTTGAATTTTTCTAAATATCTAAAGAAGTGTTTAAACAAAGCTGTGATGTATGACTCAGTGTCAGCTTAAAATCCATTATGACTACAGAGCCTCTGTCTGAGTCATCAGTAAAGTTCATGCTTCACAAATGTCTAATTTGTTTTCCTACTTTGATACTTGTAGTCCAGATGCATCATTGTCACTAGTCTCACTATATGGATATATGGGGCTACGCTGTAAATATGTTTTGTTTTTATTTAGTATTACCTGTCTATACATGTACTGTGTATAGATCAGTAGTAAGATGTATTATTCCAGTAAAGCTTTATCCACTAAGGAAAGGAATTTTAACATGTAGTACTTGCTTTATTGACGATATCCTTGCTTAGAGGAAGGTCATGTCATAAGCATTTGAATATAGGAGCAGAAATGTATTGTTAGAACTCTGTTGCTTTTTGTACAATAAATCAATGTGAAAAGAATCAGTCACATGTAACAAAATGGAAGCAGCATAGTTGAGTGCTTCAACAAAAACAATTTGCTATTTAACAGCACTGATTGTGTTTTTACCATGTGCCGTTAAGGCCATTACATGTGTGTAACAATTGCAATAGATTCCCTTGGAGCATGACCAGGCTCTATACACAGTTTGAATCCTGTAGTCCTGTTCATTTGGGGGGTGGGGGCAGCAAGGTACTCCATGGGAGACAGCAGCTTTCAAGAAGGTAGATTGCTCAGTGATGCAGATACCCATACACATAGTATTCACCTAAAATGAGCACTACACGATATCTAGGAAGTGTACATGCATAGACAACAGGAAAAAGATAATTTCTTCACAGTAGATCTAAGGGTTCGGGAGGAGCAAGCCAGAAAGTGAGTAGGCCTGATTTTTCAGCAGATATTAATGCACAGTGTTGCTTATATTTTAAAAGTAACTGTTGCTTAGTTTTACAGTACAGTACATGAGTATGTGCCCTTGTGTATTACAACGGTGCGTGACAGAAAATAAGGCTGGAGTTTACCTTTAACATTCTGAAATACCTGCATAATACAGTGCTGACGAGGACATTTTTGACACTTTCCAGAAACAGACAATTAAAAAACAAATATAGAAAAGTGAATGTAAAAAATGAATTCAGACTCTACAGACTGAAAATATGGAATAACACCAACAAAATAAAATATCCTACAGGTCTTTTATTCTTTCCTCTTTGGTGCTGTCCACTGAAGACTAGTGATTGTCAAACTGCCCGCAAGGCATGGATGTTCGCCCTCCTTCTCGACGGCGAGCAGTACAGGTGTTCGACCCGCCCCGTTCGTCGGCCAGAAGAAGATCTCTATTCTTCCTCCGGCAGGTTCAGAACCTGCGAGATCGTGCCAGATGAAGAATCTTTTCACTAGAAGACCGGGCATGAAGCCGGTCTCCTAGTGAAAAGCTGGCTCGAGAACAGGAAGTGACGTCAGTGATGTCACATCCAGCTCCCTTAACCAGGAACTATGCGTTCCAGGTACCAGGTTCGAATTGGAAAAACCGGATGTGACTTCAGTGACGTCACATCCGGTTTTTCCAATTCAAATTCCCCGCCTAGAGGCAGGGAGTTTAAATCTGTCCGCGAACAGGCTGACGGCGTACTTCTTAAAAAGTCCGATCCGCCCGTTCGCAGACACATCGGGCCGATGTTCGGCCATCACTACTGAAGACTCAGCATCTCTGATTCAGCACAGATTCTGTTCTTGGCTGAATCATGGGCACCACCATGCACCAACTATCCATGTCAGGGTTCATATGGATATGTGCCCTTAGAGGGTATCATCAAATTTGGCTTAGAACTCCAGAGGTTGTGTCTTAGAATTTTGTTTTATTTTTGTCACTTGAACCCGACTTTTGGCTGTAAACACATTAATTCAATTGTTTTGTAATGTTATTCCATACTTTTTTACTGCCATTATTGTTGAATGATTTAATACTTAAATAAGATCAATGAAGATAAATGATTATGAATCATTAACCCCCCCCCCCCCTGCCTGGCGGCTCCATCTCATCCAGCATTGACTTGTCAGTATAGCAATGGACGAGATGGAGCCGTCAGGTCAGAAGATTAGAGCCCCGACAGCGCAGATTTACTAGTAGAGAACTGACCCATACCCCCCCCCCGAGTGATGTGATGATGTCACATGGGGGGGGTGGGAGATTCAAATGAAAATCACACCAGAACAGTCATCTATGCAGAAGTTCCCAGTGTGATTTCCAGATATTTTAGTTGCAGTTAACCCTTTGTCCACCCAGAGAGGGCATTGTATTGGATACAGTGATAACAATTTTTTTTTACAATTCAAAGTAAAAAAAAACAACACATAACACATTTTTTATTGAATACAAAATTTAAATATATTTTTTATATTTATATTTAAAATTTTTTTAACATAATTGTTTGTTTCAAACATTATTATATTCAGGATGTCTCCTAGACCCTTGTACAGACATATTTCGGGAAGTTACAGGCCTACAACATAAAAAAAAATTCCATTAAAGTCTATGGTGCGCTTTTGGTACAGAAATCTTCAAATTTCAAGTTCAAAATGTAGTTTTTTACTACCTGCCCCTCTGAAAGTGCTTTAAGACAAGGGTCCAGAGCTAGACAAATTTAATAATATTAAAAATGTTAAAGTAAACTGTAGTTTACAAAGAGTCAGATAATGACTATTCATGGCATAATCTGACCTGAATGTGGTCCTCAAATACTAAAGCATTGGATAGCCTTTGAAAGTGGAGGAGAAGAAGATCTTGTGCTGGGGACTCCACTGAGAGAGCTGAGGAGAAAGTCCTATGTCTGGACCTTGAAAAGTGTATTTACTTCTTACTTAGAGCAATAAATATGGCCTTAGGCTAGGGCTCCACTACATTTTGAATACGGCAAAAGGTAGTGGCCACTAGTGATGAGCGAATTTTACGGAAAACATTCGGAAAATATTCGCATTCGGCAATATTCAGTTTTTTTTTTTGTTATTGCGAATATCGGCCGTTTAGCACAATATATGTTTAACATGGTGCGAATTTTTATGCGAATTTTAAAAGTGACGATTTTCGCAATATTCGCATCACCCCAATATTCATTTAAAAATCTGTTGATGGTGTTGCTAAGCTCTTGTTGCAGCCTTCCCATTCATCCACTCACATTGAGAGGGAAGTGTAATGGATAAAAAATACCGAATATCCGGAATTGCGAATATTCGGCAATATATTCCCCATCTTCGCAAATTTTCGAATTGACGATATTCGCGATTAATATTCGGAATGCGAATATTCACGATCATCACTAGTGGCCGTGTCTTCTGTATGCACTACACTTACTTTCAATGTGCCTATTATCTCTGTGCATCCTCCTGCGGCAAGAATTATACAAGGTGGTAAACCACGTTCTAAAAATACACTCGGCACATGGGATGTTTAGACATTGCGGCAGAGCTTTTAAATGTCTCATTGGAGATAAATATCTATTGCTATTGGGGTCAGTTGACCAGCTTGGCAATAGCAACAAAATAAAGCAGTAAAAGTGTCTCTTGTTTTAGATGTTTGTGCTGCCCTGACAGGGTCACCCTAATTAGTTCAAAAAATCTAGCTCTGACAAATTTTTTGATAAACAAATTTTTTCTGAACAATTATTGCTTTAAACACCAAAACTCTAAGCCATAAACTAGCATTTCAATTAACTTTAATACAAACTTTCACTACTCTCCAAATATATACCATATGGAGAAAACGTAAATCAAAACCTGACCATCACCAGGGGCAGACCTAGGGAGATCAGTGCCCTTGGCACCCTGTCTTGACTTTTGTAGTATACCCTGAACTATTCTATACATCTCTTAAAGTCAAACTGGTCCATTTAAAAATGAAAAGAAATCCGACCATCTCTACTTGGTAATGATGTTGGATAAGAAGATTTTCTTTTGTCAAAATGGTACATGTAAGTTATAGAATGGGGCATAGCTTGCATGTCTTCTCTCTGAACATAAGCTCCATTTACATTTAGGACATAATTACTTTCTTTTAGCAAGTGTGAACTCTGAAAAAGCAGAGGTTTTGCCAGTTTACTGCCCCCTGCTTAGAAGGAAATACAATAGCAACGAACATAGAGCATAGAGCAACTGTTGCTTCAATCTTGAAGGCATCATAGACACTTTACAAACAATTTGTTTATAAATCTACAATGAGGCAGACTAAACATTCAAGACAGTTCTCACAGACAATCTCACAGAAGTGAACTTCCACTCAAATTTACCCCTTGCTCAGGAAGACAAAAAAATTGACAAGTGTGGCTTTTTTGCTTGGTAAAGGGATTTTCTCTAGAAAAAAAAAAGCATGTTTGTAAAGTGTGATCTGTGAAAACAGAAAAGCTTGTCTAGAAGTAGAACAATGTCTAGAAGTAGAACAATTGGACAAATAAGCAGTAATGTTTTTGGTGTTTAGCCACAGTTTTTTGGTGAAAAAGAATCACACTATACCAAAACCATCAGACATTGTAGGAGAGTGGTGATTTGGACTTGTTGGCATTGAGTTGACCATTAAGCCCTTGTATGCCAAAATGTTTGAGAGACAAATATGAGGCTATTAGTGAGATATAGTCATATCTTGTCTGGTCCCAAACTCTATAGAAAATCTATAACTAAATGACTTACAAAGAAAAGAATAAAGGTGCCGCAAAGGCCCATTCTAAGTAGAGGCCTAAGTAGAGGCATAAGGTGGGATCTTATGAGAGATGTGCATACTGCATAACCAAATGCCCTTACACCTCAGTTCCTGAAACCTCACAATGCTATAAAGAAGCGAGAGTCAACAAAGAATTACTCAAAAATGACTAAAAAGGCCATACAGTAAATGAGCACTTAAAGTTATTGCTGCATAAGTTTGTACTAAGGTTGTTGCTTTTGAATTCAGTTTTTTCTTCAAAAATTGCTTAGTTTTAGTGAAACATAAGTGGAATCTGTTGTGTGTTGTTTTACCCTTGAGCTTAGATTTATGATTTTAGAACCTTCTTAAGAGGATATGATTATTTTATATCTCCTTTACGTAGAACCTTATATCCCATGATGATAAATATGATTTTAGAGGAATGGCATAACTCTCCCAACAAAAATGTGTTTTATGTGAGCAATGTATATAACTTATTTATTCATCATCATCATAGAACTATTTCCCAGACATGGTGTAAATGGCATATGTATGCTACAACAGAGCGTACAACTACTCTACTTTCTACATACAGCAGTATAATTAAATAGGAGCTGAATTTAAAGGCACTGCTATGCTATAATGCAAGGAAAAGCCTTGGTAATGAATAGAGCACTATAAAACTCTTGCTACGAAAGATGTGTATTGGTTTGGGAATATAAATATGGATTAACTGGAAACATCTAAGATGCGCTTTTTATCTTTAAGCTAATAGGGAGACAAAATGATCATGTTCATGCCTTTGGGCTCTCTTGAAAAAAAAAAAACACGTTTAAAAAAACGATAGCAGTCTTTTTTTGTATATATCTGCAAACATTTACTGGAAAAAAAGAAAGGCTAGAGAAAGCTTTTGTGGCCGGCGAGTTTGCAAGTGCTTAAGTAGCTGCAAGCAGTATTATTCTGGAATTGCTCACTGCATAAATCAATTCATTCCACTTCAAAGTGTACCTGTTAAATGCGGAGGATGGATATACTCCATATAGGCATCGGTTTCAGATGTGCGAGAAGGGGAAAAAATAAACCTGCTGTACAAATAAAAATTGATATCCTGTCTTACAAGATAGAAAAAAATACTATTGATGATCAGAACAACTAAACCTTTATACCAGTTAACAAATGCAAAATAAATCAATGTGATATGTCATGGTGTAGAAATACAGGCTTATTTAGTGCAGTACATTAATACAGTAACTTAAACACAATTTACTGAGGGGCATAACAAGAAGTTAGTGGAGCAGTGTATTTCAAGAAGGACATTTATAACAATCAATAGGGGCAGCTCAAAGAAACTCAACAAACAAAGGGTTACCAAAATATCAATAACAGAATTGTCAAAGAGTGCCCCAATAACTAAGGTGGTCCAGTCAAACTTTATTGCTACAAAAACATGACAGAGAACAGTTTTGGGGTCTCACTATTCCCCCATTTTCAAGCTCTCACCTAGACCAGTGATAGCGAGCCTAGTTCACGGGTGCCAGAGGTGGCACATGGAACCCTCTCTGTGGACATGCAAACTGACAGCCAGCACAGAGGAAAGAACTACAGCCTATTGGTTCTCAATGCTGTCAGTTCTCATCCCCTCTCTTCTGATTGCACACAGCATCCCATACCCTCTCCTATCCTATCTTATAAGAAAGTGTGTGTGTACATGTTTTACTTGTGTATATGAGTTGTGTATTTTAAATCAGATTAAAGTACCATGCCAGCACGTTGAGATAAATAAGTGGGGGTTTGTTGGGGTTCAGTTTGGGCACTCGCTCTCTAGAAGGTTTACCATCACTAATGCTATTTTTTTTTTTACAGCTATATTCCTCTGTGCTAGTCACAAACATGTAATATAATGAACTTTATCAGCCATTATATCCATCCTTCTCATAGATGGTATCCTTCTGCCATTAGAAATTTTCACTATGGAAATGCATTTTTTAAGCTTTCTCATTTTTAAATGCTTATATTAAAACTATCAATACTGTCTGCTCCAGATACTTAAATCTAGTGAATAACTCTGGAACTTAGAGTCATCCCCTTGCTGGAAATAACATCCATTTAAAATAACAGTTTTATGGCAGAGTCAGCTAAATGTACATTTGATGCTAACATACATTGATTTCTAAACACTTTGCCAGCATAGGATTGTCTGTAAATATCACAATTGTTTTTCCCATAAACTGGTATTACTGTTTTTAATGGGACAACTTCCTAGTAGGGTGTTATCTTTCTATGAAAGCTTTGACAAGGTTTAATAATGTCAGTTCACTTCTTGTATATCATGTTCTGTGTAGCTTGAGGCTACACATTAATGTGAAGATGAAATATTGATCTATTCCTTGACATTTTTAGTTTTTTATTTCTTTTATTGCCTCTATCAAAGAAAAACGATATTCCTATATTTGCCTTTGTACCGGTTTGTATAATAAATGTCAAATATGGATTCTGGGATGAATCTGTTTTGCAATATCTGTGTCATTCTACCTTGTTCTTTTTCCTGTTTCTATCTTTGAGCATCTGCGTTAGGTTATAGAACGTAAGCTTTTTGTCCGGGTCCACAAAGTATTTCTGGGAGGCAGTTAACTTGTACTTGGTATCTGAACAAAGGGACTTACAATTTGCAATACATGGAGAGCCATATGCTCCAGGCATGGAGGTCTGTACTTACAGATAGCTGCTTTCGCTGCATTGATTTAGTTCTCACACTGGAAGAAAACATTTAAGTAGTGGTAATACTCTTCACTTGATAACAATTGTGGTCTCAGAGGAAGGTGAGGGGATTTTATCAGACATGGTTAAATAGTATGTATACTTATGGGTGAGTTGATGGTAGGGTAATGGAGAAAGGGACATATACTTGCCCAATGTATACCTGTGTTCTAAGTATATCTAAACCCAGGATGTAATATGTTGGAAGATACAACACAAATAGCATCTTTTATTTCTATTACTATTTTTACTGGAGAATAGATCAAAATTATACTGGCGCTGTGCTACAGAGCTCCAACATTTCTCATGACAAGCACTTCAATCTGATGTACTTTGCTATGCTATGACTATGGTCATTGTATTGGTCCCCAAACACCTTTAAGCCCTTTACGTATAAGCACACTTCTGGGCATGTGTCAATGGGTTTAATTTTACAGAAATGATTTATATATAGAGAGCCAGAAAAGATTGGAGGGTAACTCTAATCACTGTCCCCATCCCAAAATAATATAGTAATATGGAAAAGGGGTCCCTCGTGGGACTTTGAATGGAACAGTGATACAGTAATTTGCTAGATCGGATTACCATAAAGGATATTTATTTCTATGTGAGAATTTCTAATCATAGCACATGATTATCTAAAAACAGTTTGTTTTGTACAGCATAAACCTTGTTATTTGTACAATACAGATACAACACACTTCAGTGTATTGTAAAGATGCCCATAACAAAAAAATATTTTTTATAACACGCAAATCCATACACAGAAAATATGAGCAGTTGATGATGGTTTATATAAGGTGCATGTATGGCAACATGTTTCGCCGATAGGGATTCTTCAGGCCGATGCACCCTAGAATGTGTGTAAATCTTTGCAGCATCGCGGCCACCTACCGTTAGTGGTAGGGGCTGGAGTGGTGTAATGAGGATGAGACCTCAACTGGACACTTAGTATTGTAGTCACCGTCTGAGATAGATGGAAACAGGGTATGGACGGCTGTCTCGCGGTCCGAGAAATTGATTCCAAGCCTGGGAGTCCTCCAAGTGTGCCACACAAGCCTCCCACACATAAACATTTGTTTTCTTTTTTGTTTTTTTTTATGTGTGGGAGGCTTGTGTGGCACGGCCGCACTTGGAGGACTCCCAGGCTTGGAAAGATTCACACACATTCTAGGGTGCATCGGCCTGAAGAAGCCCTATCGGCGAAACATGTTGCCATACATGCACCTTATATAAACCATCATCAACTGCTCATATTTTCTGTGTATGGATTTGCGTGTTATAAAAAATATTTTTTTGTTATGGGCATCTTTACAATACACTGAAGTGTGTTGTATCTGTATTGTACAAATAACAAGGTTTATGCTGTACAAAACAAACAGTTTTTAGATAATCACGCGCTATGATTAGAAATTCTCACATAGAAATAAATATCCTTTATGGTAATCCGATCTAGCAAATTACTGTATCACTGTTCCATTCAAAGTCCCACGAGGGACCCCTTTTCCATAGAAATGATTTATAGGTCATTGACCAGTGAATGTGGCCATTAACATTCTTACTAGTTCAAGGGAGTGTTCTCATATCTATTCCAATAGAGTGTAGTTTACAGAAAAGAAAATTAAAATTTTCTTGAGGAGGTTAAGAAAGGGGGAGAGGAGCTTCACCAGCACAGGCACTAGTCATAGACGTCAAACTTTGGCAAATTCGGCCCACCAACCAAATATTTTTGGTCCACAGCAGACATCTGATAGATCTTCCTTGCCCACAGTGCCTCTGTTTGTTACACCCAATGAACTTCTTAACTCCCACTCCAGGAGTAGAGGACTATGAGTCCTGGCTGCTTACAGCGAGCTCTCGCAATATCACAGTAAGCTGCCCAGAGCATGTTGGGATTCGTAGTTCTTTCTGCTGGAGTGAAAGTTCAAAAGCTCAGTGTTTGTAGCAGACGGCGGCCGTGAAGAAGGCAAATCTTTCTGCCACATCTAATGAAGGAGGAGTGGTGAGTGCGATAATGTGCAGCAAAGCAACACAGATACACCTGTGTAAACGTGACCATTACATAGAATGTAGTTGGCCCTCGACTCATTTAAGGTTTTAATTTTGTCCCACTGTGTTTTTGAGTTTGACACCCCTGCACTAAGGAGACATTCCCAGAAGAGACAACAGTTATGCCCTTCAAAGAGTGATGGAGGCTTGCTGGGGAATGAACTCTGTCAGGGGTAATCACATTTTATTGCAAGTTCAAGGACATTTCACAAGCCACACAATTTACTTTTTGCACCTGAATACTTTGCATTCTGTCATTGTTTGAGAGTGAGTCTCGCTTTAAAATGAAGAAAGTTGTATATGTTTCATATGCTTTACTTAACTCTCAAATTACATTTCATTATGCTGGTTTCTTTTCTTCAAGCTGGAACACTGCCAGCGGGGAAATAGTGTTGTTAAGAAGCAGTGCCTATTGTGTAGTGTACTCTTATGTGAGAGAAAGTAGCTGTATTCATCACTTCTTACTGATAATCAGTCCATCTCCAAAACATGAAAAACAAGGCAACAAGGAGAACACTTAATCATCACATTTCTCATTGTTTTCTAGTTGGTGGATTTATAGCTCAGCTTACAAATAGTCATTCGTAAGATCAGATAGAAGGTGTTCATGATAAAACAGGCAGTAAATGCCCCATCCGTGCTGCAAATACTGCCATTTATCATCATGCAAGATAAACAAGTGTCTGATTCTGACAAGCGCGCACTTATTTAGACACTTAACTTGTTCAGAATAGTCCATATATATTAGAGATGTCTCTATAATTATCAGAAACATGCATTTTAGAATGGTATTTAATGTCAACACAGTAGATATATTTAATGGACTGCTAATTGTGTGTTGAAGTAGACATTTATACATTTCCACATGAGAAATGATTCACTGTTGTGGACTACACTGATGCATAACAGCATGGATAGGAAAGGTTACTAGCAGACTAGCAAGAGCACAGGTCCTTCAAGGACAAAGAAAATACATAAGGACATCATCAAATGAAACTGCAGGATGTGCATTGTTTTTTGACCATGCTGATTATTTGTCTTGTATTTTTCTTGTATAGATGATACACCCTTAACTATACATATATGTACACAATTCTCTAGACCAGTGGTGAGCAACTGAGTTAATATGGAGGGCCACAAGTGCATCACTCGGCATCACTAAAGGGCCTCACATTTTCAATCTATACTGACTTGTATAAGCATTTTAAATGACAGCAAGCATAGCTAGAAGACATTATTTAACATTTTTAAATAACAAAACTTGTTTTCAATTATACTTCAGGCATTAGGGAACACTGTAGTATGGTAATGCACATTTTGTGACATATATATATATCATAAAAGGTTATTTTCCTCTATTCTGAGGTATTGTGTATTATACAATTATCCCTCATTTGTTGGTGGAATAGTGGGAGCATAGACACTCACCTGTCTGCCAACTGCTCTGGCTGAGCATGCTGATTGGTGTATGTGAAAGCCAAGAAGTGACCAAGATGGCACCTGAGCAAGTCCCTCTACTACCACTCTAATTGTATTTGTACAACAAGGTCAAGGACATGGCATTTTTGTGAAATGTAATCCTCTTTTAGCGCTCATTTAGGGCATTTTAACCTAAGCTGCACACATTGGTGAGCCATTGTTTTAAAAAGAGGTACAGATGTGTAAGATCATTTATGAGTTCTGTCCAGTAAGGTATTTATTGGGTGAGTAGAGATGGTCGAAAAATTTAAATTTCAAATGTTAAAGTAAAAATTTCAACTTTTCTGTCAAAAGTTGGATGGGCTGAAATTCTGCAGGTTAATGTTAATATAACGATGAAAATAACCTGATCCCTTTCCCCATCAACCATCATTATGATGAAACTCCAAATATATTAACTAAATTTAACAAATAACATACTAACAAACATTGTTTGCAATACTGATTAAAACACTTTTTACTGCCGAACAGATCAAACTAGGGCATGTTGATGCTTATGCACAATAAACAGGCCAACTGTTGCAATGTCTCTCTTCTACGACTGTGTGTGAGAAAGCTGCCAGCATGAGTGCAGCTTTTCCACCATCTCTCCACATTGCTTATATCTGCAGGGCTCTACTTATATAAGCAATACAGTTCAGAGGGGAGATCTAGCTGTGTGCAGATCTCCCATGTTCCAGGAGAGCGAGGATGCTGGCGGGGAGCCAAGGTGCGACCCACCATTCAGACCATAAGATGCAGGCTCTTTTTCCCTCCGCTTCTGGGGGTGGAAAAGCGTGTCTCATAGTCTGCAAAATACAGTACTATGCATAAAAACATTTTTTATGCATGTGGGCTGCACAATTTCAACTTTAAAAAATATTTAGGCCTCATTTGCTGCTGACTTAATAGCTTATTTATTAATAGAATATGTATGTCTTTTGATTTTTTTATTATTGTTTATTGAACTAGAACACTTGTTTACGAGTTTGGTGTTTTGTATCCACATGTTACAATTGGATTGTACTATCATGACTCCCTAATGCCCATATGTGCTTTGTAATACTGTATTGTTGTATCTTCTCTTTCACTCATATTGCTACTGCTTTTTGTATTAATACCATATGTCCTGAGGAAGCTCTAAGAGAGAGAAACACTTCAACCTGGGCTACAGGAGTGATGCAAACTGGAATAACAGCCAACCAGTGGAAACAATCAATCCGCCACAGGATTGGCTGATTGATTGTTGTCACGGAGCAGCAGGTGTGGACCCACTGTGCCACGTGTCCTACCTCCTCTAAGG
>CM070035.1:47153637-47168483 GCA_036250615.1 Ptychadena robeensis | reverse complement strand
GGGCCCGGATAATCTTCAAAAAGAAAGGGTCATGCAAATAAATTTTCTGTGACTTCATCAGTTCCGTCTGGTGGAGAGTCTTCAGTGTATATCCAAAAAGCCTTCCGTGTTTTCAGTGCTGAACGCATCATGATGTTGTTCACAAGAGAATTTGTTCAACAGGGGTGTTACTTGCAGGGTAAGCGTCTTTTGATTGTGCAAGTGTGAAATGTCTAGAGGAACCAGTGGAAGGGGGAAGCCTTCCTAACTATTGCCGCGTGTTGCTCACCTTGTCCTCGTGAGTAATGTTGTGTCGTTATCCCAATAACTGTGTAACCCACACGGGGCATTCCAGTAGGTAGAAGATGACAAACTATGAAGAGCAAGCATGAATGTTTTTCATTGGATGGGTTCTCCAGTAGAGTTTGAAGTAAAAGTATCCTTTCTGTTGGTGATTGATCTGGATGTAGCGGCATCGAGGGTTGGAGCATTTATAGCTACCTATGACGGGTATTTTGTAGGTTCTTTTTTGTAAATGCGGATTTTTTTCGGATGTTAATTGAGCTTACTGGGGGGCCAGAATGTTCGTCAGGTATGCCTCGGTTTTATTATAAATGCTTACCGGACTTTGGGAGTGTCGTCTTCAGAGTGGAATCTTGTAATAAGATGTTCCAGTGTTGGAGATGATTTTTTTGTATTTAATGTGATTTGGAGGTGAATTTTGTAATGAAGGTTACAGGTTCTGTGATGGGGAATCTTTGGGGTTGTGTTGGATTTTGAGTTTCAGTTGGAGTAGGTCAGATCTACAAAGTTGGTTGGCTCGTCTCTTCAAGAATGTTATGAAGGGTCTGTTGGGAAAATGTTTCTCTTTAAACTGTTGTTAGGTAATTTTGATTGTTGTTGAAGTTTACGATATTAGAGCAATTCCTTCGGATTCTTTGAAGAACTGCCAAAGGAGGTATATTTAGTTTTCCATTTTTAGAATGTTGCTCTTAAAGCTAATTTGCGTCTACTTTCTTGAAGTGGGTTTTTGATTCTATGGTGAGGTCAGCAGATATAAAACGTTCTAAATCCAGAAATTCTATTTTGCTTGGGTCTGAACATGTTTAACCTCCCTAGCGCACTGCTGAGGTCCAGATTTCTGTACCAAAATTGCACCATAGACTTCAATGGTACATTTTTCTTTATGTTGTAGGCCTGTTACTTCCCAAAATATGTCCGTACAAGGGTCTAATAGACACCCTGAATATAATAATGTTTGAAACAAACAATAATGTAAAATACCTTTTTTTTTAAAAATACATTTAATGAGAAAACACAAAAATCAGGGCACAAAGCTATGCTGCTATGTACTAAATCTCACCCAAATAAAGTCTCTGGTGCCCCAGATGTGCCCATTTGCAGTTAACCCTCTCTAACCTGGTGTGATGGATGTGGTAAAATCACACCAGGTTAGAAAGGGTTACTGCAAATGGGCACATCTGGGACACCAGTGACTTTTTATTTGGGCGAGATTTAGTACATAGATGCACTTTGAAATCAGTTTTCTACATAGAAAACTGATTTCATGCAATGTACTTTCAAATTTCCAGCCGCCTCCCCGATGTGACGTCATCACGTCACTCGGAGGGGGGGGGGGAGAAGAAACGGAGGCATGCTGGCAGCCTTGTGAGAACTGTGAGTATGCGCTCCCGGTGCCCCGATGTGTACTGGACGGCACCATCTCGTCCAGTGCTATAATAGCACTAGCAGCGCTAGACAAGATGCTGCCGTCCTGACCGCTAGGGCGCTTAATCCATTTTTATTATTTTAATTTTAATAATTATGAATTCATGGTCCTAAATGTTTAATAGATACTTTTTAACAGATACATTTTGTGATATTTATGAAACCCTATTAGCTTTATAAAAGGGACCTTTTTGGGATCCTATGTTGGATAAATTTTGTCTTGAGTGCAGGAGGGTCTATGTGCTCTGTAAAATAGTACAAACTGAATTGTATACATTCAAAAATACATACATTCAATAATATGACACCTTTAAACACACACATCAGCTAATATTGTGTGATAATGTGGAAGCAGTGTATTTTCAGAGAACATAAATAGAACAATGACATCCCAACCAGCCATCTGGTTCTGATGACAGAAATCTATGGATTTCACGTGAGACCTGCTTTTTATAAATGTGTGAAATGGCCCTTTCGGAACCCATGTAGTTTGAATGGGTAATTGATAATATTCCTATAGCTAGAAAAGGAGGGTTCTGCAAAGAAAGTTTGGGAATCGCTGTAGTCATGTCAACATTGTGTTAATGCATAATTAGTGATTAAAAAAAGATATTCATGAAATCCAGATTAATTAGAGATACTTCATAGAATAATCAATATTAACCGCCCTAGCGTTATGGACGGCAGCACTTCGTCCAGCGCTCCAACTGCTACTATCGCACTGGACAAGGTGCTGCCGTCCAGTACAATGCGGGGCTCTGGGAGAGCACATACTCACGCTGTCCCCGTGTCCCCGATGCGACATGCCTCCTCGGCTGCTCGGCTGCTCGTGTCCTTCTTCCCCCCCCCCACTCCGAGTGACGTGATGCCGTCACTCGGGGAGGTGGCGGAAGATTTGTACAGTAAATAGAATGAAAGCAGTTTTCTATGTAGAAAACTGCTTTCAAACTCCCCCTATGTACTAAATATCGCCAGAATAAAGTCCCTGATGCCCCAGATGTGCCCATTTGCAGTAACCCTTTCTTTCCTGGTGTGATTTTATCATACCAGGTTAGAGAGGGTTAAGTGCAAATGGGAACATCTGGGGTACCAGAGACTTTTTATTTTGGCGATATTTAGTACATAGCAGCATAGTTTTGTGTCCTAATTTTTTTTTCATTATTTTTATTTTAATTTAATTTTTTTTTTTTACATAATTGTTTGTTTCAAGCATTATTATATTCAGGATGTCTATTAGACCCTTGTACGGACATATTTTGGGAAGTTACAGGCCTACAACATTAAGAAAAATTTACCATTGAAGTCTACGGTGCACTTTTGGTACAGAAATCTGGACCTCAGCAGTGCGCTAGGGAGGTTAAAAGACACTGTGTAATCTCAAACTTCTAATTTATTAAAGATTGCCTTTTCCAGCAAATTTAACCTATCCGCTGACCAAAGTTAAAACATGTTTTAAACCCTCAAACAAAAAATCCTCAAGATCTGTAAATGCTTCTTGAAGAAATTGCTATTGACCAACCGTGGAGGATTATGGTGAAAATGTTATGGTTTGAGCAGTTTGCCATCTTCAAGTCAATTCTACATCACTTTTAAGTGTGCTTGATGAGAATGTGAGGTCACATATGTGAAACTTAATTTCATAACCTGAAATATTTCAGCTGAATTATGATCCTAAACTGATAGAACTGATGATTGGCTTAGTCATGGCCCTGGTTGTAAAGGGAATTGAAAACGTTCAATGTTTCCTTCTAAGGTTTATAAAAATGTTTTGCACAAAACCTTTTCCATTGGGTTCACATACTTTTTGCCTCTACATCAGGGGTTAAACTTAAAGACGCAGAGGGCCAATGTAAAAACTTAGACGAAGTCACAGACCAACCATGATAGATATTGAAATATATAATTATATTGTAGGAAACACTTTTTTGTGTGTAGTTCATGTGTGCCCCCATCCCTGTGTTTGATGTTCGTTTACTTTCCTACCCCAAGACCGATCATGGTAGCCCTCTCCTCAGCTCTGCCTCTGTTCTCCAAATCTGGGAGTAGAGAACTATGCATCCAAGCATACTCCGGACAACAGGTGCCCAATGATATCACTGGAATGCACCACTGAGCAACCAGGTCTAGAAGTTCTCTACCACAAGAGCGGGAGGAAAATGTGGTGGTGAGGGACAGATAGTTATGGTGCTGCTGGAAAGGCAGATCTAGCAGATCTATTTTTTTTGTGCGCCAAATATTTGACCCCTTTACTCTTTATGTAGTGACAACATAGGAGATCTGATGTCTGCCGTTGGTCATAGCCATCCATCCTACTTCGTCTTATTGGTTCTTTAAAACATTGCCAGCACAATAGATCCCTGGACATTTTCCTTTGCACTAGATAAGGTAAAATAGTTCAATGACCATGGCCATAATAAACCTTGTAGCAATGTTGAGAGAATGTGCACCATATTTATTCCTCGCAAGAGACCATAGAAAACATAGGGATGTTCACCTGGGTTTAGAGGAGAAATAAAAGCAAAACCTCATGGATACTAGCTTGCTGAGCTCCTAATTTCAAAATCAATAAAGCAACAAAAGTTTACAAGAGTTTTAATCACCGGGAAAAAAGGAAACAGTATTTCATCCATGGGTACCCTGAGCTTTTAGGTCTGCTCTGTTGTAGTATAATAGTCCATGAAGTGTTTCAATGTGAATGTGATCTGTTTACCAGAATAGCGGAAATGCTTGCTTTCAATTTATCTGCTAGTTTTCTGGGTCATTGCCTGTTCTGATGTAGAATACACGAGTTCCCAAGAAGATTATTGTATGATGATTTGTGGTAGGAATATGTAAAACATTGTGGTGTGTCATGACTTCAAAAAGGTTGGGAACCAATGTATTTGGATAATAGGCTTTCATAATTTCAGCTTTCATAATTATGCTATGCAGATTATATCTTATGCAATCTACATCAAAAAAAAGTTTCAGAAAAAGAACTCCATAATGAAGTGGGAATTACTGTGGGACTTGATGGTAATTTGGTAGCTAGCCATTGTTTATATGACCAATACTCACATATTGCCCTTCACAGTGTGTGTATATACATGTAATCATAGTCCTCAAAGCATTCCAAGAAAGTGTACAGATGGGAACTGATCAAGCCTCTCCTATTAGAACGCAATGATACTTTGATGCACTTAAATGTTGTTCCCATAGGATTTTGCTTGGAAATCCCACCAATGCACATTGGTTGGCTCTATGCATACATAACAAATAAATCTGAATTTTTCAAGGAAGTCAGCACAGCACATTCCAAGTTATTGGCAAGTTTTAGCTTCTTCTCTGGCATGTTCTGTGGATTCTCTGTACTTATAGTAACACTGCACAAGGTGCTTCTAGACAATGTTTTCTGCAATTTATATCTTACTTAAGGTATCCCGATAGGGCCAACTCTGTCATTGCTCCAGAGCTAAACTTTGAAAAGGTAGGCTTTGTTTACCAACTAAATGTATCACTTGGTAAATAAGCAAAAAGTCAAACTGTTAACAGAGTGTATAAAGCCCCCCATACACATTCCGATTTTTCGTACGAATTTTGCACGACCGACCAATGTGGTCGGGAGATTAATCGATCGGGAGATTAATCGGATTCGGAATTATGTACCCGACCGATCCCGATTTCCCGAAAAATCGGTCGGGACCGCTTCGGACCTGTCCGTAAATTTTTGGTCGATCTGCTGTTAATAAATAGGGTCGGGCTGATGAATCGGTGATAATTCGAATTCCGATTTTTCGTGCCAGCCGACCGACCGACCATAACATTTTAGGTGAAAATCGGGTGACAGGATCGGACGAAAAATCGGTCGGGAGAATAATCGGAACGTGTATGGGGGGCTTTAGAAAGGGCCAATGATTTTCTTGAATATAGTGTAACACGTGAAGGGCCGCAGAGTGGGGGTTGGTTACTTTCGATGCTGCCATCTCAGGCAGGACCACTCTAAAGTCATTTCTCTGATACTTTCCTCCATAAGTTCTACAGACTCTAGCCCCCCTTGGGTAAAAAGCTGAGACATCCCTAGCATCTCCTGTTTGCAGGTCCTGAGTTGCACAGGTCCCAGGTCACAAATAAGCCCAATGTTCACACACACTTGCAGATAAACAATAACTGTGGCTTAATTAAAGATATATACAGGCTCTCACTACTCCTGTTGGCAGCAGTAGGTTAGAATCTTCAATAATATAACAGTCTCTAAGCCTGTACCCAGTACTTGTGGCTTATTGTTTGCCCACACCTCTCTGTACAGACCAATCTAGTGATGACAGTCCCAGGGCCTATCGGTTACCCTTCACCCTAGCTCAGGTGAAGGGGGTCTCTCTTATTTACATGTTTTCCTGGTTCAGCAGTGCTGCAGACAGATAGTCTGCATCCCAAGAACAATATCTCAACCAGTGCCCAAGCAGCACTCCTGCTCTCTATCGTTGCAAATGTGAACGACAATCCATCGAACCAAACAAAAAATCAATCCATGTATGGTAACCTTAACTCTTTATGGTTTAACACAAATTACAGTAAGCACAATACCACATAACTTTTACTGTAAAAAATCCACTCAATCCTACTTATATCACTACAGAGACATTACTCTTAGCCTATTAAAGATACAATTCTCTCATCCAAGCTGAGAGTACTATACTTACAGGGTAACCCATTTCTCAATAGTAGCACCCTTCTAGAATAGCACAACAGTTACTTTGCCTACTTACAATAATCATTCTGTCAGCATTACAATATAAGTCCTGTCAGCATTACAGTATAAAATCTAGCACAGTGGGCTAAATGTAAAAACTTGGACAAAGTCATGGGACAACGTTGATATTTAGTTAACCTCCCTAGCACACTGCTGAGGTCCAGCAGTCCAGCATTTCTGTACCAAAAGTGCACCTTAGACTATTTTTCTTTATGTTGTAGCCCTGTAACTTCCCAAAATATGTCTGTACAAGGGTCTAATAGACATCCTGAATATAATAATGTTTGAAACAAACAAATATGTAAAATATTTTTTTTTTTTATAAAATGAATGACAATGAAAAATTAGGGCACAAAGCTATGCTGCTATGTACTAAATCTTGCCGAAATAAAAAGTCTCTGGTGCCCCAGATGTTTCCATTAAATATAATTTAAATATAATTACACTGCGGGCCAGACTTGTTTGAAACCACAGCTCTAGCAGATATAAGCTCTCACTTTTGAGGCTAAGGTCCTTAGACAGCTTTAGTAAATTTCTGAAACCTAGATAAACAAGCTGGAGTAGGAGAGTGATGGCAAACGTATTAGAGACTGGGTGCCCCAACTGAAACCCAAACCCCACTGATTTATCTCATAGTGCCGGCATGGAAATTTACCTGAATTACAAATACACAACTCCATATACACACACTCTACTTTCTTATAGAGATGGTCGAATTTTTCGACTTGCTAACTTTGTGAGCTGAGTGCAAAGCCCCTGAACATGGTATCATCACCAAACTTGCTGGAGATGTAGAGAAGGGTTGTGGGAACATTTGAAAAAAAGAAGCGTTGCTTTAGCACATGTACTTTTTGCATAAATTAAGTTCAAAGTTAAAGTCAAAATTCCGATTTTCGAAATTTTTACTTGACTTTGAACTTAATTTGTGCAAAAACTATTTGTGTTAGAGACATACTTTTTTGGAGTATACCCCCAACCCTTATCTACATCTCCATCAAGTTTGGTGATGATACCATGTTCAGGGGCTTTGCAATTAACTCGAAATAGGCGAAATGGTCAAATTTTTTTTCAAAAAATTCGACCATCTCTACTTTCTTATAAGACAGAATGGGAGAGGGTATGGAGTGCTGTGTGCAATCAGTAGAGAGATGGAAAAAGGACTGACAGCATTGAGAGCCAATAGGCTGCAGTTCTTTTAACTGTGCTGGCTGACAGCTGGCATGCCAACAGAGAGGGCTACGAGTGCCACCTTTGGCACCCGAGCCCTAGGTTCGCCATCACTCGAGTAGGATCTAGGTTATAGAATATAATAGAATAGATACGCTCCATAGGCAAATGGATCTTAAATGGAGTATGCAATTTATAGTGATAGATAAATATATTATTGTACATTAAAATATTGTTATTTTTCATAACATGACACTTTCATACTAATGGGCCCAATCAAGAAAGCTTTATTGTGATAATGCATGAACGAGTCCACAATATTCTGTCTATTCAAATGCTTCACTTTCATGTATCAGGGACATTGGAGATAGCTGATATGGAAACAGATTGGAAGAGAATTAGCAAATTTGTTTTTCATTAATAAATTAAGGCAGAGTAGCCTAGCAATTCAAAACCATAATTAGAAATCAGAAAATGTGTACGCAATGTTCTGCCAAAAATATACATGTACGAGAAGGCTTTGTGTGTGTTATGTGCGTGTGTGTGTAGGGGGAAGAAAATCATCTTAATGTAGACTGAAATATCCTCATGTCTGATAAGACATACAAGACTTGTTTATTTCTGTGTAGCTGAAAACAACTTCCTGTGTTAAACAGACAGCAGTTTATGCTGCAGCATTCACTCATAAGTGTTAAATACACAAGCTACTTTTTATTTAAATCATTCTCTGTTGTATGCCACAGATTTATCAAAAGGGAGAGAAAAGCCTTGTTATGATGAGCAGTGCTGAAATTCATTTATGCATGGTGATAAAGTTAAATACTATTTTCAAAGGATGAAAGATGTGATATAGCCCTCTTTTCTTTGGAAAAAAATGTTTCCTTTTTTTTTCCGTCTAGTAAGTGTAGAAAGAAAAATTAAGTGGTATGGGAAAATACAAAGTAATATGTTTATCTTAATATTTGTCTAGATAGCTAACTAGAAGCGTGATGCAATCTGTGTTAAAGCGGACATACAACCAGAAATTGATCTTTTTTATGGCACTAGAAGTGTCGATAATAGGGAGAAAAGCATGAAAAGAAAACCCCCAAAACGTACCTGTAGGGAGTGATTTAAGAAGATCCCCCGCAGCCCTCCCTCACTTCATGGTCCTGACAAGGTCCTCACAAGAGTGATGCGATTGCCGGGTAATTCTGTGATCTCAGCTCTCCATTGAAGTACACTGAGGAAAATAGCCACTGAACGGCCCCTGTAATCACCCGCAACATTGTACCCTGAGTTAACCCTCGGAAGCCTGGCGAATAAAGATTAATTCGCTCATAGGATACACAGAACAGGTAAGTATAACATTTCAGGATCATGGAGCCCTAATACCAGCTCAGAGGTAAGTCAAACTTTAATTTAACATATTTATTTTTAACATATTGAGTATACATCCCCTTTAAGACATCATCCAGGGTCAGCATTCACTTCTCAGAGGAGTATAATCCTATAGTAGAAACCCTATAAATGGAAATGTACTGTTTTCAGAGTTTAAATGCATGAAAAATGCATACAAAAACTATACCAATCCACCTACTAAGTAATTTTAGTGATGAGAGGGTACATCAACTAATGAGTTCCATGTCATCTTATTTTATGTTATTTGTTGGCCTGAGACTAAGTCTTTGTTTCCATTATACGTCGGGACCCCTCCGCTAAGCGTATACGCTTAGCCGGGGTCGCGACGTAGCACATTGACATTGCCTGCTTGGTGGATAATCTTTTTACACATCTGCCGGTGCAGAGGCTCAACATAATGGACTACGTTGAGCCTTACATCGGCGGAGCGGCTCCGCGCCGTGAAGACAGATCCTCCGTCGAGCAGGTAAGTCTATCTGCTACGAAGTAAATGGAGACAAGCCCTAACTGTATTTTTGGACCATAAGATGCACCTGACCATAAAATGCAACCAGTTTTACACGAGGAAAAAAATATTCAAAGTGTTCAAATCAATTGGGGAAAAAAACCCTGTGCAATACCAAATTTCAGCCACAAGATATCACTAGTAGCACTTCATGGCACATCACATGGGGGAAACTGCGGGCAGATATCTCCCCTCTACAACTGTGTGTGTGAAAACTGCTTTGGTAGAGGTAGATGAGAGAGATGCCACTGACAGCTTTTTCATGCTCTCTGCTCTTCAATGGTTATATCAGCAGGGCTCCGCTGATATAGACAACGCAGTACAGATGGGAGGTCCGGCCATGAGTGGATCTCCCATCTGACAGCTCCTTCACCTCCCTAGCTTATCTTCCTGCCGGGAGAGGGAAGAAATGTGTCTTATGGTCTGAAAAATACAGTAGGTCAGGTTATCCATAATCCATCCATTTCAGGTTTAGGTAGTTCTAGGCATAAAAGGGACAGATGTTACCTTTGGTGAACAAAGTTAAACCACTGGGAAATGTTAGAAAGACATTACATTTAGGAACTCATAGTCCCTAAATGTAATGTGTGTCTTTTTCTAACCAATCACATGTACTTAATATTTACCAGGCTAATGCTGTTGAGTTGCAGTTCTAATACGTAATGCATATGAAGAAAAGGTGAAATTGTCTATAGTACTTGTCAGGTTCCAGTTTCCTAGTGCAGGTTAAATACCAATATGAAAAAAGTGAATCATAGGCAACAGAGATTCCAGCCTGCCATTAATTATACATGGGATTCATTGCAATTAAATCATTTATGGTATAAATCAAGTACTGGGGTCAACCTCTAGGCATGTTTTGCTTCATTTAGTTTTAGATTTACTTTACCTTTATTACATTAATAATTGAAAGTTACAATATTTTCTTCCAGTCCTGTTCATTTAAATTGCAGCAATATGAAGAGGGAAAGAAATGTACTAGGCCACAAATAAAAACGTGTCTGAATATGTAAACAAATGATATGATTATTGAAGTTAACTCCATATATAATATAATTTTTTATGCAATGGACATGTACACACAGTTGTCAGTATCATGTCATATCGATGTCAGCTGGGGGAACCAAAAAAATAAGCTTCTTAAAACACCCCATTGCCGTTTTTGACAGATTTCTCCCTAATAGTGATGGCTGAACTTCGGCCAGGTCTGTCCGCGAACGGGCGGATCAGACTTTTAAAGAAATCCGCCATCTGAAAAAGCAGATGTGACATCACTGACGTCACTTCCGGTTCTCGAGCCGGCTCTGCACTAAAACAGCGGCTTTATGCCCGGTCTTCTAGTGAAAAGATTATTCCTCCTTGCTGCTCCTGATCCTGTCAGAGGAAGAATAGTAAGCTCCTTCTCAACGGTGAACGTGGTAGGTCGAACACCCGTACTGCTCACCGGCTAGAAGGAGGACAGTACATCCATATTCACTGCCGAACTGTCCGCCTTGTGGGCAGTTCGGCTATCCCACTTCCTAAGATTCAAAGGGTGTGTTAATACCTGAAAACAACACCCCATGTTGTTCAACTTTCCCAGTGGTCAGCCCCGTTCCATTTTTAATAGGGTGCGGTACGGGTGATTACAGCACTGTACTCTGCTTGAATTTCCTGCCCTCCCCTGTCATCAATGACTAGAGATGGTCGAATGTATTTTTCAAGAATTGTACCATTTCGACGATTTTGAGTTAATTGCAAAGCCCCTGGATATGGTATCAGATAGAGATTAAGAGAAGGGTTGGGGGTATACTACAAAAAAGTATGTCTCTAACAAAAATAGTTTTTGCATAAAGTTGCAAAGCATGAAGTTCGAAGTCAAGTCAAAATGTCCAAAATCTATATTTTGACTTTAACTTTCAACTTAATTAATGCAATAACTTTGTGTGCTAGAGCAAAAAAAAATGTCCCTTAATGTTCCCACAACAATTCTCTACAATTTTGGTGATAATATCATGTTCAGGGGCTTTGTAAGCAGCTCACAAAGTCAGCTAGTCGAAAAATTCGACCATCTCTATCAATGACACTGACGATGGTGGATGGGAAACTGAAGCCCCTCCATTATAATTTAGGGCTATGGCGCGTCGGTTTTTAGAATCCCGGTTCCTTCAGAGTTTGTTTGTATTGGGCATAATAATAGAATGATGCAATAATAGTTACAATCATTTCTTAGGACGCAAATTTTTTTTGTTTGTATTATTTTTATTTTAGTAGCAGGGATGGTTTACAATCTGTTGATTGGCCACCCCATCCAAAGCATATTCTGATAATACAATGGTGGATTTGGCATTAACAAGCACCATACCAATCCTAAAGACCCAAGAAGACTATGTGTACCGGTATAACATTTCCAATAAAATAAAAAACTTCCACTTGTTGAGTCATTTCAAATTGAATTTCTCAGTTAACTTTGTGGAAACTGCGGAAATGAAGGACAGATGGCAACTATGACAAAGGCTCCACCAAGATAAAATGTAATTGTCAACGTAAAGTACAGTATCAGCCCTTTGTAGTGGATACAATTCTAGAACCTGTGTTCAAGTGTGCATTTCTTTTTAAGTTATTTTGATAACATATATACCCTATGTATTCCGAACGATGTGGATCTTTCACACTGCCTGTATGAAACATAATTAACCTATCCATGTTGCAGAATCTCGACGTTGCACTTTTAGGTTGATTGATAACATGCGACTGAAGCAGTTTGTTTCCAAGGCAACTGTTTTAGTCTACAGTGTGCTTTGAGGACAGAGATAGACTTTCAGGCGTATGTTTATAGTATGGGTTCTCCTTTACAATTGGAGATCAACATTATTATTTTTAATTTGCTTACAGAGCAGTCCTGTTAATTCATGGCTCCACATAATTATATGTCATTAACACACAATGACTTATGTGCGCTACATAGCAGAATACAAGAGTAGTGCGGTCTACACACCAGATTTGTTAACAGATTCTAGCATAACCGAGCACCGTGCACATTCGCGGTACTCAATTGTGCTTGCATCTGTTAGAAAATCTACCTGTGTATGCCTAGCATCAAGCAGGATCAATAGAGCATGTTAGAACAATAGAACATGTTGGAAACCCCTGTTTGACTTGTACTACTTAGGATGGGGACCAAGAGTAGCAGCTGATATAAATGACTACTGTGCAGCAATACTGAGCCTCGATATCGATAAAGCTCAAGTGCAGAGTGATGATGTCATCATGCTCAAAGGGCATCGGCTACATGGGAATCGACCCGTTTATGCCTAACCTTAACTTAGTAAATGAGTTCCAATAAAGTATAACTCCACATTCATTCGATATAGTGAATATGCTAACTGAAGATGGACAACCTGATTCAGGGTTATTTCACACTAGCCGTGCTGCAGCTGTGGTTCAGTATATCTTTCTAAAGCTGGCCATGCACGTGTAGATTTTTGGACAATAGATTGGATAAGGATGTTCAATAATCGAACCCGATGTCGAATGAATATACATTCGTTGTTTATCAAATTGATAGAACTTTTGTTTGATCTAATGAGTTGTTCTGTACTCGATTTTTGTTTGCTTGTCTTCGTTCAATTAAATTTAACTCCCTGCTGCATGCAGTTTTGCAGGCATAGTGCAAGCATACCCCATACACTTGTATGGCAGACGCAAGCACTTGCCAATAATGTACACAAGTAACAGCCATGGTAGTGTTACCGCTTTTGCATCCATTTATGGGCAGAAATCACACTGTAGCCACATTGGCTGCAGTGTGAAAGGGCCCTTAGAATGTGGAATGTTAGTCAATTATCAAGAGATGAGCATATTATGCAATTAATAATATGCACCACTGTGATTTGCACCATTTTGCTGCCATATGTTTTAAAAAGCCTTTTCCATCATTCCTCTTTGACCTTTTTCCAGTGCTCGCACAATATATTAATCTTAGGGTAATGCTTCTGTTAGATATAGATGGCTATTTACCCTCAAGAAAATTGGGAGGATATAGTTTAAGTGTAATTTCTATTTTTAAAACTGCATGCAGAAATGCAAGTGCCATTTTGCATCTCATTGGACATTTTAGATAAATCTGAGTATACATATACATTGTTGTATTGCAAAGCTAAAGACTGAACATCCTGCACCAAGAATGTATTGCATACATTGTAAACACATATCTCACTACTAGCAACCTCCTCCTAAATAATACATGTGTTGACGCATGTAATATAATAATTATCCTGTACTAATATAGCACTCATCATATTACTCATTATGTTACAGAGCACATAGTTATATCACATACTGTCTCTCAAAGGAGCTCACAATCTATTGTCCCTACTAAGGACATCTCTCTAATGAAAATTCTTTAAGTATTATTTAAAACAAGTTTTGTTAGTTAAAAATTAAAAACAATGTCTTCTTGCTATACCTGCTGTAATTTTTTTCATAAAAAATGCTTATACAAGTGAAAATGTTGTAATGTGTCGCCCTTTAGTGATGCAGAGGGCCACACTTGTGGCCCTCCATATCAACTGTCCGCATGTTCACTTTTCTTCCCCCAGGGAACAGTACGACCTGCCCTGTTCACCGGCAAAAAGAAGGTGACCATTCTTTCACCTGAAGAATTCTTTCACCGGAGACCGGGTAGAGAACCCAGTCTTCTAGTGAAAGAAAACCGGCGTAAAACCTGTACGTGACGACGCGTACAGATATCAAAACCGAGAACAGTGCATTCTAGGTACCGGAAATGACGTCAGTAACGTCACTTTCAGTTTTTTTTATTTAGATTTATATTAGATTCGGCCATCACTAATCGTGAATAATCGAAATGAGCACAACCAAGCGTTGCATATGAATATTGCCTATGCTGCTCCTTGCAACTTGCAGATAATGTCGTGGCTGAGAATTAAATCTGTTACCCAGTGATGCCCACCCATTTAATGCATGTACTCATATTGTGTTCTTGTTTCTACTATTGTTATATAATGCTATTGTTGTGTTCTACTGGATTTTTCTACAAGGTGGAAAGGAACTGTTATATAAGAAAAAATACTATATACTATATAATTATTATATAAAATACTATATAATTACAATTTAAAAATATGAAACAAGGACAAGAATCTGTCAGAGAGAATAATAAAGGGTGATTTCTGATTGATGTTTCCTATACGTTGAACATACTGGATTGCTCTAGTGGAGAATAAGTTCATGCAACAAGTAAAATCAGTCTCTGAGCTGTTTTATCTATGTAGGAAACCCTTTAACCACCCTAGCGTGCGGGACGGCAGCACCTCGTCCAGCGCTGCAGCTGCTACT
>CM070035.1:47127191-47137765 GCA_036250615.1 Ptychadena robeensis | reverse complement strand
TAATAAAATTATTCCTCAAAAATACCACTTGCCTAATAATTCTGCACTCCCTGTAGGGCAGTATGCACAAACCCAGCCAGGATCAGGCATATTCACCTATGATGGTCAAGGCCACCGATAGCTTCCGGAACCTCATCTTTAGCATCGTTGGTTATGCCGAAAAGAGGTGTGGAGGGGGGGGCGGGCAGCGCCATAGAGCTCCTTGTTAATGGGGGGTTGCCGTTTTCCCAGCCCACATTAGGCTTTCAAAAGTGATCATTAGATGGTGGGCGGGGCTTAAAGAGGTGTGGTATTTTTTTACACAAACTGCAGGACAGGGGTAGGTAACAGACCATGGACTAAAGATTTTTCGCGGTTTTTGGGGGGGGGGGGATTCTAACACAAATAGTTTTTGCATAAATTAAGTTCATTGTCAAGTTGAAATTATAGCCAAAGACTTAATGTATGTAAAAACTTCATATGCTAGAGCAATAATTTTTTTTCAAATGTTTCCACAACTCTTTACTTCATCTCCAGCTACTTCAGGAGCAACTTACAAAGTCTGCTAGTTAAAGAAATGTGACCTTCAATTGCCTACACACACAAACCTAGATCTACACACATATACTATACACTTATACACATACTAAACACAGACAATAAATATTAAACACCTATGCACTAACACACATGTACATACACATGCTAAACACACATACATGCTTAACATGTTTTTACTAACACACATATAAGGTATACATATACTTAACATATATACATATTAAGCATTTGTACACACATATACTTCTACATACTATTTATTCTTTTAAACACCAATAACAGCTCTCATTGGTGTTAACTCGCAGTCAATTCTGGTTATTCTCAACCTTCTGGCAGCCATCCATGGCTCTGTTGACCTGCTTGATGAGAGTGGTCTCTCAGCTTTTAGTGGAAGGCACACCCCATATCTCCCACTGGTGCTGCTATTATACTGAGGGAAATTCTCCTCCTAAACAGTTTTCATTGCATAGGTCCATATTAAAGTATTCCTCCTATATTCCTTTTTCAGTGACAACCATTATATTTTGGAAGTCACATTGGTGTGTGGCTACCAGAACAAGCAGTGAGGTTTACTCTATATTGTAGGGACACAGAATGCAGAAAAAAAAACATGGACTATAGTCGATATGAGTGGGAAATGTTTTGGCTCTACAGAAACTTTAACGCACTGGACAACTGTAATGACATTCTTCTATCACAATGATTTATAGCCATGCCTTGTTACAAGGTAATAGAAAGTAAATTGCTATAATTTTCTATTCAGCAGGAAATAAAAATGTAATACAACAGCAGTGCCAGTACATTTTTATCACTGTTGTCACATTCTGTTATTGTTGTAAAACAAATCTTTGATATGGACTTGATAGAACTCTCCATCTTATGTGTCTGTTCCGATATAGAGATTTTTATGGCTAAAATCTTTACATTTGCATGTGACATGCCTCTTGGTGTATTTGGTGCTCTGTCGTTTTTTGCAGCTTTAGTCTGTTCACTTTAAATGTTTATATTTTTCAGTTTTAGTCGTAACATTTGCTTTAGTCACCGGAAGTCTACAAGACTTACATCTGTCATTATATTGGGTTTATTTAACTTTACAATCATTTAACTACATAAAATATATCGGAACTGTATCATCGAGTTTAGCTTTTGGCAAGCTAAAGTGGACTTAAGCTAGCCATACACGTTCTCCCCGTAGAGCAGTGCTGGAGTGAAGAATGCTGACTCCGCCCTTCACACAGACTCCCCTCCAGAGTCGGCTTTCCCTATACTCTACATGAAAATTCTTCTTCATGTAACATGTTGGAAACCCATTCAATCGAGGCTCTATTGAACCCCCTCGAAGGACAGCACACACAGGAAGGATTGTAAGCAGATTCGAGTACAATCAATCACCGTGACCACGCACGTTGATTGATTGATTTTTACAAATCTACCCGTGTGTGCCTAGCTTTACTCATTGCGGACAAGTATTATTTATTTTATTTTCAATGCTCTAGCTGCAGCAAACTGTAAAACTTTATTGAAGAAAAAAAAATTTCAGATAAGTCACCTTTCAATTTGCCTACATTGTCTATCGCAATCAGGTAAAATATCTCATATAAATCTATATTTCTACATGTCAACAACAGAATACAAATCATTGATAATAGTAAATGCAAATCATTGATATTCAGTGTATATTGATGACATACTCCAACCATTGGTGGCCAGTGTTGACATTTCCAATTGGCCTCACCAATGGACAGTTGGGTAAATAATTATTTTTTTATAAGGCCTTAATGCTGGCATCTGAGGAAGACTATCTGAGGAAGTTACAGGTCAGGGTGTAAAGTTACTAGTGCCTAACCTCACAGTAAATCTTTACATAAGCAAAAATAAAGTGATTACTTTACCTGTTTAGATATTTTAAAAGAATGCCTCCCAACTTCAAGATGGACAGATCCCCCCACCCCTCCCTAGACTCAGCACCAAACACATACACTTGGGAGCACACCATTCCCTTTCCATTCCTTTATATAAAATGTTCTGTTTTTAGAGCTTTCTTTGGCCCAGTAAAATAAAATACGGTGGTCTTTCTCAACTTCCATGGACAGCCCTCAATTATATGGGAAAGGTTGTCTCCATTTTATTACTTTAAGACCAGCATGACTTTTCTGGCATAACTCCAACGTTGAGTAGTGATGGCCGAACATCGGCCTGGACTGTCCGCGAATGGGCGGGTCGGACTTTTAAAGAAGTCTGCCTGTTCGCGGACACATTCAAATTCCCCGCCTCTCAGTCCCTGGACCGCATCCTGGAACGCATAGTTCCTGGTTACGGGAGCCGGATGTGACGTCACTGACGTCACTTCCTGTTCCGAGACGGTATTTTCACTACAAGACCGGCTTCATGCCCGGTCTTGTAGTGAAAAGATTCTTCCTCTGGCACGATCCTGCCGGAGGAAGAATATAGATCTTCTTCTCACCGGCGAACGGGGCAGGTCGAACACCCGTACTGTCCGCCGGCGAGAGGATGGGCGAACATGGCTGTTCGCGGCCGAACTGTCCGCCTTGCGGACAGTTCGGCCATCACTAACGTTGAGTACTTGATGCCAGGTAGTGGAGCTGTCGCAGATACTTCAAAATAACACTATATAGTATATCACTAGTTTATTATATAGATCAAATCAACTCTGCAGATCTAATCAAAAGTGAGTCATGGTAAAGCTCTTACTTTTAGTAGAGTTCCTAATTTATATAAACTACTAATCTGCAATGTACAAGGAATAATCATAGAAAAGGGTTTCCTAGAAACTGGCATCGTGCTAGGGAATTGCGTTAAATAAATGTTACAGACCTGAGTTTGCAATAGAGGAAATGTGATACTAGCAGGAATAGGGTATGCTAACAAGGATGGACTTTAAGAGTATAAAGATAAACATATATGAGGGTAATTGAATTCTCTGAATAACAAATCTCCAACCCTTCCAGTTTTGAGTTAGTCATGGCTTATTTATTGGGTGTTTGAAGCTATCTGTTACCACCACCTATATTAATGTTGGTAAAATAAAAATAGTTTAATTAAATTTAATAATTGTATTTGCCATAATAAGCCATTTGAAGTTGCAACATTGCCTTCATCAATGGTGTATGGTACTTAAAATTTAAGGGATCTATTTAAAAAAATGCATTGCAATACAACACAACTACAGCACACTGACACGCCCATTAAAAAAGAATTTCAGGGCACCACTAACGCGACCATTGTGTTTATCCTACTGATGCAATGGAGACTTAAGCCCCCCATACACCACATACAATTACCATGCAACTTCTGTACAATCAACTTTTCTTCTACCAAAACCATGTAATAGGAGGACATTTCTACACCTTCCAATCACTATGTATTCTATCAGGGAGGTCACTATAATACATAGTTGTTGGTAGGTCTCATGGAAGTTGTATGGAGGAATCTGAAGGTGTATGGGGGGCTTTAGCCTAATGTTTAAGCAGAGGAAGTCTATGATAGAATTAGGATTCAGTGGTCATAAAAATGTTTAATTACTAGAGAATGTTAATGTTGTATCCTTTTTTTATGAACCTCCATCTTAGTCAATGGATGTATATTGTTTTTAAAACATGTAGTCAGTGATGATTAAATAGTCAATCCAATTTTAAAGAATTCCATTTATTTTTCATGATATGCTGTGTGCGTGATCGAAATGTGTTGAAAAAGAAATCAATTAACACTATATTCCAGAAAAAGGACTGTTAGATAATTAGCAGCCAGTGCTTCACAAAACTGGCATTTTTGGCATACAGCATGAGAGAACTGTACAAATAGTATTTCATCAACAGAGAAGAGGAGTTATTTTTCAAACTTTAGTTTAAAACTTACAGAGCTTACTGTTTGAACTCCCACTAGGGTTCTTTGTTTAAATTACAGTTCATAGCTAATTTATACTTTTGCTGTTTAATGAAAAGGAACCGCTAATGAACAGCTCACATATTGGAATATTGGAGAAAGCCAATTGCTTCTATCCTAAGTAAGGCATGGGGGAAATATTAAAAAAAAATTTATTTCTACCATAGAGAATTGTGAACCCCTTGAAGATCACTTGAAGTTATCATGACCGATTATTTTTCAGCTGCTTTACATAGATAATTCAACATAGGCAGTGGGAAATAGGCAGAATGACATAAGAGTCTGCATGTGCTACCAAGCTGCTATATAGATATTACAACTCATTTCCACCACCATTGTAAGCATGTCGAAGGGTCAAGTCTGACATGCGATCCTTTTTCTGGTGACATAATCGCTAATGGAATGCTTACATTTTCCTTTGTGATACTAGTTCTCTGGGTGGACAAGTAAGTCTGTCCCTTACTTTTTTTTTTTTTTTTTTATTGAGCCTCGGAGAGTGCACGCACCCATACGAAAACTCGTGTGCAACTAGTGCCAAACTCAAAAGTGAGTGCACAAAACGTGAAAACACTCCAAGCAAGCACGGGTTGCTCGTGTTGTCCCCGCTCCAAAAGGAGCTGCAGGACCGGTACCCCCGGGGGGGTGACAGGTGGGATAGCAGCCGAAGCCACACATCCCTCGGTTGACCTTTACCCCAGGGGGCCTCGACCGGAGCCAAGTCCCCTAGGTACTCAAGTCCGTAAGCACCCTTTCCTCAGAGTGACCCAGCCGAAGCCAGGTCTCCCAAGTAGTCGGGGCCGAACTTGGAGAGACTGCCGGGCCGAAGCCGTAAGCAGTCTCTCCCCACCACTTTCCATAAATAAATAAGTGCCCGTGTTTAAAAGCGGGGCTGGCCCAGCGGCCGGCTATAAAAATTCCTCCGGTCGGGCCAAAAGCCCCCCTCGGGAGGTAGTTGCTCAAAATGCTGTGCTGTGGAAACTCAGTGTCAAAGTGCCATAACAGGTGGTCCCCCACCAGTGAATATTATGGCACCTCTGGGTCCCAACCAGAGGCACTAAATCTCCGAGGCTCAACCTCGGCCCCAGGCCAGACACAAATGCGGCAGAGCTGTTCGTCTCAGGAGGCACGGTGGGCGGTACTGACACGCATCCTCCGAAGAGGACACGGTTTTCCATTCCCACCACCAATTACTCCACATGACGGCAAGTCAGCCAGCGGCCCGATCTACCGTCGGCGCCGCCCCGTACTCGCAGGCCATGCCGGTTTCTAGGACGTCCAGGTTACCCCAGAGCGTCCCAGTCTGCCGGAAGGGAGTACCGAAGCACTCCCCAGGAAACTGATAAGAACAGATACTACACTTGATCTTAGCCAAAAGGCCGAGAAGCGATTTATTTATTTTTACCCAGTTATTGGTTATTACTGTAACTGGACAAGCAAGACAAGTACAAAAGTTCATTGATTTATATAAAGAGAAGTACCCGTGAAGGTTATGGTGAGAAGGGATAAAAGGAATCAAAAAGCCCTCAACTTGAGCAGTGCATAGCACAATCAAGCCTTCTTAAAACAGAAGGTATTTAGACGGCCCAATCCAGCACAAATCCCAAAACTATAGGTGGAAGCCTGCGTTTTGGGACAGTGGGCGGAGCCATGCAAATTTCTCTTTGTTCGGCTTCCAAGCCCCACACCATAGAGTCATGGTTTCCATGCACTGCACTGATGATGGCCAAGGAGCCTGAAACAGCTGTATGCAGTTTGGAATAAATGGCTCTGTACCAAAAAGGCTATATTTGCACTGTACACCAGCGGTTTCTGGATGTGCATTTGGCTGATGGGGCGAAAAGGAATAATTTGCATTGCTCCACCCACTGTCCCAAAACGCAGGCTTCCACCTATAGTTTTGGGATTTGTGCTGGATTGGGCCGTGTAAATACCTTCTGTTTTAAGAAGGCTTGGTTGTATATAAATAAATATATAAGACATTTAAAACAATAACATTAAAAGTTCATGAGAGGAATTATAGCAGATACTTATTAGGATAGGTGTTTGGTCCCACAGCATTGTAAGTTGAAGTGCAAAGTGGGCCATAATTCTGAAAAAACTCCATACTATTGAATACAGTATATAATTAAGCCTTAGACCAGTGGTGGGCAACTGAGTTGATATACATAAGTGCGGCCCTGGACATCGATCCAAACCCTCCCCCCGTCGACATATCTCAGCAGGCGGTGGGCCAGATCCCTACAGGCATTCAAAAACCAACAGCACCCATGCCCCTCCTGACCTGGTTTCCCCTATCAACATTGACAATTTTACTGATGTAGGACCGCCAAAGTAGATTAGGAAAGCTGGATCAGCGTGTGACCACTTCACAGGTGAGTTGCTAGGCGCTATGCATTAACAGTTAGGTTTTGGGGGCCGCATGTGGAGGAATATTTTGGGGGCCGCAGGGCACCTAGGCCTTAGACTATGCATAGAAAAGAAAATGTATTGAAGTAAATAGGCTCTAATTAGGGAGGGATTCTTTCAACATGAAGCACATACCTTTCAAGTTCAGTACTAGGAGTACTAGTATTTGGCTGTGCAGAAATACCACTCAAAATAGCTCCACTCAATACCCTTGAACAGAGATTTGAAAGGCACCCATATATGGGTAGATACCCATTTGACCAACGAATGATCAATCACAGCGTGCTGGCAATGCATAGTGCTTTGCGTGATTAATTTCCGGTCGATATTTTGGATGGGGATCTTGGTTCCCATTCCAAATAATGGTGATCGAACAGGGATTTACCAACATGTTGGTTCCCTGTTCAGTCGACATTTCTTCAAGCTGGACCAATCAAACAAGTAACATTACTTTTTAACAGTATGTATTCATATTTATGTTTTTCATAATAAAATTTTTATTCAATTGGAAATGTGTTATGTGCTTTTGTTTTTTACTTTAAATTGTATTGGATACAGTTATCACTGTATCCAATACAATGCCCTTTGGCACCCTCTGAAAGGGTTAACTTCAAAGCGCACATCTGGAAATGACACTGGGATGATTTTTCAGATGTGCTCTTTGAAGTTAGCCCAATTTACATTTGAATGTCCCGCGCCCCCCCGTGTGACGTCATCAATAAGCCCCCACCCGCGCCTCCGCAATGCCTGGGTCATGTTGATAGGAGGGATCCCATTTATCTTGACAAAGACTTTCTCCTTCATTAACATATAGAATCGGGCCTGGACAGAGGGCGTGCCCCCCCCTTCATGTACTTCCAGGCTTCCCAAAAATGGTCTGGTCATGCTGTTTGGGTTCCCCCTTATCCAGAGCCTACCAGACCACTTGCTAAAAGACCCCACCCTTTTGACTCTTTTTTGTTATTGGTATCGTGGATACAATTATGACCTGAAGGTTTGAGAATTTTGCAGCAAACACGCAAATATGGTGGGTATTTCTAGAAGATCGCTCTGCTCATCACTATACTTAACACATACTATATTAAACCACAATACAAATATATTGATAGGCAACTTCTAAATCTCAATCTCAATTTTATCTATCAAAATGCCTTAGAATAAAGAACCACTGCCTCCCTCTCTCTATAGGGTCATTGAATCAAACTTTAGTTCATACTTGTTTGTGTATAGGGTTTTAAGATGTACATTACAACCATTACTTTTCCAAACATATACATAATTTTTAATACCTCAAGTACATTCAGATGTCACAGTAGTGGAATTAATTGATTATTGCATTAGCTGTTGGTATACAATGTTTTGTGTTGAACATAGCTTCTCGAGGTGTTTGACCATTCCATGGGGTTTAATAAGAGGACCATGAAGTTGTTGTTTTTTTGAATTTTTTGTTAAAAAAACACATTTTACAAAACAGTACATTGTGAGTATGCTTCATCACGGTACTCCCAATGATGAAAGTTCCCATATATTACATACCCACTATGCATCCTAATTCCACATGTCAGTGGACAGTTCAGCCCTTAAAGTCTCTCTCTCCTCACTTCCCAATGTGAGGTAAGTCACCTACACACTAGTTATTCCTGTTTAGATTCTTTTATCTCTATAACAGAATTGAAAAAAACAAACAAACCAAAAGCCCAAAACCTCCCCCCTGCCCAAGAAAAGAAAAGAAAAGGAAAATAAGTGTAGTAATAATAGAGGTATATGTTAACATTATGGTAATTCTTGTAATGTGCACCTTAAAACTCCATATGCAAACAAGTCCAATTTTGATACACACTATATTGCCAAATTTATTGTGACACAATTCATTGAATTCAAGTGTTTTCAATCAATCACTTCCATGAACCCAGATGTATAATGTCAAGCACCTGGACATACAGACTGCTGCTAACAATATTAATGAAAGAATGGGTCATTATAAGAAGCTCAGTGAATAGTACTGGGATAGGATGCCACCCATGCAAAAAGTCTATTTGTAAAGTTTCTTTATGGTAGGGTCACACATTAATAAAAAGAGGTGTGTTAAGGAGGCCTCGTCCCCACAATGTGGCCCGATGTTGTGGAGGTGCAGGCTCATCAGGATCTGGGGGTCCCCTTTGACAAGGAGACCCCTGGGTCACCATCCCCCACCCTATGAAAGCTCTCATGGACCTCTTACCGACTCCCAGAAAGGGTTAAGAGTAAACCTAGACATATTTTATTAATTTCTTCTATTCAACACAATTACCTGCACAGTTGTCAATTGTCCTATGAAGGGGGATCTCATGCCTGCAGCTCATACCATGCTGACTGTCCAGCTACGATCCCAGTAGTCAGTAGTCCCAGGTGTCAGTCCCTGGTAGGCTCTGATTTTTTAAAACCCATGTACCAACGATTTGTCCTACCCTGTCAAGATCTCTTACCCTGCCAACTGCACATGTGCAGGACTGACGAGTTCTCCTACCCCATCAAGATCTCCTGCAAATAGCCGTACCTTTGCATGGTTACAGGGCTCCACTTACGGGCTTCGACTGTTAAGGTTTGTTTTTTGGGGGAGGGGAATGTTAGGATTAGGGGGTTTCCGAGGGTTAAGGTTAGGGAACCGGGGAGTTTAGTTTTATTTTAACCCCCCTCAAGCCCTCTATTCTAACACCTGAAGCTCACCCCGAAAGTCAGACGCCAACACCCAACCCTAAATTTAACCCCCCAAACCCCTAACCTTAGCAGACGAAGCCCGTAAGCGGTGCCCTGTTACCCCACAAAAGTATGGCTATCTGCAGGTCTGGCATTGCTTGGGGTGGGGGGCAAGCTGTTTGTGGCCACCCTTTTCCAGGCTTTGCCTGGTATGCTCAGACCCAATATCAAAAGGGGGTCTGTTTAGTGTATACATATACATATTTGTCATATATGTTTTCTTATGAAATGTGGGCTATTAATACTTCCATGATCTTTGCAGTGATGGCCACATGGGTCTGGGTTTCGTTGGTCAGGATTTTCATTAGCAAACACATGAACACTGAACAGTTTCTGAAATATCTGTTCAGGCATTCACTTGAGACTGTGTCTCATTGCAGAAAAGGAACAACACAGAACAGCAGAGATACGTGGTTCTCATAGCAATGCTGGCATGGTGACATGCTTCTTTCCAGGATATCTGTCATCACTCATCACCCCCGGAGGATGCAGTGAAAAGCAAGCATGCCTTATTTTTCTCAGCACACTGCAGCCCCTGCACATTGCTGTTTTCAGGGTCAAAATGTTTATGTTGTATTCTTGGTGTTCTGAAATACACAGAGGAGGACGCTAGGGCTATTGTGATTTTATAATGATACAACAAGGGTCTTGAGCTCTTGGAACACAAAAAGATATAGGAAGTCCATCTGTACGCCATCTGCAGACAAATACATCATAAGCTGGCCTTTTTTCCTGTGTGTCCTACCATTGGACAGTTGAAAAAAAATAGATTTGTTTGTGTAATAATTCTGTTTTTTTTAGAAAAACTTGTGCCATTTGTTATTTTCTATTGTTTACTTATTGTAATGTTGTAATGTTCTGTCTGAATGTCTATGTAAACTCAAGCAGGTTATTGTCATGAACACATAATGGAAGTTTGCATATTACTGACATGATTTGTTTATGTTAGTATAAGTACATTAGTTGTCCACTGTTGAACACATTAGCTA
>CM070035.1:47099822-47119764 GCA_036250615.1 Ptychadena robeensis | reverse complement strand
TCAAAAAGTCAAAATTCAAGTATCTTGCGGGTTTTCTTTGTATTTCAATAAATTTGTCACCTGTTTCAGGTCTCGCTTTTCCATTGGTTCATCTTTAAACGGATGGCTTTGAAACACATTTGACATTATGTGTTTCAAAACCATCCGTTTAAAGATGAACCAATGGAAAATCAAGACATGTATGCCTAGCTTTAGATACATTCACTATGTGCATTTGGCTGATGGGATGTAAAGGAACGATTTGCATGGCTCCATCCACTATCATTAGGTGAGGATTTCACCCATAACTTTCGGGATTTGTGATGGATTGGAGCATGTAAATACCTTCTTTTTTAGGAAGGCTTGACTGTGCTTATGTGAAAGTAAACATTTTTAGTACAGTAGATGACCCTGTATAACTAGACAAGACTTAAGATGAGGCTGAAACTTTACTTTAAATGCAATATTTTGATGATCAAAAAAATACATTGACTCAGTCTTTGACAGTAGGCACTGTAAAGGAGGATAACAAGTTAAGTGTGATTTCACACTTTGGTCACACTCAGCAAGTGAGCACAGTGGCAAGGGTTTGGGTTTCATTTAAATTAAGAGCATGAAGTGTAAATTTGAAACTGGGAATAGAGTGTTAATTTTTGACATCACGATCTGTCACCTAAGTATAGGTGTTTAATATTAGTTATTTTAAAACAGAAGTTTCTGGGCTATTAAAATTCAACTGATCTTGTTTTATGTTGGTATCCACTGTTGTCTGAAAATTCACTCGATAAAATAAGGATTTATTATTTATTAACTCTGCTAACATAGTTAAGGTAACTGTTAGAGGAAGATAGTTAGGGTATATCCTACATTTTAAATGAAGTAATAATTTATTTAAATATCTTATTTTAATTAAAAACAATGATGGAGGATTAGGTTCAGTAAAAACCAAAGTCAAATGTTATTTGCATGGCTGGAAAAATCAAATAAAACCAACTATATATGATAATTAAGGTGGTCAATCACAATGTTCACAATGTTTCTGTAAAAATAAAAAACTACCTGTAGTATCTTACATGTTGCGTGGTCTCTCTCATTCCTGTGATCACACTATGCTGGCTGATATTTCACTCATTCAAGGAGTAACTGGAACCCCATCTCAATCCAACTGTGACATCTTTATTTATAGTAGTAACATTTCCATACACACATTAACACGTTTCAGACCCAAACCGGGCCTTTACCATGACATACTGACAGCTCAGGGTTATGGAATACACACTTGATATAATTGGGGAAAGCCAAATCCCCTACAGGGTAAACATCCATTAACAAACTTATGCAAAACAACTACTACCATCCAAAAATACAATAATCAATATACAAAACATGAGTGCTATTTACTTTAAAAAGTAAACTTACCTCATAACTAGTGTTGAGCTTGAATATTCGATTTTCGAATATTTAGCTCGAATATCGCCATTTCGTCATTTCGCGAATATAAAATCGGATATCCGACGCGATTGTGATTTTTTGCGATTTATTGTGATTATTGCGATCCCATTAATTGCAATGGGTCGCGATTACAGTCCGAATATCCGAGCTCCATTGACTTGCATGCATTGCGCATATTTGATTGCAATTGCGATTTTTAGATCGCAATTCATGTCCACAAGTGCGGATATTCGAGATTTTGGAATCGAATTATGGCGGATATTGGCGAAATTACACGAATTCGAATATTGCCTAGTCGCTCATCACTACTTATAACAATTTTTAGTACTGCAGGGAAATGGGAACCTAATTGAAAATTATAAAAGACCTCTCAATGCAAGAATGTACAATGTAGGTCCCCAATGCTATCAACAGTTGTAACCTGTTCAATACTGTGGTAGGGGAAAATCCTGTTGTCCTTCATTGTGAAAATCCTTAAAATGTTTGAATATATTAGCTGTATGCATTACTTAGGAATATCAGAAACTCACAATACTGTTCTCTGATTCTAGTTCGAACAAGAGGTCGAGTGGTACAACTTACATATTGGAAAGAGAAAAGCAAAGAGAACATGTATTTCACTCTTATAGGTGTTACCAGTCTGATTATACTCCGATTTACTTTATGGATTTTAATAACATGTTTGCGTATCTCTTTTATTGGCTTACTGAGGTCACATGACCTGTAAATGCTTCAGTCTTGAAGACAGCTGTGACATCAGTCCTTTGAGATGTTAAGGCTTAGGTCCTCCTTACAACTATCCTTGTGTTATAGAAAATGGATGAGTCTCCATCCAACAGTCAACATTACATTTATACTAAGAATATAGTGATTATTATTAGTGATGAGCAGCATAGGCAATATTCAAATTTGCGACATTTTACAAATTATTCTCCAAATATTTTTGGTAAATTCAAGAACTCCTGTGATTATTATTTAATGTGAAAATCAGAACTTGTACATGCAAATATTGCTTGTGCGATGTATGTTATCACAGTGACATCTAGTGGCAGAATGTGAAATAGCAGCTGCAGTGTAATCACCACATGAGACAAGTAATTCATTGCTAAAATCATCACTTGTACATGAGCATATTGCGAAAACAATTCATGGTACTGTCCCCAGAATCTAGAATATTCGAGATTAAGAAGATATAGCACTATATTCGAGATCTTCATGAATTTTTGAAGTGCCAATATTTGCAAAAATTTGGGATTTGAATATTCTTGCTCAGCACTGTTAGGCTTCTCAGCTTTAATGGCAAGAAGGCAGCAAGGTGGACGTGCTAACAGTTGCTGGCAACTAAAAATGGCCACAAACTTTTGATTAGCTGACTTTGTTAGTCAATAGCCAAGCCACTGTAAATGCCTTGACATTTAACTTAATTTATCCAAAAAAAAAATACATTACAAAGTCAGCAAGTTAAACCTTTGTGAACATTTCTACTGAGAACTGTATACTGTAAACCACAATCACAGTAGTTGAAGCTAATGTAGAGTTAAGGTAGCTAAAACGTGATTGCATATGAGTATTATTATTACTTACAAAATGTGGCTATTGATACACATGATAGAGTGACTTTCAGAAGGGGATATACAACATAAAATATGATACATAAAATAAAATAATATGTCACCTGGCTCAGAAACTGCCAATCAGGAGAAGCAGCTGCTTACATGACTTGAAACAGTGAAACATAAGTACCGTATTTTTCGGAACATAAGACAAGTTTTTTCACCCCCAAAATCAGGGGGGGGGGGTGCCTGCGTCTTATGGTCCGAATGTGAGGCCTACCAGCTCTCCCGGCAAGGAGATTAGCCGGGAAGCTGTCAGATGTGAGATCCGCCCAAGGCTGGATCTCCAATCTGAACTGTATAATTGCTTATGCCAACAGAGCCCTGTTGGTATAAGCAATTAGAGATGCTCGAATTCGACCATCTCTATAAGCAATGAAGAGAGAGATAGATAAACTCCCATCTACCCCTCTCTCCACGTGTGTTCGTGGGAACTGCAGTCATTCTGCAGCTTCCACGCACACAGGCGCAGCCAGCAAGAGAGGAGAGGGAGAACATAGAAGACTGGGCAGCCTCCTGCCCCCTCCTCCCAGTCAGTGAAGAGGTGACGTCATGTGCTGTGTGTGTGTACTGCTGCTAGTGACATCTAATGTTTGAATCGCATATTGATTCATTAATTCAATTGCATTAACCCAATTAATGCGAACACTTTTACATATCAAATATTTTTTCCTGGTTTTCCTGCTTTAAAAACGTCTTATAGTCCGAAAAATACGGTAAATGTGTCTGAACTTCAAACTTTAGAAACTTGTTTCTGGTTAGCAAATATACCCAGATGTTTACATGATATACCATATATGAACCAGGAGAGGTAAACAATCCTTTACTAAAAGGTAAGTGTGCATTAAATAGCTTACATAGGTTTACGTGCCTAAACACATATTCTGAATGCTGATATAGTGATACTCTTGTTCCAGTGGTATTACTTAATAATAAAATAAAGAAATAGCAATACCCAGTGAGTTCCCTTCATATTTTCTGAACATCTGTAGAAAGACAATACAGAAAGGAATATATTTTTAATTGTCATGTCTCATAAATCTAGTGTCATAAAAAATTACTTCAGGATTCTAGGGTTAGCCTTGGGTGACCTCATCAGAAGAAAAGTTGGTCAAGTGGAAATTTTTGACCATCAGGCTATTATTCATTCCTTGATTTCATTGACTACATTATCTGGTCTATTGAAGTAAGCAGTGCAATGTGCAACATGAAGGTGCAACGTACAGCAATACAATAGCAGCCAAATACTATATAAGGTCGAAATTTAGTAAATTAGATTCAATTAAAATTTCAATTTTCCAAATAAAAATTTCAATTTTCAATTGACAATTATATTATATTTGCAATAAACATGCAAAAAAATGTGATCTTCACGATCAACACTATAACATATTTTTAATTTGGCCCCAGTAAAATTCTACGTAAGTCTGTAAAATTCCGTTGGAAAGTAGAAATTTTGATTTAAAGATTTGCTTGAGACGAACCCAGTTTGTCCACTGTTTGAGTTTTTCCCAACCACTACAGGAGCAGGGATCAGAAGAAACCGTTATACCCTGGAAAGCAGCGGTGATTGTCTATATCGCCATTGCATTTCCAGGTTTGCAGAACCGCCTAAAGGGGTGGGGCCACGCCATAGACCTCCATGTTAATGGAGGGGCATCGGTTTCACAGCCCATTTCGCTCGAGTCATTGTTGATGCCTGCGACGTGGACAGGGGCAGGGTGAGGGAGGGAAATTTAAGCAAAGTACTATGTACGGGCCCAACACTAGGGAGGTTAATAGATATAACAATTGTTAGTTCACCGACATCTGTTTGGTCAGCATGGGTTAATGGGCACTGTCTATTTCTGGACAAGATTTGTAAATTGGCAGAGAGAGAAAGAGAAAGATGCCCTGATCAAAATTATTCCTCCAATAATCTTTAACAATTTTGGCTAGACCTAGATGTTCCTTATATAAAAAGACCATACATTTGTATTTTTTTTATTCCTGACTAGTAGGGTTAACACGATCTTCTGCTGATAAAAGATAAATGAATGTGATGAGCTTGAAGAGGACACAAAGACAACAAATACATCAGCTTTGACAGGTCAGCAAGTTCTGCCCTCCTCTATACGCTATCCACTTAGCCATTTTTCATGACTTCGTATGATGCGCTAGTAAAGTGTTTTTCAAAAAGCTTGCTGAAGCATGAAGCTGCTCAACAAATAAACAAAAGACGAAATGAGTATAGCATGTTAAACAAGATAGGTAGTCCATGCAGAATTGTGTCCTACGCACAGTTTATGTTTAGGTAGCCATAAACTGTTTAATCTTTTCATTAGATTGATTAAAATAATTATTCATGTAAGTTAATCATATGAAAATCAATTCCTTTTTACCTGAATTGATCCACCAAAAGTGATAGAAAACGGACATAACATTTATCTAGCCATGATTTGACAATTTGGTTAATTTCAGTAGATCGTACAAGTATATGACGGGTTTTCATGGTATTTTGATGGATTTGTATCTGATGGTACTAAAGTGCATGGGCACAGAACTTTGATAAGGAATCAATTGGTTTTGAACGAAATATCCTGTGTGGTAGTAGAATGGACTGTTGTAAAAATTATATTTCAATTTCACAAGTGTTAATGTGTAGCAAAGTAATAGATCTAATTAATGCAACACCAAATTCAGCCACTAGATATCACAAGCAGCACTTCAAGGTCCACACGTCAGCTTCCTCACACATCGGGAAGAGGACGGCCGAGGGGGAACGGCTGCTATTTCACATTCTGCCAGTAGATGTGGCTGTGACAACACATATTGCGTTCACAATATGCAATTTTTGCAACAAATCTAATAATGACATGATCACGAATTGTTGAATTTACACATTTACCGCCAATATTAGGTGAACATTTTGCGTTATGATCGAATATTGCCTATGCAGCTTGTCACTATTTAGAAGCCCTAATTTAAGTTAGGTAACTTAGACCATTTGTTGTTAAATTGTGTTGGCAAGTGACCTTGTATGAAAACTGTTCTATTGGTTAAGTGTGACTTGTGCCGTTAAACGTGTTGAAATGTATATTCTGTCTTTATGTCTGGGTGAAGGCTAATGTATAACTGTGTTTGTAGGTAAACAATAAACATACACATAATGGTCATGGATATCAAATTGTATTTAACCTTGTCAGAAAATGCCCACTTTTCTACAAAACAATACTTTGTTAACCATTTGCTGATCTTGCCCTTGGCAATGGTTAAGAACAAACTCTTCTGATTATGAATATGTATATGTAGAAGATCACCCACTATACTACATGATAGGGTCTGATTGCATCTGACAGCAATCAGCCATAGCTTCCATTGAAAAGTAAACCCCTAATATTTCCTATGTGATAACCAGATGGAATTTTGTGCATTTAATTTTGCAAGTAAGCCACCACAGAACGGCAAATGTTAATCTGCAATCAATGCTGTCTTGTGAACGTATGCTTCATAAAGAAAAATATGTTTTTTTGGGCTTGCAGACAAACAACAGAATAATTTGGTATGCACAGGGGTATTCAATTAGTTAAGAGATACAATAGTTTAATTTCTTAAAATAAGATACACCTAAAATAGAAATACTATTAGGATGAGGACTAGGGCAGACGTCAGTATTAGGTTTGAATGTCGCCACAGTAGAATTGATCGACAGGCTGACCTTCAGCTTTAGTCACATGCTAGTTGTCCCCAAAATAAATATTTGTTTCTAATTATCCATATCTAAAGATCACCTTTATAGGTAAAGTTTCCTCTGTATATATACATTTTTTTCATATTTTGCCAACAACTGATAAATTAAAACAACACTATTGCACCTTATGCCTGACCAATACATTTGGTAGAGAAGGAATTTTAAGACAAAGATGTGTAACCATAAATATTTTAAATAAATAAAAAACGGACAATTAGTTAACATCACAACATTATTATTTAAAAACTTTTCACGTGCCCCATGTTGCATATGCATTGCATATTCATAAAGTAACACAGTGGCTCCCAAACTGGGAGGTGGGAAGGTATTTCAGGGGGGCGCTGGTCCTCATTCCTAACCTGTGTTTCAATAGGAAGGTGGGGGGGGGGGCTTGATAATGTTCCTAAATAGAAAAGGGGGGCCATGCAAGGAAAGTTTGGGAGCCACTGCAGTAATATCATCCTTACAGTACATCAAAAACTTTTTCCATTTTGAGAGAAGCTGGGGAAATGCATCTGTTAGAGCCAAAAATTTTATTTTTATAGATGTATCATTTTAGTTTCATCTAAATATGATTTTTAACTTTTTTCACCTTATTACAGAGTAGGATAGTGACTGTAAAGTGCTTGACTGCAAAATGGTTCAATAATTACTGTATTATTGGACCATTAGATGTTCCCTTGTTTAAGAATCGTTCTATTAATCTGATCCCAGAAAAATATCTGTGATGGCAGAAAATATCTACCACTCTGTCACAACTCAGGAGGAGTAAAAGTAGGCTGGGAGCTGTCAGGGGATGCCTGTGACTGCTTCCCGACCTCCTGGTCCCGACTCGCTGAGCTTGTGTATGTGAGCTTGGCAGCTTGAGCCAAGCTTGCATACACACAGCAGAGGGAATATCCCCCACGGCCAGCTCTTCCCTCTGCCTCTGCTGTTTGTATGTGAGTCAGGCTTAAGCTTGCCATATCACATAAACAAAGTCTGGACCTGGAGGAAAGATTCTCCTGGATGTCATACATACAACAGTAAAGGAGGGAAGATCTGCCCATGGCTATCTGCTTTGTGTATGTGAGATGAAAATCTTTAAGCCATCTCACGTGCAAACAGCAAGGACAAAGGGAAGAATGACCTGCGGGCGGTTGACAGAACCACAATAGAGGAAGATTTGCCTGTTGGCTTAATAGTCTTTTGGTCACGTGTGGTCGTGCCTTCGCCCTAAGACGCACACATTTTTCCCCTCGTGATTGGGGGGGGGGGGGGGGGGGGGGTTGTGTTCCCTATAGTGTGAAAAATACTGTGTTATGTTACAGTTAACAGTAATTGAAACATCTAACCATTCTGAAATTCTCAATGAATTCCACATGTACAAAAAGCCATTAACTTGGTTCCAAATAATACAATACATAAAACTCCCTCAGACAAATTATTGTTTGCAGTTTATTGAAAAATTGTCTAGGTGAATGATGGAATGGAATTACATCAGTGCCAAGTTTTTGTGACACTGTGCAAAACATTAGACTAGTCATTATGATTTACCACAACAATAGCTGGATCTCTAAGATGGTATTTTATAGAAAAAAAAATAACAAAAATATTTCAGTTTTATACTAGTGACGATGCTTGGCAGCACTTAGCTCATCAAACTGTGTGACATTTAAAAGAAGCTTAGACATGTTCAATTAATTGAAGCTTTCAGTAGTTTTTCTGTTCCAGACCATTACAGAACAGTAAGCCAATCTGTCTTTGCAGTCCACATTCAAGATGAGTGACTCATTTTTAATTTTGTAATGGTACTGTTAATATAAAACACAATGAAGGTGAATTGTATTTTAGCATGACAGATTTAAACCTGAACATCAATTGCGTACATGTAAATTGATCAGTCTGTAGCATTCAATCATTTGGAATGATACAAATGTACAGCACTGTGGTCACAGATTCTCTATTGGATTTAAATCTGGGCTTTGACTTAGCCATTCTAACACATGGATATGTTTTGTTTTAAACCATTCCATTGTTGCCCTGGCTTTATGTTTAGGGTCGTTGTCCTGCTGGAAGGTGAACCTCCACCCCAGTCTCAAGTCTTTTGCAGACTCCAAGAGGTTCTCTTCCAAGATTGCCCTGCATTTGGCTCCATCCATCTTCCCAACAACTCTGACCAGCTTCCCTGTCCCTGCTGAAGAGAAGCACCCCCAGAGCACGATGCTGCCACCACCATATTTGACAGTGGGGATGGTGTGTTCAGAGTGATGTGCAGTGTTAGTTTTCCACCACACAGTGTTTTGCATCTTGGCCAAAAAGTTCCATTTTGGTCTCATCTGACCAGAGCACCTTCTTCCACATGTTTGCTGTGTCCCCCACATGGCTTGTGGCAAACTGCAAACGGGACTTCATCTGTTAACAATTGCTTTCTTCTTGCCACTCATCCATAAAGGCACACTTTGTGCAGTGCAGTACTAGAAGTTTTCCTATGGACAGATTCCCCCACCTGATCTGTAGATCTCTGCAGCTCGTCCAGAGTCGCCATGGGCCTCTTGACTGCATTTCTGATCAGCGCTCTCCTTGTTCGGCCTGTGAGTTTAGGTGGACGGCCTTGTCTTGGTAGGTTTACAGTTGTGCCATACTCCTTCCATTTCTGAATGATGGCCTGAACAGTGCTCTGTGGGAAGTTCAAGGCTTTGGAAATTTTTTGTGGCCTTAGCCTGCTTTACATTTCTCAAAAAACTGTATCCCTGACCTGTCTGGTGTGTTCTTTGGACTTCATGGTGTTGTTGCTCCCAATATTCTCTTAAGGTCCCCATACACGGGTCCGATTCCCAAGGGATTCCGGGATGATCGATTCCGGACGCGTGCACGCTAATCGATCGTCCCGGAATCGCGTGAAGCCCACCAGAATCGGATCTGATCGGTCTTTCTGATCCGATTCAGCACACATCAGGGGGAGTTGCCACGTGTGAAGTGATCGATCAGGCACGGAATCGTCCAGGAATCGGTGGCCCAAGGTGGTAGGGACAGGCTTAATTGGGCGATCGAACATGTTTTTTGTCAAATAAGTATGTCACAGATATTCAATTTGTATTGGATGGTACTATGGACTGGAGCATACAAAAAGACCTAAGGAAAGGAATTGTTCAGTTTGTGTGCTGGTTTCATCGTTTCAATAATGTGCATCGTTTCAATCGTTGTAAGACTGACAGTTCATATATCAATCGCACAAGTCGATCCAATCTAAGATCAATTGCAAAAGTCTGCAAAAGTCTATTTGCCTATGGTCAGCTTTACACCTTTAATATATTTGCTAATTTCAGTAATCTCCCCCCTTTGTCTACTTTCCTCATAACTGTACATATAAAGCGCCAGCAATCTCTCTTGATTTGTTTTTTTCCTTTCAGATCCTTCACCATATTTGTCACCTTCTGAGAACGATTTCTATCTTATCAATATATTTTTATAATGGGGCCTTTCAGAACTGGACATAGTACTCTAAACTGTTTGCCTAACTTTCAATTATCTAAAATAAGCATTCATAAATAAATTGGTTATATCTGTATCGCCCAATACTTTGGCAGGACACATTATTTTATATTTATATAGATTTCCACTGTTTAAATGTTTTGCAGCAAAAATCAGATCAAATCTCCCCCACCCCAGAACTTCCATCCTATTACAGAATTTTGTGTCATCAGCAAAAAGCCAGGCATTTACCCCCAAATCTTCAATTAGATCAGAACAGGGACTCCCACTGAGACTTTTTGTCTTGTATGTGTGTGTATAAAGCAAAATAAAGTGTGTTGGATAATATTAGTTAGGTTTTTTAAATAAATCATTTTCCATTGGTATAAATCATTTTTGTTGGTATTGCATTAGTTTGTGCACCATTTTTTTTCCATTATGACATTACTAAGGATTCATATTCATCTCCACCTTTTCAGGGAAATATACCAGAAGGAAGCCTAGGAAATGATGGGTATAGTTCCGATACCTTAAAACATTGTCAGGAACAAATTAATAGAAACCTAGTCCATAATGAGTGAAAATTAAGGCCATTAGCTGATCTGAAATAGGATAAAGTTAGAAGAATAAAACTGCAGGAGCCTTATAGATACATAAATCTATTACAGATACGTGCACATTCAGTGGCAGGACTAAGCAGAGAATTTTAAAACTGCCAATGCCCCCCGACATGGTGACCGCCTAAGCAGTTTGTGTTAACACTAGGCTCACATCCAAGGTGGCCATTAGGTGGGGACAGGGGGCACTCCTGTACCATCTAGGTGGGGGGCTTAGGTTCGTTGCCCGGTCGGTGCCATGCCTGCCGCTGTTATTGTGTTGGCATGGCAACTGTGTCCATCCTGAGCGCCACCTCCTGACAGCAGCCTTGTTGTGTTTTCCGTCCTGCATGCAGCCTCCTGATAACAGATAGGGGTAGTTGTAAACATCCTCAGGAGCTTGCAGGCAGAGAGATGGGTGGTGATGTAGTGATAAGCAGCCCCTGGAGCCCTTAAACAGGAGGGATGGGGGTTGGTGCCAGAGGTAGTGGTAAGCAGCCTCAGGAGTCCTCAAATGGGGGGCGGGTAATAGTTGTAGAGTGCCCCGAAAAATTATCTAGTATGGGCTTGCATTGACAGCGGCTCCAGTACATAAAGTTACAGTAGAATGTACATGGGAGGACATGGGAGGAAAAGGGGAGACTAGAGACCTTTTTATTCTAAAAGTAACTTGCCAGTTACCGGTATTTCATTCTAAAACAATTATTTTTTGGGATATTATGATAAAGTTCTTCCTTTTTGCTTAAAGCCAAAATAATGTAGTTGAAGATGTCAAATTTAGTTTTCACCTCTGTAGCTTTTCCTTTTTTCTTTAGAAAATGGTAATAAAAAAAAACCTAATAAAACCTTTCAAACATTCAGAAAGGTAGAAGAAATGCTATTTTTTCAACTTCACTGAGAATTGTCCCTTATAATATACCAAAGGCACAGTAATATCTGTCTATCAAGACAGTACGCCGTTTCTAGTCGTATGATTGGCAGCTAATCTCTGCTGCTGTCAAGAACATGGGCTAGCATTTATTACAATCTAATGCTGAGAAACATTCTCAATGGTGTAATTATTATATTTTTTAACTACTTCATGTCCAAATACATTTAGCCATTTTGATATCTTTCAATGTACGGTTTTTATTCAAAAAAAATATCTCTATTTGTGCATTTTCTGCAGCTTTCATTAACACATCTTTTATCATGGTAACAATAGCGAACCTTGCCTGCTAAAATACACATTCAGTAATCAATGGCAGTTTAAGTCTGTTAGTGCTGGAAAATGAAGTAATTATTTCTTGTAAAATAACAGTACAGTGATTATGAAAAATAACACTTTTGTTAAAAAGCGAACGAGTGAAGAAAGTAAAGATATGTCTCAGCAGCCTGTTGCTGCATCCTCAGTGTCCTATAGGGAAGCAAAGTGACCAAGCTATAGTATTGAACTGTGCAACCTGTAACAACCTGTATGTGCTGTCTACCAGGTGTATATTCCAGAGCAAGATTTACAGAAATACTAATCATCTGATTGATAAAATCTGCTCTCTTGAATAGGGTATAAAAGATACCTGCCCCTTTTTATCCAAATTGTTTAACAGTCACCCAAGAACCTAATTGGAATAATTAACACTAACACAGACAGGTAAAATGGCCCAGCAACTTTTTTTTTACCAACATTAATGACAGACTATAATAAATACCAAAAATAAAGCAGAAGATTATAAATGAAAATGAAGGTCCATAATAATCTGTTATCCAGCACCCTTGGGCATTACCCAATACATAGGTCTCCAGTCGCACCACACCAACTCAAAGACAATTACAATAACATGCAGATACCACCTTGCAAAACTAGTTACCTGGCACTAAGACATCCTTAACACAGGGTGGGACCTACCCTTTCCAATGACCTTTTACATGACCAGACCACCTTCAAGGGCTTACAACCCCGCTGCAGCCACCAGTCAAGCTCATGATAAACTAACTAATCATGTTTTTAAGATCTGTTGTAACAGATAGGTGTCATATATATATATATATATATACATACAGACCGGTTGTCTGTCACTGTGTAAACTGACAATATCCAGCATCCGAATAGTATTTCTTAAAACTGTTGACTGCTATAGTAGGTTGCTGTGCAGTTTTTATTTATTTATTTTCTATGTTTTAGGGTCCTGGACCCTGGAATTGGAGGGAAGGAACTGGATGGGCCTTCCCATTCCATCCAGGTACACTCCAGGAATTTACACCTGCTGGACATCAGTGAGGTAGACAGGTATGCCTTCACAAAAGGAGCTGGGACCATTGTGTCAGGGCTCCTGATCAGGTTGGAGACAGTGTGCTTAGCTAGTCCAGGCTGGTGGTTAAATGGTGTCATGCCAGATATGTTCTCCTGTGGTAAAGGAAAGCTATGTTTTTTCAAACCCAGGCTTGGCATTTTGAAGGACTTTTGACTTTAAACCCCTGTGAGGGTAATTCTGTTGGACCGTTTATGTGAATTTAAGTCTGATTCTCCACAATATATATATATATATATAAAACATAACTAATGTATAGAACATAAATTATGTACATGCAGTACTCTGATATGTTTTACTTGGAAGTTACTTGTAGTCCCACAAGATTGGTGCTCTATTCAGTTTTAAGCCATTTATCCAGAATCAACCACTCCCTGTGTATCTGTAACTTCATTTGTAAAATTAGTCATAGAAATGTTTTTTTCTACGAGTGGGAACAAAAAAAAAGGTATAGACAGTGATATCACACCCCAGGCTGCTGCAGGAAGGCAGAGCTGTCAGTCATTAGTGTGCATTTTCATGTGAAGCCTCCTAAGAGTGAACATTTTAAGTATATCTAAACCTTTGGTGACTGCCATCTGGTCATGTAAATAAGATTCAGCAGCAGCAGCCACATGCCTACACTATTCTGCTTCAACAATCAAATCAACCTAACACACATCATGTTAGCTTTAAATAGTCAGAAAAAGGGACTCAGGTAAAAATGTCATGTCATCACAAATAACATTTTAGAATGTTAGCACTGCATATGGCAGGTTAGGCAGGAATAATTACAGCATTGTGAGGAGAATAAGAAAAAGAACAGAGCTCAGCTAGGTGACATTAGGAAAAAGGTGTTTTAAGGTGTTTTAAAAAATGGACCACACACACAATTGTGTGCACAACATAGTAATCAAAACCAAAAAGAAAGAAAATAACTAAGCACAATTTTCTTTCTAGGTAGTGTGGGGGTTCAGCTCAAAGGGGTGCTTTCAAAACACGTAAATCCACCATACAAGTGTTTAGGGCTCCAGCCCTCACAGGGGTTAATACCCAAAAGAAACAAAATTCAATTGAAAATGCCAGGCCTCCTGGCTTTCAAAGGTCCAATAATTGGCCTGTGTTTAGTTTCCCAGCAACAGCAGGCCTGAGCCTCACACTCCTTGTGTGTCCCCTGTCTACACTCAGCAAACTAATGTTGCTGGGCAAATAATTCCCAGACTCCTTTCTGGACACCACCGAATGGTCCAGTCTCAAAGTGACAGGTGACCAGTCTGTCACACTAGATAATCGTTTTGTTAAACAAACTTACTGTGTAATCATTTTGGTAAATAATTTTTTTTTCAGTTCAAAAAGAAATAATCCCACATTATGTTCAAAAGAATTTCTTACAAATCTCATTCTGCATTTAATAATAATGATAGAGTTAGTAAAAAGAATTGGGGGATGGCTGATGGTGTGGTCCATACCTTTCCAATAAAATGGTGACTTAAAAGTCTGCAAAATCATGGAAGAGGGACCAAACAGCCCACTTTCAGAAAACGGACTGGATTCAAATCTCTAGACATAAGGCTCTACTGATATACATGATGCCATTCATAACAACAGCACATGAGGCTAATGTAGGAGATGGAGTAGATTTCCAAATCTGGCTATAGCTGTATGAGTGGCCAACAAACAATGCCGGAGCACATATCTCTTATAAGATTCATCTGGAAGCATGGAGGGAGTCTCGATTTCTATAGTCTTTATCAACAAGGTCCCCTATACTTTGTTATAAATAAAAATAATTAATGAGCAGAATGACTGTAGTATTGGACAGCTCCAACAAATATGTAGAGAAGTAACTAGATGTTCATTGCATCACCAGCAATAAGTAAAGGAGGTGGGGAACAATAAGGTATGAATAATATTAGGGCAGGGTATGAGTAAAGCTAGCCATACACGGCACGGATTCCCTGGCTGATCGATTCACCATCCGATCGATTCCGGCGATTCCGCCGGGATCCTCAGGTGTGATCGATCGGCCAATTAAGGAATCCGATCGCTGCATACCACCTTGTCCTGCCGGATCCGTGTCCGATTGATCACCTCCCGGAATGCAACTCCCGCTGATCTGGGCAGAATCGGACCCGAAAGACCAACATGTTGGTTCTCTGGCGGATCCGATTCTGAGCCCCCGATCGGTCGGACCTGATCGGACGGACAAGGTGGGCTGCACGGGATTCCGGCCCGATCGTTTCGCGTGCACGCGCCCGGAATCGATCGGGCCGGAATCCGGTGCAAATCCGACCCGTGTATGGCAGCCTTAAGAGTAATGCTCTTGGCCCAATACTCAGTAGTAAATGTTTTCAGAAGTTCAGATTCCAACTTCGAAAAGCGTTGTAATAATTTAATAGGTGACATATCCCCTGCAAGGGCATGCAGCTTTTGGGTGTTCAGACATGTGGAATTCTTCTGGTTTTTTTAACTCAAAACTTTATTAAAACAGACACACATACAAAACAAGTGGCTACAATAGCCAATAATATACAAAAGACCAAAAAAAAAACAATAAAATTAAAGCACTATAGGCTGCATAGTAAAATAGTCAAACTGAATATCTGGTGATACCAATACATAATAGATAATGACACAATGCACAAAGTATTACAAAGAAAATACAAAAACATAAGAATGATACGTGAAATATTGCCTAACACCTCAAATGGATCCTTGGACCTCCTCTCATCCACCCTAAACCTCCAAATGCTTAGAAATAGCATTTCCTTGAGTAAGCTTATGGAGAGATGAGGTGCCTTTTTATTGAACAAGGGTCTGAAACACCACCTTAGTGACTGAAGTAGCAAGCTGTGGCTGTTCAGAAACAGCAGAGACCAAACCCAATACACAACTTAAGGGACCAGGGAAACTAATTTGATTTACTGAAGATACCAAATCAAGACCCCCCATATTGGCAAAGCTTTGGACAGTGCCACGGCAGATTTAAAAATGATCTCTGGCACAATAGAGAACATGTAGGGAACATGTGTTTAGGCATGAAGTGGACACACAAAACATGTATAAATGTGGGAGAGCAGGTGGGCCACATTATTGAAACCTTGGGTATTTGTTTTTAGACTTTGTCTCCTTTCAATAGCGCCCAAATCTGTTGCCCACTTGACACAAGCTGAGGAAGGGAAGCCCAGAGAAATGCAGTCCAGAAGAAACTAGTAGGTCAAAGATCAGCTGGCGTAGAGGAGGAGTGAGTTCTACTAATAGAAGAGGAGCAAAAGTAAAGGAGAGGAATCCCACTTCGGGGTATGCGAGTTAAAGCCTGTGAGACCCAGCAAAAACTTCTCCACCAAGATTTTCCACCAAGCTAGGTGTAGAGTGCAAATGTTGGGTAATGAGCAGGCCAAGCATTAAACCTACCAGTCTCAAGTGTCTTTCATAGGCCCTCAGTGAAGGGAAAGTCATTAAGGATCATCTGATTAGAGGAATAATGCCCTACTGTTTTGGGGAACTTCTTCCAAACTCTCCCGTAATTTTTGAGTCAGTTTACAAGTGAAAAGGTGGGTTTAGTTGTAATGCTAGGTCCCCTGGATAATTATTAAGCCTCTGAGTATGGTCATTTAGGTTACACACTTACTGTATGTGCTATTTAACATTGGGACGTTGTGTGAAAATATATTCAATTGAATTCTATATGCTAAGATAAGCCATGTGGAACTGGAGAAGATATAACGATTTCTTCTTAGTCAAGTGTTTGTGTAAAATTCTTAAGAAGCTTGTATTGGCGGCAAATGGAAATGGTATGAATTGTTAGGAGCAATTTTGTGGCCTGCTGTACAAGACAGAACATGTTTCTTAAGGTGTACACATTTTCCTTAGGAGACTACAATTATCAACAAACATAGAATAATTTTAACAAAATAATAGTTTTTAACTATTTCTTGCACCCTATTTGCCTTTATATCATGGGGTAATTAGCTTGCAACCAACTGCTGTCTATACTCTGAGGCAGCTGGAGGATCAGAAACGCCAAGCTATCCTGTTAAATTGCTTCTCTTTCTGTTTCAAAGCATCTCTGCCTAGCATGTAACTTCATTATAATATCACAGTAAGGATGATATCAATGTGTTGTTTGTTGTAAATGTTTAATTAGCATTAAAGCTTTTATTGTTTTTTATGCCTTATAATCATCTAAATGGTTTTATTATTTCAGGAGCTGAAGCTGTTGCTAACAATAATAGCTGTTTACTTAGCAAGTTGCACAGAGTGTACCTGTTCATCAAAGTTATATTTGCATCAACATTTTCTTGTAGAAATATTATTAAGGAATATGACATTTATTCTTAAATGTAAACTTTGCTGATTACTCACATTTACTGGTCTTGTACAGGTATAAACGCATTTTAGCAAAATGTATACCAATAATTAACGGATGTACTGGGTGTCTCAATTACAATGGATATAAATACCCATCTGTTAGGTACTTCGGGCCAATATTTACCCGTATTATCCCGGTAAATGATGTCACAAATGTTAATGACCCCCAGCCATCCACAATGTCAGAACTAACTAGAATGTCAGGTGTGAGATTAATGGAATATCTCACTGCACTAATTCAAGATACTAAAGACAGGTATGAGATGATATGGGCTTAATGGGATTCATTTATCCTAGAGGCGAACGATGGTGCCCTGGGACACTGAGTCATGCTGCAATAGATAAATATTGATTTACAGACTCTTTTTCTTTAACCTTCTGTGTACTCCGCCACAGTTGCCTGAGCAAGGGAAAGCCCGTAACGTCGGGGAGGTTAAAGTCGTACATGGGTGGGAAATGGAGGGGGGGGGGGGGGGGGGGGGGGGGGGGGGGGGGGGGGGGTCGAGGGAGAAGAAAGATCTATATATATATATTGTTTTTTTTCTGTTATATTATTTGTATTTGTAAGCTTCTATGTGACTTGTTAATTATGTGTTTCATATGTAAGGTATTTATTGATTGAAGTTATGTAATAATAAAATAAATAAACAATTAATGATTCCGATTGAATGGAGACCAATAGCATTAAAATGGGAACCAATAGATGCAAGTCCTGCCAAAGATTGTCATCATCTGTAAAAGTAGGTTGTGTTGATTTGCATAGCAAAGTAATGGGCAAGAAAGCTTAATCACAACAACAGGAGACTGATATGGTAGCAGTATGTTTGCAAGTCAAAGGTAAAGGAAGAATGCTTAAGGAGCAAAAAGAATCTGAAACAATAATAAAAAGCTAATACATAATAGGTGTTATCTGGGCATTAATTGCTTTTAGTGTTTGTTAAAAAAAACAAAATGATTTTCCAAGGCTACCATTATACCATCTCCTCTAGTGGGGCAAGATGGAAACATGATTGCTAAACCATAGCTTGGTGATACTATAGTCCCTGGGATACACATCTGTCGTGAAACTCATACAGATCTAAAAAGTGCTTCCTTTTAATATTGCTTCCACAGTTTGTAAGTGTTTACTGCAATTCATTCCACAACACTATATAAGACAATATACAACTAGTTATGCGTACCTGGATTATTGTTACTATGTGCATCTGCATAAAAACAACTTGGAGGTATACCAGGTCCAGGTGGCCGCAGCTAACAGGTGCACAACAGGAGTCTGGCTGTCAGCCATAGAGGGGAGTCTGGCTGTCAGCGCCCCCCACTACTGTGAAAGAAGCCAGTGATGTTTACTTGTGCCATCTTCAGGCTGAAGTTGGTATTGCAGGGAGATTAAAGCTGAAACACATTAAATAGCTGTACAAACTTCACTTTATCATGTGTACACTACTGAAAAAGTTAAATTTATTAGACTGCCAAAATGTTTTCATTTGTTTTTATTGTTAAATGTATAAAATGTGTCAGTTGGATTACTGCAGGAAAACATTATTAACTATTAAAGATTGCAGTTAGGGGTATGCAATAGGGAATGTAAAATACTAATAGAAAAAAAGATTGGACTAAAGGTGTTGTACTGTGAGAGTTACATGTGATCCAAAGCCACCTGTTGACCAGTGGATGGAAACAGCTAATTGGAGGCTCAATCAAGAACAGGGAGGTCCATCTACAGCAGAATCTACCATGCAGGAAGCTGATGCTGAGGACAGTGACGGGTACAGTGAGGAAGATGGCACTTATTAAAACCATGCTACATATGGGGTGTGTACCTAACACCATCTACTGGTACTCATCTGAGTAGACTACTTAAAAAGTTATATGCACCCCTGTATATATATGTATATATACTGTATGTGTGAAATAAGCCCTAAACCCCAGGTTTAAAGGTCCTGGGAGACCAACTATTGGAGCAAGGTTTTTAGGCACGTGAGAGAGTCATGACCATTACAGAAGGTCAGCACCTCTTCTACTGGGTTAGAGCCTCAGCCAATATCCTTTATTGACATTTATTGACATTTATAATGTTTGCAACTGTTTGTATCTTATGAACTGTACCCTACAGTCTAAACACCCCTGGAAAATGTCAGGTTCATGTGCTGTACAAAAATGAGACAAAGATAAATCATTTCAGAACTTTTTCCACCTTTAATGTGACCTATAAACCTATAATACCACTCAAATGAGAATAGATCTGAAATATTTTAGGTGGAGGGAAGAAAAACTACAAAAATAAAATAATATGGTTGCATAAGAGTGCACACCCTTAAACTAACACTTTATTGAAGCACCTTTTGATTATAGTGCAGCACTCAGTCTTTTTGGATATGAGTCTATTAGCATGGCACATTTTGGGTATGAGCCTATTAGCATGATAAAAATAACTGCCCATGAACTGAGAAAAGTCAAGCGTGCAGCTGCCAAGATGCCACT
>CM070035.1:47084731-47096362 GCA_036250615.1 Ptychadena robeensis | reverse complement strand
GGGGGGGGTGCACTTGGGCAGCTCAGCCTCTGCCTCAGCTCAGCCTTGTCCCGGTCCTGGTGGATGGTGACCTGTCTTCTTCTTTCTATCAGCCTTAGACCCTATTGGGGAATAGTGTGGACCCCTAGGGGGTGGGGGACAGGTTGACACTCCTACCTTAACCCACTGGGGGGGATACAGTCCCGGATACTACCACACTTTGTGAGAGCCCACCCCCTGGGACCGGACGTCCTCGCTGGTGGACAGGTTTCCAACTGGAGGAGCAGCAGTGTTACCTTAATGTGCACAGATATTGATTTGTTCTTACTGTAAGTGCTTTTTTTTTTGATTGTACCTTTGCATGATATGTGATTTATAGGTATGTTTTAGAATAACCGGCCCAATCTTTATTAAGTTGTATGACCTTTTAACTGTATTTTATGTCAAGTTTTTGATAAATAAAGTGCCAAAGAAACCCTTGTAGAGCATGTTTTCAAAGGATATGTGGAGAATAATTTGCGAAATGTTGCAAAATTGAATATTGCCTATGCTGCTCATCAGTAATTGTATAATAGTGTTTTTAGGGCTCTCCTTATAAAAGTAATTGCGATGTGTTTTCAAGTAGTATTTAAAAATGCTTTTTAAACATTACATTGTATAGTAACTTGCTTAACAAGTTCTAAGCTAAGCGGATAAAAGCAGCAGTGTGTTGGCTGAAAGTTCTTTATGTGTCAGACTCATTATAACAGCAAATTAAAGAATAGGGTAATCTATTTTTCTGCACTTTTTGTTATGTCAGAACTGAGAGCAGCTAATTATTAAACCAGTCAGTGCATAAAGAAGTTCTAAACTATGGCAGCAGAGATGGAAAAAGAGGTCAATATTGTGGTCAATCATGAGCATAGGCCAGCTGAGGCTTAAGTTTGTATAAAACAGCTCCCGGAGGAAACACCATGCAGACCACGAGCACAAAGAAAAATAATAAGGTAGCAATAAATTGCTATTAGATATAGAAGATATATCTAGTTTAGTCCTGCAATATTTGGCCTGATGAATGATGTGCTTAGAGATATTATGAATAGATTTTCAGGTGTTATCTAAACACTTTGTTCAAAGGGTCCACAGTTCCTCTTAATAAACTCTGCTATTACCAACTACTCTTACAATAACAATTTAATACCAACGGTGCTATCACCACTAGTTCATCACACAATATTAATACATCTGTGATATATACCCACGTTGCTAGCAGACCCAATGATCTACATATGTTTTAACACAGAGACTCCTTGACTCCCCTTACCACAAGTCTTGGTGGACTCCTTAGTCTCTGTTGTGCTTAGAATAATAGGATGGACATTAATAATTTATACTGACCGGTCACTTTATTAGGCACACCTTGCTAGTACTGGGTTGGACCCCCTTTTGCCTTTAGAACTGCCTTCATCCTTCATGGCATGGATTCACCAAGGTACTGGAAACATTCCTCAGAGACATTGGTCCATATTGACATGATAGCATCACGCAGGTGCCTCAGATTTGTCTGCTGCACATCCATGATGCGAATCTCCCGTTCCACAACATCCCAAAGGTCTTCTATTGGATTGAGATCTGGTGACAGTGCAGGCCATTTGAGTACAGTGAACTCATTGTCATGCTCAAGAAACCAGTCTGAAATGATTCGAGCTTTATGACATGGTGCATTTTTCTGCTGGAAGTAGCCATCAGAAGATGGGTACACTGTGGTCATAAAGGGATCTACATGGTCAGCAACAATACTCAGGTAGGCTGTGGTGTTGCAACAATGATCAATTACTACTAAGAGGCCCAAAGTGTACCGAGAAAATGTCCCCCACACCATTACACCACCAGCCTGAAGCATTGATACAGGGCAGGATGGATCCATGCTTTCATGTTTTTGATGCCAAATTCGGACCCTACCATCCGAATGTCGCAGCAGTAATTGAGATTCGTAAGACCAGGCAACATTTCCTGTTCTTAGCTGATAGGAGTGGAACTCAGTGTGGTCTTCTGCTGCTGCTTTCTATCAGCTCGAACCACTCTAGCCATTCTCCTCTGACCTCTGGCATCAACAAGGTATTTGCGCCCACAGAACTGTCGCACACTGGATCTTTCACCGTTTCTGGACCATTCTCTGTAAACCCTACAGATGGTTGTGCATACCATTCCCAGAAGATCAGCAGTTTCTGAAATACCAGACCAGCCTGTCTGGCAGCAAAAACCATGCCACGTTCAAAGTCACTTAAATCACCTTCCTAATTCTGAAGCTCGGTTTGAACTGCAGCGGTTCGTCTTGACCATGTCAACACGCCTAAATGCATTGAGTTGCCACTTGTGGGGGTTTTGCTCAAACGGCGTCTGCGAATGAAGGAAAGGAAAAGGATTCTTTCTAGGGCTCCTGCCCATGTTTATTAGAGCATACCAGGCTCAAACAGAAGAAGAAGGGTCATCAGCGGTAACATAGAAGGTTCATAAATGATATCAATAGCCTCCTGGCTTCTAAATCAAAACAAAAGCTGTCTCTGACTGCCCAGAGACTGTCTTCCACACACACACACCACCTGACACTTAGCACCAGGTGCTCCTGGACCAGGAATTGGGAATCCGCCCCACCCTGCTCTTGCAGATTCCCAGTAAAACCAGCCCCAGAACGCAATGTAGAAAAACAGCATAAGAACATGAAAGTTACCTGCAAACATAACACTGCTAGTTTTACCTCAAAATGGAAATCTGAGATACCATGGTCCAATGTACCTACCATCCAGCACTCTGCCCAGTGACACATTTGATCTTGGGGTCACTGTGTTGCACACTATGTATTGGACAGATGTGCCTAAAATAGTCCAACATGGGCTATCTGGAGTCCAACATGGCCTGTAGACTTTTTGCAGTCTTGTTTTTTTTTTTACAGAGGGTTTAACAACAGATGGGGGAGCTTCCCAAAGCTAGAAGAAAAAGTTGCAATGGGGCACAGTAATTCATGTTTTTGCGACACCGGAAGAAAACTTAGAAGTAAATTGTTACATTAAATATGCTGTTTTTAAATCGAAATAAATCAGGAAAATTCAACTAATTATCTTTCTCTGTGGCTCAAAGAATGTGTTTTGAAATGAATCCTGGAAACTTTAATTTCCTTGTTAACTAACTTCACCCGCCTACTGTTACTGCAAACAGTCTAATTAAATTAATTCAATGGAATTACAGTATGTCCACACATTCAGAGCAATTAATGTTAATTCTATGTGTAATCATCAGTTAAGTGCAGGGTTGTAGAGCTTCATCCACAATTACCACTGTAAGATAAAAACTACATAAATGTTTTATAACTAAATCAGCTCAGCTGTAACTTGACTGGACGACTTTTTAATGGTATATTTAATGAACACAATAAAAGTCAGATTAGTAAGCACTATCTGTATCACAACTTACAATTATGGTATAGCTAAAATTGAAAATTGATGGTACAAAACCATTTGAACCATAATATTCTTTCTAGACTAGCCCAGATAGATAATAATACCAGCACGTTGGTACATGAGGACAACTGTTCTGAGAGAGAGATGTATAGTGGGGTTGTTAAAAACGATTGTGGAGGCAAGGATAATGTCTAATTTTGCAGTAATGTTCTATGGCTTGTTGTGAATGGTAACAAAGTCACTCTCCTTTGTTGTGTAGCTTTCTATTGGGTTGTATGTTGTACACAACTTAAGTTACAAGTTGAGATGCTAGTGAATTCGAATACTGGGTCATTACCTTCGCTTCCTGCGGTCAAACAAAAAACCTGGAGATTAATAACACAAGGTTCCCTAAGATATTAAAGGCCTAACAGGAAATACATTTTCAATTTTTTTGGGGCTATGATCAAGTATGCAGTACTATTCAGGCACTGCAATGGTATAGTACATCTGCAAGTTCACCCGGATAACAATCCCAAGGATTTAAAGTATATGACTCCAACTGAAGTCAGAAGAGGAAAATGGAGCCTGTGCCAGACTATGGCCACACGTAAGAAGGGGGAGGTGGGATTTTGGTTTAGAGGGTTTACCAGAATAGCAAGCAAACTTGTAATGAAAGATAAGGATAAGTGATAAGTCCTGCTGCAATGAAAACAGTTGTTCTTAGAATGAAATCATTCATATGCTCTCAGTTATGTACTAGTGTAATGTTCAGGAATCAACCGAAGACAAGAGGCAGCTTATGCTTCGATAAACTTTTATTCTACAGCGAGACCCCCAGGGATTCGGCGATAACAACTAATTTGTACAACAATAAACAAATATCAAGCAAAGTACTGGTTTGGGGTAACCCACTAGTCGGAGAACCATAATTGTTCAAATCACGGTACCCAGATGGGGACAGGGGAAGTAGGTCCAGCAATAGCGGGCAATTGTGTGTCCTGGCAATGGATACAGCGGTTCCACAGGACTTTGGCACTGGCAGCAATCCCACAGGACTTTAACACCGGCAGCAATCCCACTGGCAACGAGGTCAGTTCTATTTGAAGGGGGTCAGGAGCCACCCCACTGGTAACCTGGCATGTGTGAGTGGCGTAAACACCACCAGCTGCTCCTAACTGGGGCTATTTCACTCCCCAGCTGCCCGCACGCTGGACTAGACTGTGGTGGGTAGTAGGCCTCGGAGTGGACAGCATGTTAAGTTACTCCGACTCTCAGACTCTTCCCCACTGAGCACCTCCCTGGGGGCAGTCCCCTCCTTTAAATAGCTCAAGGGCTGCAGGGCATCACGTTCCATTACCTTAAAGGGGACACTACCCAAACTTTTCAGGCCCATATCACTACACTACCAAATAATAAAGATGTGAAATCATTGCTAAGGAGCAGGCTGGGTTTGTCCAGGGGAGGATTGGCATGGGTAATATTAGGAGGGTACTGGCGGGAATGTCTTATTACCAGAGGTCTAAGGCAAGAGGGGCTCCCTGGGCACTGATCTCCCTGGACGCGGAGAAGGCTTTCGACAACGTATCATGGCATCGGCACTATCAAGTGATGGGGCGAATTGGGCGTTTAACCTGTCCATAGAGCCACTTTCAAGGATTCTCAGTAGCGGAGTGCATTTTAAGGGGTGGCGGGTGGAGGAGGTGACGCTGTCGTCTGCTTTGTTTGCAGACACCATCCTGCTGTTTCTCAGTGACACCCATAAGGACCTGGATGCCATTATTTCTCTTTTCCACCGTTTTGGGTCCTTCTCCGGGCTAAAAATCAATTTCGACAAGAGCGAACTTATGTTCCTGTATCGCAAGTGGGATGGGACGTCCGGTCAGGGTGCGGCCTCCCCGCTGAAAGAACAACGCTCAGCCGTCAAATAATTAGGGATCATGATCCAGAGGAACCTCCCTGATTTGTATGGCCTCAATTACACCCCGTTGATAAAAAAGATCTCGCAGGAGATGGAGCACTGGAGGGACTTGCCATTGGGCCTACTAGGTAGATGTCATTTGATCAAGATGATCAGTTTCGCGAGGTTGCTCTACCCCTTGCAGACTTTACCCCTTCTCCTCAAGCACAGGGATGTCACTTGCCTTAACGCGGCCTTCAGCTCCTTTCTTTGGAAGGGGTGGAAGCCAAGAATCTCCCTCGGCAAGCTGCAAAAATCTAGGGCCGACCTGGGGGGCAATTTACCCAATATTAGGCTCTACAACCTGGCGGGTATTTTGCGATATGCCAGAGATTGGCGGAATGGTTCATCTCATTCTGTCGACGTGAAGCTTGACTCTCAGTTGTTTCCTAGGTGGTCCTTAAAGGGCCTGCTAAACACCAGATTCTCGCAATTGCCGAGGGAGATACGGGCTACTCAATATGTCAGAGATACCGTGGTGGCTTTTCGAGAAGTGAGAAAGGCTGGGCCTGCCGGGGTATGCCTCTTAAATCTTCCCCAGGTTTCCTGCCTGGGGCTATGCACAAAGTCTTTCGCACGTGGGAATCCTGGAAGGTAACTGAGTTACAGGATCAACTATCCCCACAGGGGGAATTACTTGATTTTCCCCAAGTCAGGAGCAAATATGGTATACCGCCGGCTAATTTTTTTTACTACCTTCAAATCAGAAGGTTTGTGCGGTCGGTTTTGGGCCCCTCGCTGAAGTTCCCCTCTCACGCAGCGGTGAATGCTTTGCTCAGGTCACCCGGGGTCTCCCTTTCCCTGTCGGATTTGAACCTTCGGATACGATTAAGTGTGGACCAATCTGACAAGATCAAATCACATGTTTGGGGGTGGTCTGAGGTGTTACAATGGCCGGCCGAGAAGGTGGAAAGCATCCTGACAGATGGCTGGAGGAGGGTGTGCAAGGCCGTAGTGAGCGAACCCTGGAGAGAAATTTATTATAAAACAGTGCACAAGGCCTATGTGAGCCTGTGCTTTCCGCCTGCCTGCCCCTCGTCCACTTCGGACTGCCCCAAATGCGCCCTGAAGGGTCCGGACTTTCTTCACCTTATGTGGGAATGTCCAGTAGTGCAACATTACTGGTCGGAAGGATGGCAGTTCCTAAATAGAGTCCCGAACAAATCCCGCCCGATGTCATTGGTGGCGGGGCTACCTCATGGGGGTTACAGTGAATTGGATGTGGAGAAGGAGGAGATTCCCCTGTCCCCTTGGGAACACGTGTGTGTATTGGGTATGAAAAAGGTATTCCTTACTAACTGGATTCAGGCTTCGGCACCTACGGTGGCAGAGCTGGTGAATCACCTGCACCATATCATGCTGTTGGAACAGCTGCATGCTCACAAGAAGGATGATCGCTCTGTGAATCGCTTCTTCCACACTTGGAGGCGGTTCCTGGTGACGGAGCTGTCCCGAGCACAACTACAAGCTGTCATGACTATGTTTAAGGCGTGGGCTTGGAATGCGGAGGCCCAGGAATGTGCTTTGATCCCTGGATACATACTTGCCTACTGAGAGAGCCTTGGAGGGTGGAGTGTTGTGGATGTGACCGACCTGGAGGGGGGGGGGGGTTAGCAGCCTGGGGGAGGAGGGGGTTAAGGGTAGGGGTTTGTTAGGGTAATGTTGGGGAAGGAAGGTTTGGTCATGACAGACAGCAGGCCTGAAGTAATGGGTTAGGACTGGGGGTGGGAGATTGTTATGTTGTTGAAAATAATAAAATAAATATGCAAAAAAAGTATGTGAAATGTTGTTTTGTTTAGATTACAAAAGAGGGAGATTTGTATAAATATAGATATGGGCACACTTCGGTTTATTTAAGATTGGGTCTGCTAGAGGTAATCATATGAACCATATTGCAAGAGTAACTTGATTTTGAATTTGTTATAGTGCAATGTCAGCACAATTATCTCTGGGTAAGGAGTTGCTTATGGAAAATTCTTCTAACAGAGTCCTCTCCTTTAGTAGCTGAATATTGTTGTCCACATAATACACAAACAGGGTCACCATGCATGTTACAATCTACGCACATTCTAAATCTTAAGCTGGGCATAGATGTATCATTTTCTGCCCGATGCTGCTGCAGATCGACTGTGAGTGATGACGTGATCATCACGCACAGCCGGTCGTGCAGAGAATTGGCCGGGCACCCTTTGTGTGGATCGGCTGGGAATTTACCGTCAGATTCCTGGTCGATCTTGCAAAGTGGACGCACATGGTTTTCAGGCCGACCACCGGCTGTTTGTCGGGAACATGCACTGTGGTCGATTGGTCAAACAATCAGGCAGGAATATGCCGTCTCTGCCCAGCTTTTACCGAAATTATGCAACAGATAAACTAGCTGGTACTTATTGGTAGATCTACAAAGAATTGTACAGGAAGACTGAAAAATGTGTATCTATATCTAGGACAGAACTTCACCATGCTTCTTCTAGATAAGATGTGAGTCTTCAGATACAGGATACGTACACAACTCGACTTACTTATGAACATACATTAACTGAAAACATAAAGACATCCAAGGAACTCATACTAACACCCTCTGACATATATATTATACCCACTTCACACAGAGGATACATAGGAACTAGTGATGTCTGAACATTGCATATTTCCTTTTCTTCTCACCGGCAAACAGTACGGGTGTTCGACCCGCCCCTTTGCTGGCAAGAAGAAGTCTATAATTATTCCTGCCAGACCTTCCCGCGCCTGGTCTGGCCAGAGGAAGAACTATTTTCACTAAAGACTGGGTATAGACACCCGATCTGTAGTGCTTTATCGTGCACAGACAGGAAGCGACGTCCTTCCGACGTCCCTGCCGGTTTAGGATCATGGAACTGTGCATTCCATATACTGGAAATGACGACAGGGACGTCACTTCCGGAATAGCCAGTAAGCGTGTAATTTGAATTTCCCCGCGAACAGATGGACGTCGGACTTTTGTTAAAGTCTGATCCGTCTGTTTGCGGGCAGACACGAAATAAAACTTTTGCAGTAGAGCCTCAATAGATATAACATACCCTATTTCACAAAGTTGACCATTGACCATTATTGATGGCCGAACTGTCCCCAAAACGGACAGTTCGGCCACAAACATGGATGTTCGCACTCCTAGCCGGAGAGCAGTACAGGTGTTTGACTTTTCAAACTATACTTCCTCTGGCAGGATCAGGAGTAGTAAGATCCTGCTTGAGGAAGAATCTTTTTACTAGAAGACCGGGTAGAGAAGCAGGTCTTCTAGTGAAAAGCCATCTCCGAAAACCGGAAGTGACGACAGTCACATCTGGCAACCGTAACCAGGAACTATGCTTTCCAGGTACCGGATGTGACGTCACTGGCGTCACTTCCAATTTGCCTGATTCAAATTTGAATCTGCCCACGAACAGGCGGACGTCAGACTTCTTTAAAAGTCCGATCCGCCCATTTACGGACGGACCTGGCCAATGTTCGGCCATCACTATTGACAACAATTGACCTAATTTGTAAAAACGATATATGCTAGAATTATGTTTCCACAAACCTTCTTTACATTTTCACCGATTTAAGGGATGATACCATGTTAGGGTCTGACTATGATTTAGCTAGTTGAGATTTCACAACCATCTTTTTAGGAGATAGGGAGAGAGTTTAGTTTAGTCAGGATTATTTGAAAACAGCAATAAAAGAAAATCTTGGAAAAGCTGATTGTTGCAAGCAGTGATTGACACTCTGCATACTGCAGAGATAATTCTGAAATATGTGGTCAACCTACCTCACTGCCTTGATATTACCTGAGAATTACATTTCTTTTTTGTCTTGTTTAGTTAAAAAATTGTAATAAATAATAATATATGTAATAAATATTACAAAATGTAATAATATATCATAAAAAACAACTATGGACAGTTCTTGAAGGAATGGGTTAATCTCTACTCAGCCATTAATAAACAAGGTAATGTTAATTAGAATTTTGCAGAACACTTGGATATAACATCTGATTAAACTGCCTAAAGATTTGCAGTTTTACAGTTCAAAGGAACTAAATTTAAAGTGCGGTAAACATTTTCACATATTAGGTAACATGCAAAAGAGATACGTTACTTTGAAGCATAATAAAGTTCCTTTGGAAATCAGGAAAGTTAAAAGACATTTCTCTGTAGGCTAGAAAACAAATTGCTTTAAAATAAACTCTATAAATGTAATAGGATGTCAGGAAGGAGGCGCTTCGGCAGTCCGAACCACAAATAGGGTATAATCTCACTAAGCTGTGAAGGAAATACACACCGTAGTTTTTTGCTCACTAATCAAATTTGTTTAGCGCAGTTGAACCTGTTTTGAGGCAATGGTTTGGTGACACATTTTTTTAATAAGTTATGAATTATTACTGCATATGAACATGTAATGTTTATCTACAGAATTTTCAGCCAGCAGGTGAAGCTCTAGGATCCTGATATCCTTATCAGCCTAGTCTAAGCTGTTCTATAAGAAAAGAAATAAATAACACAATATTGAATAAGGGTCCCCACACACACAACGAGCGGCGGCCGAATTTGCAGCCAACCAATGTGCGTGCGTGCTCTTGTCCATCGGTCAGTGGCAAAATCATCCGCCAATTGGGGGTGCCCACATGGGGCGACAGATCCCTGTTGCCCCAAAGCTCAGTCAGCCAGAGAATGGACATGTCCTTAAATCTCTGGCTGATTTCACAAAGGGTGCACGCCGATGCTGAGCAGCGTGATGACGTCTGCACAGCTCATCTGTCGGTCCCCACTCGGTAGATGTGTGGGGACCTTAAGTCAAAGGAGTGACTTGTCCTGCCTCCCTGTAATTTCCCCTATGCCCCTCTGTTTTCACAGGCTACATATAGTTTCAATAAGTGAGAGAGGGCTTGACGGTTAGCAGCTTCTGCTGTGTCCTTTTTGTAATTTCATAATGCTCTCTACAGTATATTAGTGATAAACTATTTATCAATAAGTTAAAATTGTATATTTGTCGCACATTTATAGAATATTAGTTTGTCCTGAGTGTACTCACCTATCCCCAGCGAGCCCGCAGCAGTTGAATATTTATATTTATACATTATATAGATTGTCAGACTCGCTGATCTATTCCAGGTCTGAGAAGATGGGGGTGCAGTGCCATTGTCCATCATGTTATAATGGCAATGCCAGTTTTAGGCCTCGCATAATCGCTAGTGATGGGCAGCATAGGCAATATTCATATTCTCATAACATCACATTTTTGCCCCTTTATTCACAACAAATTTATAAATTCGAGAATTTGTGATCTGAGGTCATTAGCACCTTCATTGTGAAAAAGATTTTTGCCCAAAAAATCAACACAAAAGATGTAAAAATCTGAATATTCTCAATAACGAAGACATAGCTATATCTTCGATATTTGAATTAAAAATTGCCCCTATAATCATTGTCATTGATGACGGCAGTAATATAAATGGGGGAGATGGGAGGATGGAGTATTGCAGCACATTACAACGTAATTTTTAAAAAAGAGCGCCTCAAGAGACACGCGCAGAGGGTTAAAAAGTATAATTCAACAAAAATGTTTATAATTAATTAAAGTTTTGATATCTGATACTTTCGCATATGGCTAAACAAATACAGCAGCTGTCTTATTTTTGGGATCATTAGACACTCCATTTTATAAAATGCACGCTCCACAGTGGAGTGTCAGATCCAAGAAAAATAGTGGTGAGCTGACACTCTGCTCTGGGCTCCGACCAGCAGAGCATAAGTTAAAGGAGGCAGGGAAGCTGTCAGAGAATTTTAACCTCCCTAGTGGTCGGTAGTGATGGCGCGAACCCAGAATTTGATGTTCGCGAACGGAGAACGCGAACCTCCGCAACTGTCCGCGAACCCGGCGAACCCCATAGACTTCAATGGGCAGGCGAACATTAAAAAACAAAGGGACCCTTTCTGGCCACAATAGTGTTGGAAAAGTTATTTCAAGAGGACTAACACCTGGACAATGACATGACAGAGGGGGATCCATGGCAAAACTCCCAAGAATTTTTTTTTTCACGCAATAAATCCGCACGAAGGATTTCTACAATGATAGTCATTTGAGATTTGAACATAAGAGGGGAGCTGGAGAGCACTAAACAACATGGTTGATAAATGCCTGTGTGAATTCCACCTGAAACAACCTGTGAAGATCTGGTGGAGATGGAGATGGTGGAGATGGTGGAGATGGACAGTGTGGAGGATACTGGTGGTGATGGTCAGTGTGGAGGACACTGGG
>CM070035.1:47051603-47072911 GCA_036250615.1 Ptychadena robeensis | reverse complement strand
ATTCCATATTCGTAATCTCGAATATCCGCACTTACGACATGAATTTGCACTCTCCACTCGCAATTGCGATCCAATATTCGCAATGCATGCAGTCATGCGGAATCCAAAATTGCCTTACCGAGAAAGCCGCAATGCGCGCAAATATGCCGCCTACATTGAAGTCAATGAGAATGGCGGATCCGAAATTTGCGATTTCCCGAAAACCGCAATTGCGATCCAATATGCGGGCAAATTCCTGCAAGTCCAAGGAGCTCGTATATGACTGGGAAGAATATCCGTCATTTCCGTTTTCAAAAATCGCATTGAGATTATTAATCGGCGATCCCATTCATTGCAATGGTCGCGATTATAAAAGCGCATGAATCGCGAAAAATCGCGATCGCGTCAGATATCCTATGATATAGTCGGCGAATATTCGCAAAATGGCGAAATAGCGATATTCGGCGAACATTCGAAAATCGAATATCTCTAGCTCAACCTAATGATTAAATAACCTAAATTTAGAATTTTGTTCAAGTATTGGAATTTTCTTCACGTTTTTATTGTCTGTATTTATGGTTTAGGAGCATTCTCTCCTGTGGTCATTTTTATGTAAACACTCTCCAGCAAGAGAAGCACATGATCTAATTGATCCGCATTCATAGCGACGCTAATTAAACCAGCAAATAAATTAAACATATTCTCTTGCAAAACTTCTTCATGAGAACTTACTATCCCTACCAGGAGGGCCACCGGTGGTCTTCAGCCCTTAGCTATGGCTCCACTACCAAGCTTCCCTTCTTCTTTCCTCCAGTGCAAACGCTCTGAGAAGAGAGAGCACCTAAGATCGTGCTGTGAGAGCAGGGTACCAAAGCTGAGATGCTTGGCTGCTCTCCCCATTTTTCCATTACCCCCTGCCCCCACTTTTGGAAGAAAAGCACAGCATATATTTTTACCTGTTGCCTTCCTTGCTCTAGTCCAGACCTCTACACCTGTACTATGCAAAGGGGCCCCTATTTTGCCACCTCCTTGCACCTAAATAAAATAGTCTGTAGCCCCAACCTAACACCTTCTACCTGCATGTTCTGTGTTATGCTTTTCCACGCAACAGTGTACTGTGGCAAAACTATTGGAAATCTGTAAATCTGAAAAACGACAGAAGTTTTTTTGTGTTTTCTGCCCTTGACACACATACCTGTTCTTACTTATATGTAAGTTTCGGCATTTTCAAGGCTCCCCCTATTCTTTCTCTGCACTACCATGGTGATGTTTTGGCAGAAGTCCCCCTTTGTATTACTACCATTAATCTTCCCCATCTAGGGACCGCAAACTCCTACCATCATGCTGCTTCCTACCTGCTGTCACCCTCGGGTGTATAATAGCATGGCTATGGTCTCCTTTGGTCTCTCGCTGGCTGCTTCTATTTCCCCAGTGCCTTGAGGTGAAGGAGGAAAGGTCTCTACCCCATGGGGTCAGCTCCAGATTTGGGGGTGAGGAGATATAGATGTCCTGCTGGCTTCTGCAACCATAACCACCTGGCTACTGACACCTCTCTCTCCTTACAGGGTGTAGGTGTAGAGTTTGTGTAGTGCGATTATGGTGAACGACAACGACCAGGTCTTTGGATGCTCGATGTACCCCTGTCCTTCATGGCTCCACAACAAATAAAGTACTGTCCACTCAGCTGGTTAGGGGAATCTTTTTTCAGGTTTAAATACAGTAAAATGATGTACAGTTTTCACACCAAACCCAATGCCAGGATGGGGCATCAGTCTTGGAGCTACAGTTTGCAAACTTTGCCTAACCGCTGCTGAAGTGGAAGAAGTAGAGCGTGGCTCTCACCCAAATATGGTTGATACCAGAAGGTAGGTCTTGATCCCTCTGTGGGATAGGTGTGGGAGACCTTCGTCAATCCAGCTCTCTCTTGAGACCACACAGCTCCAAAAGCGTTCAGGAAAGCGATTGCAAATGGCCCAAACATCCTGAGTGGGGACATACTTATAACGCTAGGGCATGAGGTTGGCCTTTGGCGGTGACCTCTGGTAGGATATCAGCAACTGTCTGGCATGTCGTTTAATTACGTAAAGGCAAATTCACATCTTAACCCTTTAAACAAGGTGTCTGACCAGCTATGTACAATCATGTTTTCAGTGTGTTTTCATTACACTACACATGCACTGGTTGAGAAAGGCTTGCTGGCATCCAGGGAGCCCAATGTGGGCTCCGGAACAGCAGGTTGCCGACACCTGTATAGCCTCTCCCTCATCACCCCCCTCCCTATCAAGTGGCTTTTAGGCTGGTTGTTTACCCTGTTCAAGACCTAATCAGTGACATGAAACACAGATCACCAAAGTCCATGTTTTCACTGCAGTCCTGTCCCTAGGGTGCTATTGCTGACCTTACCTTTTTTAAATCCCTCATTGCTAGGTATGGTAATATTTAAGTTTAGCCGTATAAAAACAACAGTAGTTATACGTGTAGTTAATGCTTCTGACCTATCACTGTCCATTACATTGACAAGATTGCAATCAGCATCTCTAGAATAATTTAGAACCTATAGCAATTGAAAATGTAGCAACAAGCACAACAACACAATTTTTTAAATAGGCAATATCTCATGGGATAAAGGTTGTCAAATAGAGTGCTTTTGGCAATGTGTTGTGGATTCCATAACACAACTTCATAGGGACACCTGAATTTTGCCTGTATAATCTATAGGGTGGGTTTCAATCAATTATGTAAGTTTTAAAAAAGACTCAATTAAAGAAAAACTTTTATTTTGAAACCCATTAAGCTGGCCATACACCTTAGATCTATTTTCAGATATCCTTTAGATCTACACAACTATGTGTATAGGGTCCTCTTTTGATTGAACCACAGATAGACTTGAATGGTTTAGAAGTCCCTCATATTACTGGTTTTGGTACAACACAAGGAGATCTAAAGGAAATCTTAAATCAATAAATGTGTATGGGGGCCCTAGATTTATTTAATAGTAAGTTACTTTTTGAACATGCTATAATAGGCTAGTAACTTAGCTTTCAAATTCTCTTCTTTCATACGACCTATGTTGTTTCATCGTTGATCTCCCCCGTTGACTAATCCCAGGTCTTTAATAAGCTGGGCATAGACTTCGATTCCTGCACGCCCGACCGCCGATGGATGCCGTGTGCTCTCCCGCATCATTGGGATCAGGTCGTTCAGGAATCGGGTGAGCAACTAGCAGGATTATGCAGAAATCAGCCCGTCATGTTGGATCACACATGGATCCGACATGACGGTTAATTTTAACTGCCGAGTCCACGTAGTTCGGCTGGCAACAAAGGGTGCCGGCCGATTAATCGGCCGGCACACAAAGGGTGCCGGCCGATTCTCAGCACTAGCGGGCGGGTGTGTGACGTCCGCCCCTATGCCGAAATCGTCGGGAGTCGACGGTAAACTTCCGTCTATTCACAGCTTTCGAATGTTTGAATCTCCTTTTATTTTATAGGTATCAGGGACAGGATGTGGTTAATAATCAGTGAAAAAATGTTCGCTTATCAGCAATTATGGATCCTCTATTTTCATGACACATCTGGTACAATTCACAGTAAAGCTGGGTAAGCTGGGTATTCGATCATATAAGTTGGTGTGTTTCAATTAATATTTTTTAATCAAAATTAATTAATTAAAATTGGATTGACTTCGATCAACGTGAACATAAAAGCAATCATGAACATGTTAGTAACGATTAGTTGATTGCTCAAGCTCTGATGGTTTTTTCTAGTTTTCTTAATCATGGGAACTGGTTAAGGAAAGGATCGTTTATAATGGAGCACATTATGGATGTGATTATGTGATGGTAAAACACTCTAAATGAAATGCGACAAATTAAATACATCGTCTTTTAAGTCGATCTAATTAAAAATCGAACATGTAGGGCTAGGCTTAGCAATGTAGTGAGAGCGTAGTGAGATCAGACTGATAGCATCATTGTCGTGCTATCAGCTAAGTCACTCCCACCACCTCTTATAGGTCTTTACTTTCTTGTAGAACTGCTGTTTCACTTTAGGAGCAACCACCATCCCATGCTCAGTAAATATCTACTATATGGATTCATGTCAGCATTCAGCCAAGCTACTTATACAAGCGTTTTGGCGTCGGATCCCTGTATAGTATAGTGCTGGATCAAAGGATGTTCTCCTGTTTATCACATTTAGCTGTTTCGGGCACTTGCCAAAGCCAGAGAAATGCTCACGATAAAAATTGAAAGAAACTGCCCTATTGTACATTTTTAACATGAAGCTTAATCTTGTTTGCCAGCCTGCAATAATATTAAACGCTTTTTCTAAGTGAGTACTCTGTTTAACTGAACACTTTTTTAACTTATTACAACAATATTTTTCGTATGTAGAAAAATGTACACCCAAATACTACAATTGTCCATGTCCTACTGTTTAGACAACGTTCTCAAGTAATTTTTCAAACATTCTTTTATATCTTTTAAAATAATATCAGCTATCCTGACAAAGGATCCTCTTGAGAAACTGGGATGTGATGGCAATGCTTCTTTCCTTGCCCTCCTTGTCCACCCTTGTTTACCCTAGTGCAGTGGTTCTGAACTTTCGCCTTCAGACACCCATTTTCAAGATCAGAACATTGTCGAGCCCCTCCCCCCCTCAAATTACAGGTTCAGATTGAGGGCCATTTCACACTAACCACGTGCGTGTCTTTTGTTTTGTGTATCGTGTGAATGGCCCTCAAACTTTCTTTGAAATACACTCAACACCTTTATTTGGTTTTAAACACCAATCTGCAGAGACGTGTATCATATATACCGACCCAATCATACAGACATTCATCATTCCGATAAGACACACATGACACCATGCAGAAACATGTATCAATTACAAAAGAGACACACTACACTCATGCAAGACATGCATCATCACAAATAGCAACTACTGTCTGCAAGCTAGTTCCTCAATGGTTTGGCTTTCTGCTTGTCCCCTCCTTCAGCACCCTAGCAGGGCCCCCTTGGAATACCTCTGCACCCCCCAGTTTGGGAACCACTGCCCTAGTGCAGAGCTTCTATTGAAAATCATGAGTTTCTATGTAAGGAGAAGTGTCCACAGTTTCGTTTTCCTCACATTCGTTGCATGCAGACCATGGGGATAGTAGGGGGTAGACCAACATGTCTCATGCGCTGCGACAGGACAAGATCTACCGCCACTTTATTTTATTGTCATTGATGTCATTGTCATCAATAATGTGTCCATTGAACATTGGGCTCGCTTTTTCAATTCAAATGCATAGGGGCTTTAACGCCAATGTGCCGTTACGCGCCTAAAATTTCAGGCCTGATGCCCATGGACCACAATTTCTTAGTTTCTTTTCGTTTTTTGTACCATAGGAAACCTGCCCTGGGACAATATTAGGCAACGCTCTTTTATAAGAGTACCATGCACTAGTAGAACTAAGACACTTTGTTCATCAAATAAAAACTTAAAAAAACACCAAGACTAACATGTGTGGTTGTTAGTGTTGAAACCTCTGCAAACCTGTGCAATTTGCCTACTAGGTGTTGCACCCCCAGCACTGCCTGGAATCAGGCTACATTTCCAGATTCGAATGTAACCTGAAAGTCCCCATATTAATCATTTTTAAAGTGCCAATTAAAGTTCAGTTCTCTGAACACTCAGTATGGGGTTGAAAGACAAACTAACAAAAAATTTATTTATTCCAGAAATCCAAGGAAGTTTAAAAATCACAAGCGGTTAATAGTATTTGTATATAACTGGTTTCTCATTCCTGTTCTCTCTAACTATGGGTGCTCACTTTGAAGCAAGGCTACATTCAATTTTGGTAGTGTTAACTGGATGGCCGTGCACTGAACTGCTTAAGAAACAAACTACAGGGACAATGTGTTAACGCGGACCTACACCAGAAGTATATTATAATGAACGTCACTAGAATGCCGATTATAGGAGTGAAAGCATAAAAAAAACCTTACCTGCAATAAGTAATTTAAGAAAGCCCTTGCAGCATCTCCCTCACTTACTGGTGCGGGCTTATCCCGCCGAGATCTCTATGATCTCAGCTCTCCATTCAAAGTATATTGATGAAATTACGATGGAAAACCATTGAACCCACCAGTGGCCACCCACATATTGCACCCAGAGTTAACCCTCGGAAGCCTGGCAATAATTGGAATCGCTCGACGATTCCTGAACAGCAGGATGCTGGAGTCCAAGCCACAATCATACCAGTTTCAGAGTTAAAGTCCACATTACTTTACATATGTCTTTTTTTAGCATTCTGGTTGCTAGTCATGCCCTTAACTCCTTGTCTAACTCTTCAAATAAAGAGAATGTGCAAGAAGCCTGAATTTCAGTTAATTCTGTTTTTCTACTTTTTGAAGTAAATACCTCTACAGCCTGAGTCTGGCACCTACCCTTTGTAATATTGTGGTGTGAGAACTCTGTCACCTACTAAGCACAATAAAGCTCATCTCTAATAGACGAGCTCATAAAATAGCTTGTACTTCCATGTGGGAAAACCTCTAATATGATGTATGTGACACTGTGTTTCTGGCTCCAGTTGCTGTGCTCCCACAGCAAGAAATTCTATATTCCTGGAAATACTTTACCCATTTCTACGATTACTCCTGGCACATTCCTTTGTCCAATTTAAAGTCAGATACAACCAGCCCTTGTCGGTCATTATCCCTTAGCAAGTTTTTATGTGTTACTGGATCATGGGGTCGTTCATCAGTGATTATAATGAAGACAGATGTTTACACTTAGCATTGATTTTGAAAGCAACTACAGGTAAAAGACACCGACACACAGAACTGAAGTATTGAAATTATCAGTTAAACTGTTAGGAATTTGTTCCTGACAAAAGTGGATAATCTAGAGTGTAAAGCTGGTAAATGCAATGCTAGTAACTGATGCACACTTCAGATGTTATATTGCCCTTTTAAAGACAAACATTTGAAAAAATGGAATGGAAAATGATTTGCCAGCACAACCATCTAGGGCATAAGGTTGAATCAATGTTACATACAGACCACGAATAGTTTCAGAGGTAGCAACCCCGGTTGCATGTTATTCATTTCTCGTAGACATTTTATTCATTTTTTTGGTTCTAAATTTTTTTGTTATGTTCAAGCCACAATGGATAGCCCTTGAGACAATTATAGAGGTATAGAAGTAGAAAATGTAGAATTTTAGTTAGTAGTAAGCACTAGTAATTTATATCTAAAGTGATTGAGTAATTTTTAAAACATTTTCAAAAGAGAAGAACATATATTTATTTGGATTTGTTTTACATTTGTATCCGTTACTTAAACGCCAAAAGGATTAAGAGGATATCTTTTTAATTGACAGACATTTCCACCTGACAAGATGCAATTTACAAACCTGAGATGGTGCAATGTAAGTATTTGAGTAGACGGTGTACAATCCATGGTCTAGTTTAAAAATCTCCTGTCCTCCAGCTCAAGCTGATGCGATGTAACGGTCCATGTCCGATATCCCAGTTGTTCGATCGGGATGTGGTCCATGCTCGAAAACTGGGATGGGCCACCTATAAGATGGCCAGAGCGATGGCTGTGATCGATCTGGCCCCATATCTACATGTTTGTACCCACTAGGGTCCCCCTCAGCTTTATATTTCCCTTCAGGATTTCTTTATATCTCCTTTTGTTGTACCAAAACCATGTAATATGATGGACTTTTATAAACCTCAAGGCCTCTTCCGTTCATTCGCAGAGGACCCGGCAACTCCTTAATTGTTGGTACTCTAAAAGATATCTGACAGAGATTCTGAAGACTCGTATCAAGGTAGGAGGAGCCATTATGCCCTGCATGGAACTTTTAGCCATTTTGCAGCTCACTGGCAGCCTCTAACTGGTCTGATATGTATATAACTGTGTAACCTGAAGAGAGGGCTTCTTCGTTATGCTTCCATTCAGGCGTTATTTGAGAACCTATTTGAAAACCCTCCCTATTGGAGTTTGCTGCGTATCAGTGTGGGACAGTAGGATCTGGCCGTGGCCACACTGAATCTGGCCAGGGTAAACCCCTTTCAGTTCCTTTTTCCCCCCGATACTGCGGAGGGATACCCTGGTATTCTGTTGTTTCTTTTTACTTCTTTTCTTGATCAGCTGACTATTCTGACTCTGGTCACTCCTCCGCACTCTACTATTCTAATGATATCTGTCCCACTTGGTAGTGGACTACTCACACTAGTATTATTTAAACTCCCTACTCAGTCCTTCCCCCATTTTTTTGTTTTTTTTTTTTTTTTTTTTTTTTTTTTGGGTTTTTTTTTTTTTTTTTTTTTTTGGTTTTTGGGTTTGTTTTTTTTTTTTTTTTTTTTTTTTTTTTTTTTTTTGTTTTTTTGTTGTTTTTTTTTGGGTTTTTTTTTTTTTTTTTTTTTTTTTTGTTTTTTTGTTATTTTTTTTGGTTGCTTTTTTGTTTTTTTTGTTTTGTTTTTTTTTTTTTTTGTTGTTTTATTTTTTTTTTTTTTTATTTTGGTTATTTTCCGAGTGCCCTGGTTTTTTTGGGTATTTGCCCTTACTCCTGGCTCCTGGCTTCTCTAGGTGAGTCCCTGGCTGACGGTTTGGCACTGCTGGATGTTGACTCCCTGAGTGGACGTCAAAGCATTGACAGAGATTGGAACGGTAAGCTACAAATCTCTATTTATGATTCACTGTGATGTTTTTTAGGAAAGGGGGGGGGGAATAGCCAATGATTTAGACTTTGCAAATTCGTACTCTAATTTACGGACTCTCATGGGTATTTGGCGGGTGGCGAGTACTCACAACTAGAAGCCCATGTTCCAATATACAATGTGAATGACTAATGAAAGAGAGAGTACTGCAACCATCACACTATTTATGAGGTCAATGGGAGTAATGATAAACATTTTATGGCAATTTATGACAATGTGAAAATTTTATTGTGACCTAGGAAACTGAATATTGCTTAAGGAAATCCCGGAAATAGCTTGATCACGCCCCAGGTCCCTAGGAAGTCCCATGGGGACGAAGCGTCGGAAAATCTTTGTGCTAAAGTAGAGACTGCTGACACGGACATTCAAACCTGGTGTTGAAACACCCTATCCAGGGCAAACCTGCGGTACCCATGGGTCAATGTCCGGGAGATTCTCTGGGTTTGATAGGGATAGCCTCCTTTTTTAACTCTTATTTATGTTGTTGTGAATTTAAATATGATACAAATTTGCACATCCTAGGACTTGAATAAATACTGTGAATCCCATTCCTTCGACTGTAACGCCATTTTTTTTTTTTTTTTGGTAGACCATTATTTCCACCTAAAAGTCCACGGAGGGCTGTCCCCCCCCATTTGGTTTTAGTTTCACCCCTACTCCCCCTTTTCGTAGAGTTCTAAGGTTTCCAGGCGAGAAGAAATATTTCTGATTTATATGCTCTTCACCGCATCACACTATCCTTGAAAGCCTAATTGGCGCGAAGTGATTATTGTTGAGAACATATCTGGAGAAGAATACGCAGAGTGGACACTGTCCCATTCATCAGAATGGGAAGTGTCCTCTCTGCATCTTTTTCCACGCTGCATACTCATTGGGGGATCAAACTCTCCAAATGAATCAAAAAGCACAGTGAGATACCTGGGTGGTCCCCCACAGATAAGGCTGGATATGGAAGGCATAGCAGAGGAACACTAGGCATACTCTGGTCCACAATATTCAATTTTGTTGGGGAATCACCCATATTTGGTTAGCGGAATATGTACAATTTTACTAGATGGAAGTTATATACAGCTTCACACCAACCCAATGGCAGGGATGGGGCAATAGACTTGCCTAACCAGCTGCTGAGAGTGGACAGAGATAGCCAAGTGCTCACCCAATTTATAATCCCTCCGAAAGAGTGGTCTGGTGGGGTAGGTGTGGGAGACGCTTTGTCAATCCTCTACACAGGTCACCTACTGGGGAAAACAGCTCTCTCTGTCTGGAGACCAAACAGCTTCCAATTACTTCAGGGAAGCAATCATGCAGCATGGCAGGAGAACGGCAGAATGGCCCAGAACATTCTGAGAGGCAACTCTGGCAGAGGTAGTTACTGTGCAGACTAAAGCTAGCCATACACGTGTCGGATTCCATGGCCGATCGATCACCCATCCGATCGATTCAGGCGATCTCAGCGGGAATCGGAGCTCCGATCAATCGGCCAATTAAGAGTATCCGATCGCAGCATACCACCTTGTCCCATGGATTCCTGGACGATTCCGTGTCCGATCGCTCACTCCACAAATGGCAACTCCCCCTGATATGTGCAGAATCGGATCAGAAAGACCAACATGTTGGTTCTCTGTCCGATCCGATTCTGGGCCCCTGATCAATCGGACGTGATCGATCGGACAAGGTGGGCTGCACGCGATTCCGGCACGATCTTTCGCGTGCACGCGCCTGGAATCGATCGTGCCGGAATCCGGTGGGAATCCGACCCGTGTATGGGGGCCTTAAGAAGTATAAGCAAGTAGTGGGGGAGCCTGGGGATGACCTCTGACAGGAATTCAGCAGCTGCCTGTCACTTGATACATCAATTAAAGGTATATACACAACAAATATACAGTACAATACACATGTAAACAGGTTTCACTACATACATGTATCTGTGATGGTATTTGACCTAGTTGAAATATATCTCTAGTGACCCACTAATAATATAATAATAGTGTAGCATTGACTGGGGTCACCCTAGACAGAGCATTTCTGATGGCCAGTGCATGCTCTCAGATTTTACATTCCTCCTTGCAGGCCGCCTACAGGATCAACCAGATCCTTTAAGGAGCATGGGCCTTTGCTTAGTACTGTACAGTTGTTTAAAACTGGGATTGAAAAATTAATGTCCTCACAGGTTGGTTTAGGGGATAATTTTTATTAAAGGGAATATATACAGTTCAATCACCATAATCTGTCAGGCCAGGGATGGGGCACAATGCATGAGGGCTAAGTTACAAAACAGTCGAACCAATAAACCAGCTGCTGGAAGGCTGATGCTCTAACCCAGTGGGAGAGGAGAGGTGCAGGTGGACAGCTATCAAGGTCAAGGTCCCTCCGTCAATGGAAGGGTGCATCCATCAGTGCATCCGTCAGGCATCCGTTAGTGCATCCGTCAGGACATATAGGAAATGTTTTGCTTCAGTGCATCTGTCAGTGACAGATTATACCCCTCCGTTGTGCCAAAATAGATGTAGTGATCTACGTCAATTTTAACGGAGACCAACGGATTGTACTGACAGATGTTGGGACAAGCTCATTTGATATAATAGGCTACAATATAATAGGCTACGTCAAAAATTTTGACGCAGTGGAAATGAACCCTTAGGCTTTGTTTCCATTGCATTGGGGTCCCAACGTAACAGATAGACTTACCTGCTCGGCGGACCGGCCTGTCTTAATTGCGTTGAGCCGAACCGCCGGTGTCAGGCTGAACGTAGTCGAGTGCGTTCAGCCTTTACACCGGCGGATGTGTGAACAGACCATCCGCCAGCAGGTGAGTCTGGGGATACGTCGGGACCTCTGCTAGCGTTTATGTTCAGCGTTAGGAGTCCTGACTAGTGATCGTCCGAACCCAAATTTTTCGCGTTCGCGAACGGCAACGCGAACTTCCGTAAAAGTTCGCGAAAACCGCGAAACACGCGAACCCGCCATTGACTTCAATGGGAGCGATTTTAAAAAACAAAGGGACCCCTTTTGGCCACAATAGTGTTGGGAAAGTTGTTTCAAGGGGTCAAACACCTGGACAATGACAGACAGAGGGGAATCCATGCACAAACTCCCAAGAAAATTTTTTTTTTCACACAATAAATCCGCACCAAAGATTTCAAATGATAGTCAATGGTCGCGTCGCGTTGGCTGTTTTCGTCTTTCGGGGTCGCGTTGGCGGTTTTTAGCGGCGCTCATGGCTATTGAAGAACACATGGACAATTACATGAAGAGGCGGAATCCATGGCAAAAACTCCCAAGAATTTTTTTTTTTCACAACAAATCCGCACCAAAGATTTCAAATGATAGTCAATGGATAGCGTCGCGTTGGCGGGTTTTCGCGTCATCTTCGCGTGGTTGGCGGGTTTTCGCGTCGTTTTCGCGTAACTCATGGCATTGGCCCGTGTCACCACCTTTGCAAGTGTGAACCACCATGGCCCGTTGTCACCAACTATTGTCCGTGTCCCATCTGACCTTTGTCCTTGTCGACTACCATTGCCCGTGTAAATGACCCTTGTAAGTCTGTCTCCACTCTCTCAGGCAGCATGTGAATGGCATATCCATGATGGGTGATAGAGGGTAGGATGGTACGTGAGGTGGTGGGTGTGATTGGCTGGGATTATGCCTGCTGACGGAGACCCCAGGGTCAAATGTTGTTCAATGTAAAAGATAGGGGGCGAACTATTTTTGCCATGTGTTCGAGTATGAGCGCGAACTGAGGAGATATTCGCCGCGAACAGTTCGGCGGCGAACAGTTCGGGACATCTCTAGTCCTGACGTACAATGGAAACAAGCCCTTATGGTGTCTGGCAATGTTAAAGGGGGAGTTCCTACTTCTCAACCCTTTGTGCTTCCAGGTTACACTCACATGGCGGCTGCTGGTTCCATTGTTCCCCAAGGCCAGTAGAATGGCTTACTTTCTAAGGGGGTGATGCTTTGAGGTGCTTGGCTTCTACTGACTACTACTACAGCCTTCCAGCACATTCTAGACTTTACAGAAGAGATGTACCCAATTCCATTGCTGGCTAAACACAAAAAAATTATATTCAATACGAAACATTACATAAATGATACTTTCTATCCAGTTGCAGCTTACAGTGCCAGGAGAAACTCTTGCCATATGCCTATATTGCAATAGAGACAAAGGTGCTCCAGGTCCTCACAAAAACAAGGCAGGACTTTGTGATCTTTTATCATTGTGGTAGATCCCAAGCCACATATTGGGCACCCCTGCTCTTTGATATGGTACCCCTGAGTTTATTGCAGAGATTTAATAGATGTTTATGTGGTTGGTCATTACATACATATATGTTTCTAAATTGTACATTGATTAATAGGGATTTAATGTTTTATATATCTCTGATTGCTTATTAATTTGTATGGTGGTGCCTAAAAAATTCAAACAATATTATAGGTCTAAGCCTCCTTTTTGTATTCTTGTATGTGAAAATCAGTTCTATTAAGAAAAAAAAAATCTATTTACTGTCTTACCTAAATTCAGTTACTGCATAACGTACATAATAACAATAGCGATCAAAAAGCAGTGCAAAGTAGGTATGTTGTGCAGAGTGTAATAGACCGAAGCCGCTAACCAGATTATAGCTTCGTGCTGTAAAATAACGGAAAATCAATTATAATTGGTTATCATGGCATTTTTCTACATTGACTAATCCTAATAATACTTCAAAGTGAAGGAGAAAGAGAGTAAGATTTTTTAAAATAAAGGTTTGAGTATATTTTGAAGGTATAATAAGAAACCCTTAAGCTGAAATTGCTAAATGCTAGCTACTTGACTGGAACAAGAAGAAGAGAATTCAAGAGTTCTAGTTTTATGTGGTTCCTCTAGTCAGTAACTCAGAATGTAATACCATTAAATAGGCACAAGAGCCAGACAATTGGCATTTCTAGATAGAAAAGTAAATAATGGTAGCCTTCATATTTCTCTGTTTTAAAGTGTACTGTACTCCCCCCCCCCCCCAAATAAATAAATAAACATTCTATGTAAACTAGCAGAATTAGATTTTGTAAGATCTCTGCTGTCAGCAGGATTCGTGGCAGCAAAGATAGTGCTTACAAGCATATCCAAAGCTGTAAAAGTATTTATATGATGTTTTACATCATATCAACAAAACTCATTCCGACATGTCCATCTTTAGAACTTTTAAAGCACTGAGCTCTGTCTTTAGGGACTGATTTTTATTTGCCTTTTGAAGAGAATAGACATTAATCAGATTTCTTTGGGCACTGGTATATTTGGACTTGTAACAGGCAATACTTTGAATGACAGAATAAAAGGGTAACATGATGTAACCAAATATGCATAATTCACCTTCACTTATTACCTTATTTATAGCGACATGGCTTAATCCACTAATACTTTCTGAATGTGAAACTGACGCTTAAATCAAAAGTCCACAATATCTGATTTCTCCAAGTTAAAATTTGGTTGAATTTAGTCTGTAAAGCTGGGCATAGACGGGTCGATTTCTGCCTGATGACAGCCGATCGGATGCTGTGCGCGTTCCGGCATCTGATCGGTGGTCGGGTCGGCAGGGAATCGGGTGCGCCAACTGGTCATATTGACCAAGAATCTGCCGCATGTCAGATCGCACAGTGATCCGACATGACGGTAAATTTAGATCCGATCCCATTTGTTCTGATGTGGACGCTGTCCCCAGCTGAAGTAATGGCCGGCACACAAAGGGTGAGCGGCAGACTTTCAGCACTATGGACACCTGCTAGGTCGGCACGGCAGTTGATGGGAAATCGTCCCGTTTATTCCCAGCTTAACTCCTATGGCTATAAAAGTAGAGTTTGGTATGTGATATAGTGTTGGACTGGTTTGGTTTTAAGTTTAAAGCTGGGCATAGACGTTTAGGTTTTCCAGCGATTGATCTTTTAAACAATTGTGCATGTGATTCCGGAATCGATTCCATTTACAGAATCAATCGTACACTGTACCATATGACGTCTTCGATTGCTGGTCGATTACTTAGCGTGATCGATCGATCACGGATCGTCTGATCTCCAGCTCTCAGCTGTTCTTATCAGAAATGATGTAATGTGGGTTGGATGCCAACAGGCCGATAGGATAGGAATGATCGCATGTCTCCATTAACGTTCCACAATCCCTGAGCGATCGACTACAATTTACAGACAGGTCCGATCGATTTTATGTGATGTGCAATTTAGGGTCAAATCGATCGATTACTTTGTGCATGCGTCGATTTGTGATCGATCGATCGGGTGACCGATTCAAGTGATCGTTCTCACCAAAATCGTACGGAAAAATGAGACGTCTATGCCCAGCTTAACACATTTGGGAACCAGATTTGTTCTTGGGAGAAGCAAAAGTGTTTAAATGCAAAGCAAAGACATAGGGAGGGAATATGAGGTGAGGTCCTTCATCCCAATCTGCTAAGTCTCTAAAGGTACCCATACACGGGACCTTTATTCTTGTTAAATTCATGAACGATCACTGATGGCGATCGGTAGCATATCAACTGCCCACCTGGAGCGATCGATCCAGTCAAACAGGGATCTAACATGCTGGTAAATCCCTGTTTGGTTGCCATTACTTTGGATGGGAACCATCGAACACCTTCCAAATTATCGACCAGGGATCGAGCAACAAAAGATTGTATTGATGCGTGTATAGCAATCTTTAATCTTATAAAACACAAACCTCATTTACACAATCTATATACAATGGCCCCTCAAGTTCTGTGCTAATTTACAACCAAAGTCTCACTTACAACCCCAGAATTATAGCCGAGGTACGCATGTTTGAGGACTTCAGGAATTTCAGATATCCATTAAAATGGCCTCAAAATAGATAGAAAAAAACATAAGAAATATGCATAGTTAAGAAAATAATCACAATTAGATAGAAAAAGTATGACGCGACTGATTTCATTATTAAGTACAGGATGTCTAAGGGCCCATTCACACTATATGCATTTTTTAAAGGCATGTATTTTTTATAGGCACATATATGTGACATTACATTGACATTACATATGCATTAGGGTTTGCATTTTTGAACAAATCAATGAAAAATGCAGGAAAAAAAAATGCATACAGCAGGGCGTTTTCAAAAACGCATGCGGAAACACAATGCATGCAGTGTGAATGGTAACATTGGTTGTTATGTAAAATGTTGGTTGTTATGTTATCTATGTAAAAACGCGTACAGTAAAAAACGTGTGTGGTAAAAAAAAATGTGCACGTTTTTATAATGCACTGCAACGCATATAGTGTGAAATGACCCTAAAGCTGGCCCTACATGGCTCATTCTTTCATTCAATATCTGAATGATCAATCGCATCGCCATGTGCATTCTCAGCAATCAATCGTTCGGTAATCGAACGTACCCCACCTTGACTTAAATGGACCATTTTGAAAATTTGCAAATGGCTGAAGGCTCTTCCAGGAAGAGAAAGGACACCAGAAAGGTAGATTTCTGACTTTCTCTAATAACCTCTAATGAAATTACAATACTTATGGGTAACTTATTATGTGTATTTTCATTTAAAAAATAAATATATCTAAACTAACAACCAACTTGACTTACAACCAATCTTTGGGAAAGAATTATGTATGTAAGTCAAGGATCCAAAACCTAGACATGTCAAGAAAGTGATATTGAATTTTGCATAGTTGTGTGATACAGGAACCCACATAGCACTATTTTTATCACTAAATGATTGCAACTGTTTGTCACAGTGAATATAAAGTGTTGTCAGGAAACAATGCTGCATATTTTATATTCTTTTTTTCTAAATTCTTTTGTGACTTAATTTAAAAAAGTGTTCTTTATTTTACTGTGTGTTGATAATAGGATGCATGTCGCCCATAAGAAGTAAATGAATGATGAATTGTCTAGAATTATAATTGGGTAGGAACAGTTTGTTGTATGTTCATTGTATTTAAAATGTATTAAAAGCTTGATATAGTAACATTTCATTGCACAACTTTCTAAATATGTTCAAAAGACTTAATTCTTTTAGAGCATTAACCAGTGTTGCCTACTTATTGTTTTGACCAATGTTCTGGAAAAGACACACTGTTGCACATTTTCCTGAAACAAAAGTCTAAAGCCACACAGGGGTAAATTTTTGGTTCGATTCCCGAATGATTGATCGATGTACGCTTTTGCTGCAATCATTCCGGAATCAAATGAAAAATCATGGCCACCAACATGTTAGTAAAGCCCTGTTCAATCGCTATTACTTTGGATGCTTTGTTCTGCACTCACTCTCTATCTTAGTTAAGGGGAAGAGTTTGCTTCCATGTGTCAAAGCCTCCAGCAAGGAGAAATATAAGGCCCTAAACCTGGCTTATTCTTGCAGGCACACATCTGCTCCTGGCACACATCTGCTCCTGCTTCTCCATTCAATGTCATTGTGCAAGCAGGTGTATTGCTCTGACATAATGTTTGTTGTCACTGCTTTTGTCTGCTTTTTGTTTTGTTCTGTATGGTAACGTGTTCTCTGAACCATGCCAGGTTTTCATGTCCACGTCCAGCAGGCATAGGGAGATCCATAGGGAGATGTCTTCCTAGGTTATCAACTTCTCCCATTAGATAACCTGTAGCACTTTCTGTGCTGGATGCTTTGCTGCCTGAGATAGTGTGTAGTTTACTGATTGGTGCAATCTGTTTTGCTGTTGATTGGATATCTGGCATGTGCCTTGTTTCTGACTTTTCTCTAACTGGTGTCTGCCCTGACCCTGCTTGGACCTGACTATGCATTTTGCCTGATCCTTCTGATAACTGGGTTGGAATCATACCCCCACATTGTTCCTGACTATCCTCTGACAGCCCTGATCCTTCTTGAACCTGACTACTCTCCTGCCTCATTGTATCCAGTGCTGTGTTTGTGCAGCGATGGTTGGCGTCATGCCTGTCAACCCTCCTATTTCGTGAAAGTTACTTTTTTAAGTGGCTTTCCTGGACAAATCCCAGATTTTCTCTGGATTTTGAAAAAGGGGTTACTTAGGAGGGAGGGGGCATTACTCCCCCTCCTAAATTCCCACCCCACTTGTGCAGTTGATGAGCAGGGTGGGACATAATAAGCAGAGTAACCCCCTCCCTCCTAAATTGCCAGCTACAAAACAGGAGGGAGGGGACTTAAATCCTTTCCACTGACGTCACTTGCTGTATTTGGCACGTGTAAGTAAGGGTGTCATTGGCCAGGTTTGTTTGTTGTCTCCTGGTCCTTTACCAATCCCTGTCCCAGATGTCATACTTTCCGCACATAAAGCTAGCCATACACGTGTAGGATTCCATGGCCAATTGATCACTCACCCAATTGATTCCGGCGATCTCAGCGGGAATGGGAGCTGCGATCAATCTGCCAATTAAGAGTATCCGATCACTGCACACCACCTTGTCCAAGTGATCACGTCCAATTGATCTGGGGCTCAGAATTGGATCAGAATTGGATCCGACAGAGAACCAACATGTTGCTTCTCTGTCGGATCCAATTCTGATCCAATTCTGAGTGATCAATTGGCCATGGAATCCTACACGTGTATGGCTAGCTTAAGACCTGGGAGCAACATAGAGCTGGGATGGCACATCTAGCATCCTGAGGCTGAGCGGAGGCTTTTTTGTAGGTGAAGAATGCAGCGGAAACTGGGGGATTGATGCTTGGGCTGCATTGACTCACAGTTATTAATGCCCCCATACACGTAGCGAGATCCCTGTCGCTCCATAGCTCGGGCGGCCAGAGAACGGACATGTCCCTAAATCTCTGGCTGATGCCATTAGTTTGAATAGGGACCAGTGTCCCCATTCAAACCAACGGCCAGCACACAAAGGGTGCCTGCCAGTACTCATACTACTTGTATTACAGATGATTTATTGCACATGAAAAATATAAATGAATGAACAATGCAATCCTTAAACTGAACCTGAGAGCTGAAAAATCACCCTGACTAAAATACATATATTAATGAAGTAACAAATTAAGTAACTGAAACACCTGTGAGAATTAATTTGATTGTATTAATATGGTTGTATGTATTTTTATTTGATCTGAACTGAAAATAGCACATACATTTAAAAAAATGAATAACTTTGTTTTCTTACAATGTGAATGATTCCAATTTTTGTTGGTGCTGGTTCTCTGTTATGTTGCACAGGAAATGAGTCAGCATGTTGTTGAACATTTTGCAAAAGCTACTGGTTACATAATAGATTTTCTGTATCAATGGGCAAAAAAAGCAAGGGACAAAAGCATCACACTAACCAAATCAATCAAATTGCTGTATTTATTTTTCTAAACTCCCTTTATGATTACGTAAAAAGTCAAATCAATACTGGAAAAATCAAATTTTGACGAGTGTACCTCACCCGGGGATCATGAGCATGGACGACAGGGAAAAAGAAAATTGTTCTCCAAATAAACAATACATTTTGCCATTATATGTTGTAAACGTTTTATTTATTTTTTTGCGAATAAGTTTAAGTAGTGAATTATAAAACAGGCTATTTCTATAACCATAGTTTGGATTAATGTTGAAATTACATGTGAAAAAAGGCTGTATAAAAATAGACAGTAAAACTGGGTCTCCTTAAAGGGAAGGTCACTAAAATAGACTGAATAGTTTAATATAATGGGATCTGAGGAAACAGTTTAATATGCTCCCAAATAGGAAAAGAGAAACATTATTATACAAAAACAAATAAAATCTTGTTTGCCTCAAATTATATTGTAATGTTTTCATCTGCACAATAAATAGCAAGAAGACAATCAAACAAACAATATTATACAGAGGATGCTGGATGGATTCTAAAATGTGGAAAATGATGTTTTGATTGATAATGGAGGGGCTAGCCAGATTTCATCTATTTCGAAGCACACTGCAATATGGCTGTTAGCATACTGTTCATTGAATAATTACTCATTACTACATTATAAAGTCAATACTTATTTATCAAAGCTATAGCTTTTGTATAGCCCTGAACCTATCACAGTGTATGTAAGTGTATGTCTAGGCAAAAAATTTATTAAGCCTTGGATTAAGCGAGGAACAGTAAAACCCTGTGAACATTTTTTTTTCTTATATTTTTGCTGTCAGTTTTGGTGTGGTCAGATGACCATTGTGGACCAGAGATAAAAACCAACTGAAAATCTAAAATTTTAGATCTGTTCCTATTAAAGGAGGTAATAAATAATCTTCCATTATGAAAAACTTTCTAAGAGCAGAATTGACCTCACTTTAGGAGACTTCCTCTAATGTCTCAAGGAGAAGAAGTGAAAGAACATTCCATAACAGTACAAAGGTATTAAAAAAACTAGACCTCAACCTTTATAAAATCCATGACACTGAAATTGACATTGCAAAGTGAATAATTACTCATGACTACATTATAAAGTCAATACTTATTTATCTAAGCTATAGGTTTTGTATAGCCCTATTCCCCTGAACCTCTCACAGTGTATGTAAGTGTATGTCTAGGCCTCAGATTGAGCCGGGAACATTAAAACCATGTGAACATTTTTTTCTTTCATTTTTGCTGTCAGATTTCTAATTGCAGAGGTTCACCATCTATTTGTACAGATGACCATTTTGGACTAGAGATAGAAACCGACTGAAAAACAAACATTTTAGATCTGTTTCTATTAAGTGAGGTAATAAATAATTATCCATTATGGAAAACTTTCTAAGAGCGGAATGGACCTCACTTTAAGAAACTTCCTCTAATTACCTGTTATGTCTGTAGCAGAAGAAGTGAAAGAACATGTCCCTAACAGCACAATGGAATTAAAAAAACTATAGGAATAAACCCTTCATTGCTCTACAACAGTGGTTCTCAACCTTTTTAAATCGGTGACCCTGGAAATCACTTTGCAAGTGATTCACACTCTGACACATGCCTTCCAACACAGTTAAAGTGGACCTACCACCAGAAATCTATGTTTTTATGAATGGCACTAGAAGTGTCAATAAAAGGGAGGAATGCAGTAATGAGAAATTTAACAAGATTACCACTCAGCTCCCCTCACTTCCTGGTTCGTGGAGCCAACACATGAAACACATGGGGGTGCAATATCGTGGGTGGCCACTGGGGGGCATTCAGTGGAGCCCCACTGATATAAGCAATCAAGGGAAGAGCTAGATGAAAGTGCTGCGTCTTCGTAATAAAGGACGCAGACATTTTGGAGTCTGAAAAATATAGTAGATTACAAAAGTGAAGGATTTTCCTTTAAATTTAATCTAGTATTTCAGCTTTACATAAAAATTTATTTTGTTTTTATTTTTCCATTGTCAGGTATATAGGAAATGTTGCATACACACATTTTCTATTTGTAATTTAGAGATGGCAAATGGACCTCTAAACTCCTTCTATTCTGGCAACATGGCAACAAGGATAAACTTAACAATGTATTTAGTAGTTAAAATCAAATTAAAAGTCTCTAAGTTTATGAGTTTGAACTTAAAGCGGACCTACCACGTTGTAGGTCACTTTGGACTATCGGCATCAGGCTGCCAATAGATAGGGCAATCACTGACCAAAAAGAAAAAAAAATAAATCTTAAAGCAGGAAAGACAAGTTTTTCTGAGGTAGCACCTCCCATGCT
>CM070035.1:47027693-47051503 GCA_036250615.1 Ptychadena robeensis | reverse complement strand
GTAATATGTCCATGTCATGTATGTGGGGGATTTTTTTTTTGAGTTTACAACCGCTTTAAATTTAAATCTTTTCTTCTCGGTCGCCGGTGGTCGCACCTTGGCTTCCCGCCAGCTCTCCCGGCATGGAGATTAGCCGGGGAGCTGGAGGAGCTGTCAGATGTGAGATGCTGGTCCGTGTCTGGCTCTCCGATCTGAACTGTGTAATTGCCTATGCCAGCAGAGCTCAAAGTTCTGCTGCCATAGGCAATGAAGAGAGAGATGTAGATGAACTGGCATCTATACCTCTCTCTCCTGTCCGTGGGACACAGAAACAGCTGATCGGTAGAGAGAGAGCAGAGGACTGAGAGGAGAAGCTGTTGGCCCCCCTTCCTCCTGCCGCTCAGTGTGGAGTATGATGCTGTGCTGAGAGTGTACTGCTGCTAGTGACACCTACTGGCTGAATTGAATATTGCATTCATTGAATTGATTGCATTAACCCAATTGATGTGAAAACTTATTAAATCTTTTTTTTCTGTTTTTTTTCTGCCCTAAAAACTGGGTCTTATGGTCCGGTGCGTCTTTTAGTCTGAAAAATACAGTAGCTCCAAATACAGTTCACTGAAAACAAAGCTGTATGTTATATAGCACTTATGTTTTATTTTTTTACTTTCAATATGTTAGAAAAATTAGGAAATAAGTTACCCTTAAATGTCAACAGCCCATATAAGAAGGACATACATTTTTCCTCTCATTTAGACTTGTAGTTACCTAAATAACCTGCGGTGATAACTTAGCTGATATGAATTGGAACAAATGACCTAAAATGTTTGAGTGTATGCTTTTCACTATAACTTTTTTGGACAACCAGAATTTCCAGTTATGGAACAACCAAGACTACTGAGATAAGTGACATATTTTAATTATGATGGTACTAGTCAAATGAAATAAAATAACACCTTATAAAGGAAACTTAAAATAACATAGTTTCTGCTTTTTGGAACAGAAATAGCACTGACTTAACTGGGCTTGTTCAGTCACTTTAAATTAATCTCTCAAAATCAAAAGCTTAGCTTTAAAAAGAGAAAAAAATATATGAAAAACACACATACTACATTTTTGCAGTTCTACAAAATATTTTCACAAATTTTATTTTATCTCTGGGCCGTTGGCCTTTAAAAGATCCAGGTTTAACACCCTCGGTGTGCACATTATTAATAGAAAATGCTAATAGTGCTTTCTTGCCTGACCATCTGTGGTAAGACATTAATTGCTCCTGACTAGTTGAACTTTTGTTTTAATTTCATTGTGGAGATGCAGACAGTGTGTTGTCCTTTCCAATACTTTATGCCTCAATTTGCAGTGTAAAGATGGCAGTCACTCATTGTCTGTCAACTAACAAAATAAATGCAATGCTTTTATCAATTTCTAAAGCTGGGCATACACCTTTAGATCTCTCTGTCAGATATATTTTAGATCTACCAACAACTATGTAGTAAAGGGTCCTCTGCGATTGAACACAGGTAGACTTGATTGTTTAGAAAGTCCCTCATATAACATGGTTTTGGTAAAACAAAAGGAGATCTAAAGGAAATCTAAAGGTGTATGGGGACCCTTAAGCTGTCCAAACACCTTTAGATTTCTCTGTCAGATATCATTTAAGCTGGGAAAAGAAGATATGCGATTCTTTGCACTAGGAGCGGCATGATGACGTTATCACGCCCGCCTGCTAGTGCCGAGAATCGGACAGCACTCTTTATGTGCAGCAGGGGGCAGCCATCCCCAGCCGAACTAATGGGATCGGGCTAAAATTTACCATCCTGTCGGATAACTGTGCGATCCGACAGGATGGCTGGTTTCAGCCCAATCCTCATCAGTTGCAGCCTCCAATTCCTGCTTAACCCGATCCCTAAGGGTTGCGGGAGCGTGCAGGGCATCGGATCGGGTATCGGATTGTGCAGGAATTGGTACATGTATGCCCAGCTTTAGATCTACCAACAACTATGTAGTATAGGGTCCTCTGCGATTGAACACAGGTAGACTTGATTGTTTGGAAAGTCCGGTTACACGGTTTTGGTAAAAAAAAAAGGAGATCTAATGGAAATCTGACAGAGAAATCTAAGCGTGTATAAAGAATTCTGTCAATCTTCAATGTACAAATAACATTTCTTGTCTAGTATGCCGTTTGCCATAATCAGTTGAACAATATTTAAAAAAAAAATTTCCAGTTTCTAACAGCATGATACCTTTCATCCTGGAGTGTCTCTGGACATAGTCATAAATCTATAGCTGTTTGGAGACTTTAGACATGTAAGGTCTTTGGAGATCTAATTAGCAGGTTTTGGGGGAGAGCTAGCAAGGAACAATTTTATATTGATTTTGGTGACGATAAAAATATTGCTACGGGAAGAAAAACAATTCCAGTCAAAATGTCAATTCTATAGTTTGTATTTTTTAAAGTAGAATTGATCAATTAGTCACAATGCTTGTTGCGCTGTATCCGATGTCCTCTCTCTTTTGCTGCAAAGTGGGAAAAATCAGTCAATGTAGTGGCCACATTGCTTAAAACTGACTTGTGATGAGGGGCACTGCAAGACATATGTCTAACTTAAGCAAACATGGGTACTTTACCCTTCATTGACAGTGACTACTTTAAGCTCGTTCATGGGTGCTTCTGCTTACCTCTTATGAAAAGGTAAGTTACTGTTGACGCAGTCAAACCTATAAGCCTTAAAATCATCCCTACTCTCACCCAATATTGACTCCCTCAAACACAGCTTCTCTTTTTGCCCCCAAAAATATCTAGATCACATGGAAATCTGCCATACCAATGACTAAACATTTCAATCCTACCTCTCTTCCTGGTACAATCACAGGCTCTCCTGGTTAGGGAAAACCAACAATTTAAAATAAGTATACTCCCTACTTTACATTTTCTGTACTCTCCCCATAGTTTTATATTCTCCACTCTGAAATCATTACCTTCCCACACCTTTTCTTTTGTGTGAGGTGAGCAAAAAATTAAATTCCCCAGGAAATTTATGTTAATTCAAAAAATGTTAGAAAGTTTAGGAGTCCCACACCTCTCCCATGTACAGCCTAAATACCTCCTCTAACCTCAATATTTCCATCATCCTCAGCCATACTCTGAGTTCACTTGGAATCTAATCTTTGTGGCCACGTTGAACTTTGTGCAATACCTTGGTTTCCTTCCTATCTGTGACACCCCCCCCCCCCCCCCCCTCCATTGGTAATTTACTTACCACATTTCCTCAATTTTCCTCAACCCTTGCTTTCCCTCATCTTACTCTTCTTCCACTTTTTCGTAACCCCCTTTGACTCCCCATTCACCTTCCAATGGTGGACTTTTCACAAGTACACAAATTTTCTTCCTTATTTCTATATTCACATGGCCCTCCTTCCAAAGCAAACAGCACCCTCCAAGTTCTGAATTCTTTTGCTATTTCCAACTCAGACACTGGTTCTTATCATTGACGAATGGGTGAAATCTCTCTATTCATCTAACACTATATGAAAACTTTTCCGGTCATTCCCCTCTAGCCATTTTTTTTTTATTTTTTTTTGCCGCACATACTTATCTAACAAGAAGGCATATACAAGGACAAGGTGTTCTCTTTGATTTCCCTTGCTGGATACTAGTTCTACAAAAGTAAATCAAAGTACTGGTAGCAGAGTATGTGCACATGAAAGAAATGATAGGAACAGCTAAGATTAGTGTTGAGCTTGAAGATTTGATTCTCGTATATTTAGTTTGAATATTGACATTTTGCGAATATTCGTGAATATAGCATCGGATATCTGCCGCGATCATGTTTTATTGTGAGTTTTTGCGATCCTATTCATTGCAATGGATCGCTGTATTTTTTACGGAAATTACTAATATTCTCCCAGTCGAATATCCGAGCTCCATTGACTTGCATGCATTGCACATATTTGATCGCATTGCGATTTTTGGATCGCAATCCATGTCCACAAACGCGGATATTCAAGCTTACAAATATCTACTTACTTACGCCCTTCACCCCTTCCGGGTTATGGGCCGCCAAAGGTAGATCTCCAGAGGTTTCTGTCCTGGGCTATTCTTTGTAGTTGACTCCAGGAGTAGCCCATCCTTGTGATGTCTGCTTCGAGGTTGCATCTCCAGGTGTTTCTTGGACGGCCTCTCTTCCGCTTGCCTTGGGGGTTCCATCTGAGGCCCTGTCTGGTGATGCTGGTTTGTGGTTTGCGAAGGGTATGTCCTATCCATCCCCATCTTCTCTTCCAGATTTCTACTTCTACTGGAGGCTTTACAAATATCTAAACAAATATAATTGCGGGTATTCCCAAAATTACGCGAATCCGAATATTGCCTAGTCTACAATTGTGAATAAATCAAGACTCCATTGGACTATTGATATGCTTCAGTCGGGCTTAAAGGAAAAAGTTTAAATTAAGAAATAGCTTGCATGTCACTCCCTACTGAGTGATATAGATTAATTTATTCACACATTAACTCCAGCTAATTTATCATTACATTTCATTATTCATAAATGCATTTTAAATATGCTAACCAAATTAAATGAAATACAAAATATATGAAATTTAAATATATCATGCATCCGTCTTTTTCTTTTTCTTTTTCTTTTTCCATGCTTAGTTTTTGAGAAGGATTTCTAAAAAGGGCAGATGATTGATGTTTAAAAGATTCCTGCCCTCTCTGTGCTGAATGTTTGAATTTGAGGTTGCCATAGTGATGTTGGTAGTAACTGTCTGGGACTTTTGTTTTTTTTTACATGAAATGCTTAGAAATTTAAAAAGCATACCAGCTAAAGACAAGGCAGCAGTGACAGCAGAAGTGCTGATACCGCTTTCATAGGTCTAGTGGTGCAGGTGGTGCAGGTGGTAGTCAGCTGTCCATTACAGAATTATTTGCAGGTTGTGCACCTCATACAGATGATGGATAACATACCCTTCAAATGAATAAAACAAAGGTGTTGTGTTACTTTATAGCCAAGTCACGCATGTATCTTTATTGCTGGAAAACAACAAGAGCTGTGCAGTTCTTTATCTCAGATTACCGTAGTTAAGATCAAAATATGGAAAAAAAATATTCAAGGTCTTTTTCATTTCCTTTTTGGCTTTATATGTATGGAAACAAATGGAAGGAAAATACATGTCTGGTTACCACTGACAAATTCCGTTTTCAACTCTGCAAAAGGTTAAGGGCATGTGTCCACTGCGTGCGCCCAGTGCAGGGAAAACGACACACGATGGGTAATTTACAGGAGGATTGCCCACGCATTGGCTGAAACGTGTCATATTAAGTAGCATGACAAAGCGGCAAAAAGCCCACATCTGAACAGGCTTTTCCACATCTAATGCTCTGAGAACATGGAGTTGACACTGTCCCATTCATCAGAAGCAGTGGACACTAAGCCTTAGAAACATTCTTTTACACTATAAATTTCTGTATTTACAATAATTCATTGACATTTTGTGAAGTATATTATTTCCATATTATAAAATGATAATATTTACAACGTGTGGGGAATCAGCTCAAAGGTGTACTCGCATAGCATCAATCCACACGCTTTTATCCTTTTAAGGGCTCCTGCCCATGTTTATTTCAGCACACCGTCCAAACAAAGGGTTACCCTCGCAGGGGTTAATAGACATCAAAATAAACAAAGTTCCTCGAAAATGCCAGGCCTCCTGGCTTGGCCCCGATCAACATCAGTTCCTTCCCTTAGGAATCCTTCATGGCCTGCCTGCTAGCAGCCATTAGCATAGGGCCACACACTCCCTGTGTGCCCTGTGCTTGCTGCACCCAGCAGCACTGTCTCCAACCTCATCTGGGAGCCATGACTGAGTGGTCCCAGCTCCTTTTGTGGAGACACACCCAGTCATCTCGTTAGGGTCTAGCAGGTGTATCTTGCTGGATACACACCAGCAGACCCCTTCACTGCCGCATATGTACCATCCACACCGTGGCAGACCACCGGTCTGTCACAAAAGGTATTGCTGGAAATTCAGGTGAGATACAAACTGTTGCCTCTTATCTGTAGCTGAAGGCTATTCTGCATAGATTTATAATAGTGATGGTTGGTGATCTTTTGCTGACCACCTAAACAACAGTTAGTAGAGCTGTGCACTTCGGGTTGCTAGTGTAAACCTAGCCTATAGTTGGCCATACACAGTTCAATTCTTTTTTTACCTTAATCGACCAAAAGTGATCAAAATATAACATGAAATTGATCGATAAGGTATCATATGTGTTTTCTTAGTATCTCGATGGATTTGTATCATGCACACAGGACCTTAGAAAGGAATTGATTGTTTTTGAAACATGTTTTTGAAAAAGTGTGTTGGTACTATTCATTCAATTGCACACGTCAATCAAATCAAAGATAGATTGCGTAAAACTAGATTAAGACAGATTTAGCTAGTTTTAGGCAGGGAACAATCAGTTCTAAAAGATAAAGGAGGAAACCGTAGAAATTATAATAAGCTAAACAAGGGCTACAAGACTGGTTCATTATAAGCCCATAACATCTAGTCTTGGTATGAGCAAGTATTATATTCCAATAGTTATCCAAGGAAGAATAACATGTCTCACAAATGAGTACAGTCTGGTCTGGTCACACACAGACAATGAGTACATCCACAATGCAACATATCTCTTAAGGGATAAAGAGCTTGTGCGTGAATCTCAAACATAAGGTAGATTCACTTTGCAGGTTTTTGTCTCTATTCAGATATTTGTCCCATTGTTAATGTGTTCATTGTATATGGTATGTTTGGATTCACTGAAAGCACAGGGATCACAATAAGATGTTGGCTTTAATGTTATCTCTGGGGCTTACCTTAATGTTGATGGATATGTTTAAGTAACAATTCTTGCTGCCTTAATGTGACTAGAGCCTATGGTTCTTTTACTTCTGCAAACAGATCTGAAACATCACATATAGGCTTACGCTGGCCAAACACAGTTCGATTTTAGAGTTCGATCGACTTAAACCGATCAAAGTTTTAATCTGTGAACCTAAATCGTATACTGCACACATGGTTCGATCGATTTTGGTCATATTACGATCATATTATTATTGAATCTTCCGTGTGGCACAACTTTGGATTCCATTACGATCGCTGTTCGATGAAAATATCAATATCTAAAATCAAATCGAAGATCGATCATGCTAAAATCGAACCATGTATGCCTAGCTTAAGACCATGGAGCTGATGAATGATGGTGCAAGTTGTGACAAAAACCTGTAAGCAGCTTGTTTAAAATGACAAACCTTTAACATCCCAAGCAGTGGAAGGATGTTTTCATTGCTTCGTGAAAAATGCTTGAATTTCATTGAAATCTTTGTAAAAGTTTGATGTGCTGTTATAATACAAGATGAATCCTGAATGTACTGTGATTCCTCTGTTTTTTTTTTTCCTTTTTTTTGTCTGGGTTACAGGCTGGTTCAAACTCCATAACTGCTCATTAAGGATCAAAAGTGAATAATGAAACAAGTTCTTCTTTCCCATATAATTTAGAAGGATACTGTATAAAGAAAACTTCAAAGGGAAATACACAACACAAAGTATGCTGGCCAGAAAAATTGAATCATTTAAAAAAAAAAAAAAAAATCTGTAATTGTTTGTATTACGTTATTATATTTATAACAACGTTTCCTAAGCACGTACCAAGCCACTGGATTTCATATGAGCCTTATATTAAATTCATAACTGCAGACAAGCTCATGGAGTAAATATAGCTGAAAACAATACAGCTGGGATGAAGACTGGAATTCCAAAAAATGGGCTTAAATATTTGAGAACACAAAGAAGCTATTATCCCCTCTTCCACACAAAATCTGTTTATGAACTGTGAACTTCAGCTTTTCAGTAATATCTACATTGTTGCTGCTTGTTTTTGTTTTTAATGTGTCCATGTATTCAACATGTTTTTGGTAGATATGGTAAAGATTTGAACATCAGCATAAAATACTTTAGAATAGTCAGGAGTGCACATAACATTTTTAGTGAGCTCCTCAGATGATTACCAGGAGATGGTGTCTCTCTTACTGTCCTCTTCTTCCTACATGATTCTGCTGCAGATGGACCTCTCTGTTCCTGATTGATCCTCTGATTAGCTGTCTCCATCTACAGGTCACCAGCTGGCTTTGGGTCACATGTAACTCTCACAGTACAACACTGTTTGAACCCCCAGATCTCATACCTCAGTAGTGCAACCCTGACATTATCTGGATTAACACCTGAGACTACCAGCAGTCCAAATGTCAACCTTTCATAGTCATATTTCAACTGTCAACATTCCAACAGTACTTTTCTCTTGTCAGATTTTACCCATGCATATGCCTACTGTGACATTCGACCCCTAGATCTCGAACACCCTTAGAAGACCACTATTTTATTTTGGATTTGTAATTTATATTCCTAATTTCACACCCCTAAATGCTTCCCTGAGATTATCCAAGTGACAAAAATTGTATACATACACCAAAAAAAAACGTAAATAATCTCCGCTCTATGGCTGACAGCCAGACTTCTCGGATGCACCTGATAGCTACGGCCGCCCAGCCACAGAGTGTTAGTACGCATAGGAGTTTTGTAACAAAAATGCAGGTACGCATAGAATAGCTTTTTGGCCCCTTTTGAGTACCACTTATGTGCACCCCTGAGAATAGAGTTCCCTAACTAATGACAAGTGATTAGACAATAGATAACTGTGAATGTTTATTATTAGCTCTTTTTAGTGTTTATCCAGCACTGCTGTGCCAAGAAATGTTCCTGGGCTAGATTAGCAGAGTTTGCACTATCCTAGCAGAGCATACTCTAAACTTCTAATTTTGTGCAAATTTCAAGCTCATCTCTACTTGGAAGATAAACCTAAGTTTACAGACAAATCAAGTCCAAATCAAGTACAGTGTTCAAGAGATTTGTGGTTGATTTAACAATGATAACAGATCCTCATATTTTTTTTTACTTCAACTTCTGAATTAATTGCAAAGCCCCTGAGCATTCTCTCATTACCAATATTGTAGAGAAGGGTTGTGGGAACATTTGAAAAAAGTATTGTTCTGTAGTGATGGGGAATTGCAAGGCAGGGGTAGCATCTCCTTTAAGAAGCCGAACCATAATGCTCTGGGGCCTTAGAGCCGATATAAGGGAGGGGACAGCCCCTGGGGCGGTGCTCAATGGGGAAGGTCCTGACGGAGATGAAGTAACTGGGCAAGCTGTTCGCTCCCAGGCCTACCTCCAACACCCATTCATTCCGGCGTGGACGCAGCTGGCAGGTACAATTGCACGCAACTACCTGGTCTGCCCCAGTTACTTGGAGGCGCAGCCGTTTCTTAATTGTGCCAGTGCCAGCATTCCAATGGGGTGGATGCCAACTCCTGCCTTCTGTACCACAACAGAATAACAGTGGATAAACTGCCTGCGCCAATGTCGTCCACAGCCACTTCTGGGACACACAAGTACTGGCCACTTCTGACCCTGCTACACTCTGTCTCACGTACTGTACTCTGCTATGGACTACACTGTTGTCAGCCGTGGACTGTTGAACTAACTATAAGTTTAAAGTTTTTTGTGGCATTTCATATTTTGCGAGACCCTGTTGGGCCTCAACATTGAAATAAAGTTTATTAGCAGTGCAGAAACGTTGGTTGATTCCTGAACCTTACAGTGCTAGCATATACAGTTCAACTTGCCATAATTAATGCAAAAATTATTTGAGTAATAGTGATGAGCGGCATAGGCAACATTCGTATTCGCGGCATGCCACGAATTTTATGGAAAACATTCGGAAAATATTCGCATTCGGCAATATTCAGGGTTTTTTTGGGTTATTGCGAATATCGGCAGTTTATTGCGAATATCGCGCGCGCAATATATGTTTAACATGGTGCGAATTTTTATGCGAATTTTAAAAGTGACGATTTTCGCAATATTCGCATCACCCCAATATTCATTTAAAAATCTGTTGATGGTGTTGCTAAGCTCTTGTTGCAGCCTTCCCATTTGTCCACTCACATTGAGAGGGAAGTGTAATGGATAAAAAATACCGAATATCCGGAATTGCGAATATTCGGCAATATATTCACCATCTTCGCGAATTTCCGAATTGACGATATTCGCGATTAATATTCGGAATCCGAATATTCGCGATCATCACTATTGAGTAAGAGCAATGTATTTTTTTTGTAGTATACCCTTTACGCTTCTCTACATATCCGTCAGGTTTGGTGATGATAGCATGCTCAGGGGCTTTGCAATTACCTACTCGAATTTTCATTTAAAAATTTTGACCATCTCTAATGTGGTGCCATTTCTGGCTGGTAACCGATGAGCTAGCGTTAACCCTACCGCAGCTGTTAATCATGTCTGTTACTGCGGTTTTCACCGCGTACCTAACTCATTATGGCTAGCCACGGTGCATTGCAGTACTCGGCTTGTGGGAAATAGCCCTTATGCAGCTTATATATGAATAAAACTGAAGAGATTGTATCACCCAGCCCACCTCAGCTTCAACTTAAAAAGTGCCACTGCCTCCTGTCACCTTCTGAATCTCTTTCTTTGATTTGGTTGCATTCCCTGCAAAAGTACCAACTCTACAATAGGCTGTGCAGAGTCTTTCAAAAATCTTTTGGAAGACCATGCTCTTTTTAGGCCCAAAACGATATAATCACAATGATTGCTAATCATGGCAATTACATGAGTGTGTTTATATAGCAACCAACCCGAGAAGTTAACAGATATATTTTACTACCATAATATTTTTAGTGTACATAGATACATTTGGTCATGTTATGCACCCAAAGTAAAACACGTGGCTGTTACAGCCACAATAAGGTGAAAGAACTACATAGAGGCGCTATCAGGGAGATATTTAATAAATGTTGACTTGAAAGTGTTCAGGGTAATTTGACTCTAGTCTAGTAAAGGTTTCAACGATAATTCACCATCTTTTTTACTATTGATGTCCATGTCATCCTCAAGAATGTTTGGATTTGGAAGTCTGATTGGATTTCTCCTAGTTTAAATGATTATTCCTGTCATTTAAAAATCACAAACTACAATAACATTACACAAAAAAGGTAACCTAGGTATTCAGCCTTTTATATTGTATTTGCATATATATATATATATATATATATATATATATATATATATATATGATTTCTTTAATGCCTTGATGTACAATAGAAAGAACACGTGTCACATTCATTCTAGCTGCTAAAATTGCATGGATTTAGGAGCAGTGGGAGAGCTTTTATTTCAGACATCTAAAATAACAGGTGAATAGGTATAGAACAAATAATCAAAAGGAACCAAACATGACCCCACTTGGAAGCAGCATGCTCGCGGATTCCCGGTGATAAGATTACTTTGTCAGTTGAGCTTTAAATAGTGTTCTCTATGATTAGACTGTCTTCTGCATTGCACAGCAGAGGACAGACATTCTTATTTAAAGGTATGGGGCATTTCATGTGCATTCAGTAGAAAGAAAGTGAAAGAGAGAGATAAATCACCTGTCATATAACTTCAGAGCCACTCCAGAGGGATTTAACTACAGTTTATTCACTTAAACGGAACATTATGTCACACATGCCTCTTTGGTTCAAACTAAGAATCAAAGAACTGTTATTTAGCAACCATTTGTTTTTACTGCTAAAACCTGTCAACGTAAAATAAATATCTGACAATTACAATATTATCAAGAGATGCTTCTGGTACTAATATTTAGAAACGTTTTAGAAGTATATTTGGTTACCATCTGAAATATGTCATTCATTTGTGCTTAACTAATATTTATTTTTACATTTCGCTGAGTGCTCTTTGGGTTTCCCTGACACCTGTCATCTCTTTTACATATATAGACCTGTTGATGGCTGGTAATACTGTACTTGGCTGTCATCATCCATAGATGTTTTAAAACCCAAGTTAAGCCTAAACTTTTTTTTTTAATCCAACTTTAGCAATCAACTGAAAAAAAGTACATAATTAAAAAAGGGTAGGTTTGCTGATTTACTCGTATCTGTCATTGACCCCTATAGTTAGTCATTTCCACTACCAAATGGTGATACTCCCAGGATCTAGGATAATTGAAGAAGGACTCAATAAAGGACCTGTCCCTGAAGGAAAATGTTGTAGAAAGCAGTACCATATAATTACATGTATCTAAACTAAGTTAGTGAGGCCTCAAGAGAGGGTGGGTGGTACATGGGGGTTGGTGCCCAAATTGGTACTTAAAGTAACAATGCCAACAATCTAAAATGTTTATTAACTGTTTATTGAGCATATATTATATAGAATTCTGCTTACCATCCTCTGTCTTTGTTTCTTTTCATTCCTGATTTTTCAACTCCTCATGCTGCATAGTGTTGCAAAGTAGTAACTCTTCTTCATCTACTATAGCTCCAGTGATCCATGGGAAGTCTTGACTTAGATTTACCAAGTATTGCAAAGCTTGTCTGTCACTAATAATTATGCATATTATACTTTCTTTGTGCCTCTTTTTTGCCTAAATTAAACTGGGCGAGTTTGCTTGCTAATAAAACTCACCCTGAGCTAACTGCCGGCATACTCACCTGTCCACTGAAAGCTCCTGGCGAATCCCTGCATCGGCAGACCTGCTGATCCTTATACATGATTCCAAAGGGCCGGGGAGTAGGTGGTGCCATTAACCTCCATGTAAGGGAAGTGCTGTCACTTTTTAGAGCACATTCCCAGCATCATTGTGTTCTGGGTCTGAAGGAAGGATTTAAACCTCCAAGGAGGTTAAATGCCTGGTGAATGAGTTAGTTCACTTGATCTGTAGGATCAACTCGTCCTGTGTCAAAACCTGCACCTGTGTGTTATCTTGTGTTGCACAGCTCTGCACTTAATTGGTGCTTTACAAAGAAAAGTAAATAATAAAATTACAGTAATAATAATCTGCATCCCATCATTTTAAGTAAATGTTTTTGGGATTAATGAATAACAAACTACTTCACTACCAACATAGTTGGGTTATAGGATTAAATATGAGCACACTAACGTCAATAAAGACTTTCTGCCTTCAGGACTTTAAGACCGATCAGTAGAGTCAGAGTCTTCATATCTTGTAGCCCCTCTTTTATTATAAAGTAATAGTGATCTTTTATGATGATGAAAGTAAAAGGTAAGATCTTTTTTTTTATTCATTTAAAAAAGGGAAATCAAAGTTCTGAGTAATTAAATCATCATCAATTGGATATGCTAATGAGCGAAGTCAGCTGCCCTAAAACTGTTCTCTGAATTACATTTTTTTGCTTAGATTCATCAAAGTAAGGTACATATTTAAAGCAAGTTCTGTGTCTCACCTCCTGCTAGGAAATGTACCAAGTTCTTAACTTCACAAAGCATATTTTTAAAAGACACTTAGGATTTAACTACAGGAAGAAAAAAAAGACCACTATGTTAAAAAGAATGATGAGGTATGAAATTTGAAGCCTTGCTTAAATCTTTTTATATTTAATTTTTTTGTTTCAGTTGATTGGGAAATGCAAATGTTCAACTGTAATGCCTGCCATACACCCACACATGGGTGCTGACAGACATGCTCCAATATGCACCGGAATGCAAACGTGATGACGTCATCACGTTTGCATCCTGGTGCATTATGGGGCTGCTTCAGTCGGCCGGCACCCTTTGTGTGCTGGCCATTAGCTTCAAGCTAATGGCATCAGCTTGCATCGGCCAGAGAAGATCGGACATGTCCGTTCTCTGGCCGGCCGAGCTGTGGGGCGACAGGGAACTGTCGCCCCATGTGGGCACACGCCTATAAGCAAGTGGATTTTGTTGTCCACTTTCTGCAGGCATGGGGAGATGTAGAGCTTATTCACAGGTGGTCCACTACAGCTATTGAAAGGCCTCTATCTTTTTCCTGCTCTATATAAACCTGGATGGTACATGGGTGCCCTGTCTGTGATAGCGTCAGTTTCTCACTTTGTGTATTGGTGCACTGTTTGTTGGATTGAATTTTTGTGCATAACCCTTGCTGTTTAATTGGGTTACTCTTCCGTTTAGCTATTTGAATATCATGTCTGTTAAAAGGAATTCCTGTGTATGACTCGCTCCTTAGGGGTCCCTGGAGAGTTTAATTAGTCTCAGCTCTCAGGTGTTATACTTTAGGAGCCTAGGTTCTGGGAGCAACCGAAGTCAGTTTGATGTATCATGTCAAGCAGGGCTTGGCCTAAGGTAGAGACTGCAGCTGAGATTGGGGTATCCTACCTGAATAAATGACTGCTGTTTCCTCTCTCTGATGTAATAACAAATCACTATATGGTATTTGGGATGGGCTCACCTGGGGCATTCATTTCTAATTTTGGCTAAAATATTTCTTTTTTGTTTCATTATGAATCCTTATCATCCTTATAGTTACTGCACATTTGTGGTTCTAACAATATTGGAGAATTGCTTTAGATATTCAGTTTTTTCTATTTTGATTACCACTGTCACTGAGATTAAAAATAAGAAAATAAAAATGTTTTTCTTGTTATTTGAAGAAGAGGAGTATACATGTTGTCTATCAAAAGACCTAGTACAACAGGAAAGATGACAGGATACTGGTCTAATTATAGAATGCATATCTTTTTTTAACATTCAGAAACCATCATTACATCTTTCTCCACTGTTTTTTTTCAGTAATTGCAGGAATTCAATCATTTATATATCTTTCTTTATAAATGTAAATTATTATACACAGTTTTTGGAAAAGTTGGGGAGTGATCGGTCACCCAATTAGAGTTGTCTTTTGTGTCTCACCCCAAATGAATAATAGAAATAAGAGAGAAAAAACTCTATGTACACATAGGGCTTATGACTAGGGCTTAAGTGACACATAAATTTGGATATGAATCTAAATCATTATTAGAAAAAGCTCATTTTTATTTATACATGATTAAAAATTAATCTTCACATTTATAAAACATTACATTGTAAACAACATGATTAGGTTTTGTAATTCTACATCGGATACCCGACCACCACAGGAGGTTTCACAAGAAAAAGGTGCGCTCAGGTTAAATGAGAAAATTCCAACAGTATATTCAGTTAAATAAAAAAACAGAATATCATAAAACAAAATGGATCATCAAAGACCCTATGTATTTTTGACAGAGGACAGACGGACTGCTCCTTACCATCACATATCCCCCTAGACGTACCGGACGACTATTGCCACCAACTGGGACCTCTTTATTACCCCGCTGGGGCTATGAAACCAAAGCTGACCTGCCAGGTACATTTATAATTACAACTTTTTGTACACTTGACACCGCTGCTGCTATGCCCGTAGCCTTGCCATGCAGCTAACACCAGTTTATGAGGAATGCCTCTAAACCTCTTTATTGCCCACTACAGCATCGGTTTTAAAACCTTGAGACCTTACAAGCAACTGACGTTTGTCTAATTGTGATTACCTCACTTGACTTCTCCCCTCCCCATCACTTAAAGACGGAGGACTGCCAATATTAAAAATCAAGGTGAGTGCTGGTTAGAGAAAATGTATTTTGAAGATGCACCTATTAATCAGTCCTCTTTACACCTCTTTACGGTCTTCTGGCCCTCTTCAGACCTGGAGCGCACCTCCTTCTTGGGAAACCTCCTGTGGTGGTCGGGTGTTGTCCTAAGTTCATGCTTTTAATCATTAGGTTTGCCATCGCTGCATCAGTATATTGCTATTACCCACAAAACACACTAATACCATCATACAGGCAATGTAAGTGTACGCACAGGGGATTACGTGAGTAGACATGAATCTTCTATTAAGACCATTATACTTTGTGTATTTCTGTCACATACTAGATAGGCAGCTAATCCCAATCCTCCCTGAGGAAGCCCCTGTATAAGGGGTGAAACGCGTCGGAGGTCGATACTGGGATATCCGATGTAGAATTACAAAACCAAATCATGTTGTTTACAATGTAATGTTTTATAAATGTGAAGATTCTCTTTTAATCATGTATAAATAAAAATGACCTTTTTCTAATAATGATTTAGATTCATATCCAAATTTATGTGTCGCAAAAGCCCTAGTCAAAAGCCCTATGTGTACATAGAGTTTTTTCTCTCTTATTTCTATTATACACAGTTATTGTAGCTAAAGAGACATATTGTTCTTTCATCTATACTTTTTGTTACTTTAAGATTCTAACTACTAATAGGACATTATTTCGGCCTAGTGGAAAACACAGCTAGTATTTGGTTGGGTACTAGGGTATTTTACAAAAGATTCATCAACATGACTTGCTATAAAAGAAATATCCAGAGTGGCTGAGTCTCCTAACGAAGATGGAGAGAAGTACAAGATGCTGTAAAAGCTTTTCAGACAAACTATAAAATAATTTAAGAAAAACATTCCTCAACATAAATTAGCAGGATGTTGCTGGTATCAATTTTCAAATAATTATATTCAGTATTTTTCATGAAACAAAACTTTCTGTAAAATTTCAAGTCTTAAATGAAGTACAAGTTATTAGTGTGACTTGTTATATTCCTTTTTTTGCTTCAATTTAAGGGTTTGTATATAATTTTCTATTTAATAACTTAGTGGGTCTTGTCTTGTAGTGTACCAATTGTTTTCAGGTGGCTGCCTATGGTCTGCTTTATATTTTATTTCAGTTTGTCAAATTTTTACACATGTCTTTTTCCTAATTTTGTTGGTGTCCTGGTTCACTAATTTGATTTGTTTTTTTTCACCTTTATTTCCTTTTTTGTTGATCATCTGAATTTGGTTTGCCATTTGGTGTTTTTTTATACATTACAACTGATAGCAGCAGTTGATTGCAGGCTTCCAAAAAACTGCTACTATGGTTACTTTGTGACCTAGACTTTTTTCTGGTCTTTATATACTTAAGCTAGGCATTGGCGCATAGATTCCCATGCATTTAAGCAGCGACCGATCACAGCGTGGTGACGTCACCACTCTGCTTTCAGTTGGCCATTGAATGGAAAAAAATGACCATGTGTTCCACTCACACATAGATTCCCTTCAGATATTTTGCATAGAGACCCTGGTCTCTCCACCCATACTTGTATAGGGGATCTAAAGTTGTATTTACATGCCCGGCGAACATTACATTACATATTACATATGCACTTTTTGAGCCTTCATCCAATATAGATATAATGGGGGGGCCCGTACAAGTATGCATGTCAGGATCCAGGACAGAGGGGGTGACCAGGCAGGCAACACACACTGAGATCCGGACAGAGATGGTGGTGACAAAAAACGGATTTATTTGCAGACTTACATGCAGAAACAAACACAGGTGAACAAGTCTGAGGTACAGGGGTGTCCAGGGTTCAGGTTCAGGAACAAGTAGCCAGGGAAAGCATGAAGTCTAGCCAAGCAAACAGAAACAGCAACAATGAACAGCCAGCGTGGTCTGGATGAAGCACACCTAAATAGCCCTAAGCTAATGAGGAAGGTGTGAGCTTCACCCAGCCCACGCTCGCAGGGAGCCACCTGCTGGTGACTGCGGGAATAACCCATGGATGGGCAATCACAGTGACCAGCACAGCCAGGGTCCAAACAATGCAATTGCCTACACATAGGGGCAGGCTGAAGTTTTCTGGCCTGCTGACAGTTCACTAGACTGATTTTGGTTTGTCATGGTCCTTACAAAGTGTTTCTGTACTTTGGGACCTTTTAACATACTTGTAAACTTGCACTTTGTTTAACAAAGGTTTCAGTCTACATTTCCTCTGTAAACAGACTGCTAGGTTCTCCTGACAGGTCATTGGTGTTCTGGTAGAATGGATCATGATAGGGGACTAAATGTAGCAAAATCTATTTTTAGATTGTTAACTTATTTTTGAAGTCAATAATCCTACAGCCCCTTCCTACATCTCCAACAATTTTGGTGATGATACCATGCTCAGGTGCTTTGCAATTAACTCACTCACAGCTAGACAATATTTTGCAAATATCTGTAATTATTATACAGAGGTTTGTAATATGTTGGTACTTTATAAATAAAGTTTACCTAATTTGTCCATTAATTAAATTAATGTATTCTTTTTTGTGGATAAAGCATACATTTTTTTAGCTCAAAAGTAGTATTCACTCTGAAAACTTGTCTCTGGACCACAATGATTTTGTCAGTTTTGCAACGATATACAGGAAATGTTATGTGAAAGGTTAATTGTTACTATTTCTGATGCATTGCAGCCTGCCCTGTCCCAGTTATCCTAAATGTTGAACTCTGTGGCAATGACGTTGGTCATTCCTAGAGATGGTCGAATTTTTCGACTTCCTAACTTTGTGAGCTTATTCCAAAGCCCCTGAAAATGGTATCATCACCAAAAGATATATGCTGGAGATATAGAGAAGGGTGGGAGGAACATTTGAAAAAAGAAAGTTTTGCTCTAGCACATGTAGTTTTTGCATAAATAAAGTTCAAAGTTAAAGTCGAAATTCCGATTTTCGAAATTTTTACTTGACTTTGAACTAAATTTGTGAAAAATTAACCTTCTCTACATCCCCAGCAAGTTTGGTGATGATACCATGCTCAGGGGTTTTGCAGTCGAAAACCATCGAAATGGTCGAATTTTTAAAAAGAAATTAGACCATCTCTCATTCCTGTACTCTTCCCCTAATTCTTAAAATTAATCTGGATCTGTTGCATTTACATTGGCAAAATTTGACAAGTAATGCTTTAATAGTTCACTGGTATATTTGTTCAGACTGGGTTGAGCCTCAATGCATAAGACCCTGGGTAGTTAAATGTATAATGGTTAAAAGTTCATTGATGTTGAACTTAAAATGCTATTATTTATGTTATTAGTGTTAATATTTAAAATGTTAACATTTATTTTTTAACCATGATATTTATTCCAATGCATTTTATTTGCATAAAGTTTTACAAATATAAACATCATCACAATGAAAAAAAGCAAAGCATAGAAATAAAAAAAGTACTGTATCCCTGTGTCTTTATCTATTTAGTATGTGTAATACTTGATGCAGAGTACTGTAATAGCAAAGCTTTAAAGAAAGAAGTACACCCCTAACATTTAATGCTAGGATAAAATGACACACTGATGCACTTACAAGTAAGTACCGTATATACCTGAGTATAAGCCGACCCGAATATAAGCCGAGGTACCAAATTTTTGAAAAAAAATCTGGAAAAACTGAATGACTCGAGTGTAAGCCTAGGGAGGGAAATGCAGCAAAATTTACTTTTGTTTTGAGGTGTAATTATTTAATTCAGCAGAAGTTAATTACAAAGCCCCTGAACATGGTATCATCACTAGAAGTGCTGGAGATGTAGAGAAGGGATGTGGGAACATTGTAAAGAAAAAAGTATTGCTTCAGCATATTAAGTTTTTGCACAAAATAAGTTGAAATTTTACTTGACTTTGAACCTAATTTATGCAAATTTGGTGATGATAGCATGTTCGGAGGCTTTGTAATTCACTCATAAAGTCCACCTACAAAATGCCGCCATTTTCATTTTTTCACCCGAATATAAGCCGAATTTCATTTTTTAAAACACATTTCAGGTGCGGAAAAATTCAGCTTATATTAGAGTATATACGATAAGTACGTTGTAATTAATGTTTGAATGTGTTTAGTATGGTCAGCCACAACAGACTAAAAATTAGACCTAATGTATATTTGGTTATGCAGTGCATTGTAAAGGTGCATGGGGAACAACATTACATTGTCCTTAATGCATTTTCAATGTAACTTGTATAATAAATATTCAGAATTACAGATCAGTCAAATGACAAGTGGCTTGTGGTTTTAACAGACAACTTTTACTGAATAATAACCTGAAACAAAAACTATAGACAGGAACAATAAAGACTAGCATATCGGAGAAACATATGGCTATGCAGGAAATAACAGTCAATGATTTATAAACTTATCCCAACTAAGGGACAACCAACCAATTACAGGAGTGCTGCTGCGGTAGTGCCTGGTCTTTTCACAGCAGTAGAGATGGTCGAATTTTTCGACTTGCTAACTTTGTGAGCTGATTGCAAACTCCATGAAAATGGTATCATCACCAAAATTGCTGGAGATGTGGAGAAGGGTTGGGGGAACATTTGAAAGAAAAAAGTATTGCTCTAGCACATGTCGTTTTTGCATAAATTAAGTTCAAAGTTAAAGTCGAAATTCCAATTTTCAAAATTTTTACTTGACTTTGAACTTACTTTGTGAAAAGACTGTTTGTGTTAGAGACTTTCTTTCTTTTTTGGAGTGTACCCCCAACCCTTCTCTACAAGCAAGTTTGGTGATGATACCATGCTCAGCGGCTTTGCAATTAAGTCGAAACCGTCGAAATGGTCGAATTTTTAAAAAAAAATTCGACCATCTCTACACAGCAGCATGGGAAATCTATCCTTAAATATACCACTGAAAGAATTTTGCAGTATCTGCTTGGTGCAATGGTGGTATTGTTTGCATGCTAATTTTAGAACTGTCTGCACAAACTTTCTGTCTTGTTTGTGTTGTTTATTGTTTGTGTTAATCCCCCCACACACAGGGTGGATTACCGTGTGATCCACATGGGAATGCGGTATGGTGATGAACGGAATTGCTGAACGATCATTTATCGATAGTTGGGTGGATCGATTTCCAGTCGATACTTTGGAGGAGGACCCTCATCCCCATCCAAATAATGGCAGAGATTTACCCATATGTTAGTTCCCTGTTGTTCAAACGGGATCAATCCAGCAGCAGTTTCTGATCAAAGGTTCAGGAAACTAATGAAAAATCTATTTGTGTGGCTTTATTCTTTGTTCTTATCTCGCACAATTCAACAACCTATTTATGATGTATGAGGAATGGAGAGGATTCAGTAGTTCCCAGTCAGGACTGATCAACAATTCTAGACTATACATTGTATATACACACCGATAGAGGTACGAATTTCTTCTAGACAAGATATATAAGTGCTATACATATTCTCATGTGGTTAGATAATTACACCCCTCATAATTGTATCAGCTACTCTGGTGATAGGATATTGCCTCCTTATACTACCTGTATAGTAAAATGCTCAGACAGTAAGCATAACCTGTGCTGTACATTATTATATATTAAAATGCCTTGGCATACAGATACACTTTTTCAGGGTATAAAGTAAAGGGCTGGATATCATGTTCTCTGTAACTGCAAAAAAATGCAAAGAAATGTTAATTGGTAGTTGTATTTCTTCAAACAGTCCTTATTTCAAAGCATTATGACTTGTTAGCAGTTGGGCAGACACTATACAATGGAAGAGAAAATACAAAAGTTTTGTGTCACTCCTTTTAAGCTCTATATGAAAAACATGAGCACAAAATGTTTCAGGGATTACCTAATACTAACTGTACATTAATGATTTGAAATTTCTCCTTTAATGCCCACCTGTTCCAGCCTTCCACCCACTGAGTTTCCTGCTCTGCCTGCGCTCTGATAGAAAATATAATGAGAACTATCCAAGTAACCTAATGAGACTCGTAGAAGGAGAGGCTCGGTGCATTGCCACATATTTCACATCAATCAGACCTACTATTATTTGCAAACTTTTTTTTTTCTATTCATGAGCACCAGTGTATAGGATCAGACAGACTGGGGGTGGACAGGTGCCATAGGGAACAAAAAACTAGGCCTGACATATATCAACAAATCAGATGAACACAGATACACACAAGTCTTAAAAATTCCTATTTCTAGACTCTTTACTTTTCTGGTCTATAACAAGGTAATTTGTTCTTTGGCGGTTTGGGCGGAATACATAAAATCGTATTCACGTTCACTTTGTCATAATGTATCACAACAAGATGTGGAATCATTTTTCTGCATAAAGTGCTGTGATGCAGCATTAAATGAAACATGTCATAACAGCAATAACATCCCTAGTAGCAGTTTTATATGTTTTGTGTGGTGCCATATGCGCCCCTGTCTACAAGTGTTAGTGTTTCAGCGAGATGTGCTCCCTTAGACAAACTTGTGAGGCAGGGTAGAAGGTTATTTAATGCAGGGGCAGCGGATTGAACATTTAAATAACTAGAACCACCTCAGTAATGTAAGTCAACAAAATTCTCATATTGTACTGAGAACAGGTGACCACTTGGATCTGATAAAAGAGTTATAGCTGAAAATTAATCTGCTTATACTTTGCCTTCTTTGCTTCTTTCCTTTTCATTACAATGTAGTATTGTAAAAACATAGAACGTTTCACTGCACATCTTATTTTAAACACATTAAAACCATTAGGCTGGGCATAGATGTGCTGATTCCTGCACGACCCGACTGACGATCAGCAGTCATGTTGGATCGCACATTCGAAGTAATGGGCGGAACACAAAGGGTGCTGGCCGATACTCGGCACTAGCGGTCAGGAGTCGACTGGAAATCCTCCCATCTATTCCCAGCTTTAGAGTGTGTCTATGATTCAACAACATGATAGCTGCTGGGAAGGGTGATATACATAGCTTCCTGAAAATGGAAAGTTCTGTGATTCTGAACATGCATGATTAAAAGTGCATCATCTCTAGATATGTTCAAATAGTTTTTCAAAAATTCGACCATTTTGACGACTTCGAGTTAATTGCAAAGCCAAGGTAAACATGGTATTATCACCAACTTGCTGGAGGTGTAGAGAAGTGTTGGGGGTATACTACAAAAAAGCATGACTCTAAAGCTAGCCATACACGTGCAGGATTCCATGGCTGATCGATCACCCATCCGATCGTTTCCGGTGATTCCGCCGGGAATCGGAGGTCTGATCGATCGGCCAATTAAGAGTATCCATCGCTGCATACCACCTTGTCCAACGGATTCCGGGACGATTCCGTGTCCGATTGTCCACCTCACAAATGGCAACTCCCCCTGATCTGTGCAGAATCGGATGAGAAAGACCAACATGTTGGTTCTCTGTCGGATCCGATTCTGGGCCCCTGAACGATCGGACCTGATCGATTGGACAAGGTGGGCTGCATGCGATTCCGGCACGATCGTTTGGCGTGCACGCGCCCGGAATCGATCGTGCCGGAATCCGGTGGGAATCCGACACGTGTATGGGGGCCTTAACACAAACAGTTTTTGCATAAATTAAGTGAACTTTGAATTTGAACTTAATGTATGTAAAAACTACATGTGCTAGACCAAAATTTTTTCCCAATGTTCCCACAGCATTTCTCTACATCTCCAGCAATTTTGGTGGTGATAGCCTTTTCAGAGGCTTTGCAATCAGCTCACAAAGTCAGCTAGTGGAAAAATTCAACCATCTCTAGTCATCTCTGCCACAATGGCCCACATTGTTATTATATTTATCCCACCAGATTTTCTATAAAATGCATGCCCCAGATACATCTTTTATTTGGCATTTCATGTGTTCATGTGTTATAGTATTATACTTTGCTTGTTCCAGATTCAATGCTTAGGCAAAACTTGAAAACTATGAAAAGGTTCCTCGTTATATCTGATGAGAAGTAAAAACTTCAACAACCATAGGGTTAGCCAGTTACAATGTCTAACTTTTTTAATAGCTCACTGTATATTTAAATTTGACATTCCAGTTGTAGACGAAGCTTGGTCCGCCAAACAAATAATCAGTAAGGCTTTACATGACTTTAAGCTGTTTAAAACTCATAACATAAAAACAACAAACAAATAAACGTAGTTACCTTCATGGGTGTTGATCCAGACAAAGCGATTCCTGTAGATAAAAATCCCATATTACCTGGACCTCTTCCTAGCTCCAACGCCAACGTGCCTGGAGTGTCCTGTCCTCCAGCATGTACAGTGCTGCTTGAAAGTATGTGAACCCCTCAAGTGGTGTAGATGTTTCTGT
>CM070035.1:47005085-47023328 GCA_036250615.1 Ptychadena robeensis | reverse complement strand
TGTAATGGTGGTGGAATTGGCGAAACTTGGCACTTTGGAACAAGTGGCGAATTAATGTTTTTTCTGCTAATACTGGTTGATTGTTAAGTATGATGCTGCGTTATCTGTTTTTACACATATTTAATTGGGTAATGTGAATACAAGATATCTTTTTGAAACTATCTTTTAAAAAGTCTCGGAGACGGAGACATTAATGGCCTAACAAAGCACATCTTTGCCCCATTACAGGGAGTGGCAGAATATGAGGCAAATGAGTATTTGGACACATCAATCCTCTTTATGCATGTGTCTCCACTCCAAGCTGATATAGGTGAAAAGCCTACTACCAATTAAGGATATTAGGATGATGTGCATCTTGTATGGATAAGGGGGTGTGGGTCTAATGACCATCAACACCCTATATTAGGTTGTGCATAAATTATTAGGCAACTTCCTTTCCTTTGGCAAAATGGGTCAAAAGAAGGGATTGGACAAGGCTAGAAAAGTCAAAAATAGTGAGATATCTTGCAGAGCGGATGACAGCACTATAAAATGCAAAGGATTTGAAGCGTGATCACGAACAATCCAGCGTTCTCATTCAAAAGATAGGTCAACAGGCGTCGCAGAAGCGTGTGAACAACAAAGGCGTAAAATAACTGCAGCCTGAACTGAGAAACGTCAAGCGTTTGCAGCTGCCAAGATGCCAACTTGCCACCAGTTTGGCCATATTTCCGAGCTGCAACATCAACGGGAGTGCCCCAAAAAGCACAAGGTGTGCAATAAACTCAGAGACCGAACGGTGAAAGACGACACACACCACTGAACAAGACACAAACGTTGAACAGTCAGACGGGCCAAAGAAATATCTCAAGACTGAAGTTTTTAGGGTGATGTAATATGGTTGCACTGGTAAAAACTAAATAATTGAAAAAATGGGTTATTATAACGTAGTTTTTGTTAAGTTGCCTAATAATTATGCACTAGTAATCGTCACGCCCTGCACCACACAGATATCCACCCTAAAATAGCTGTGAAATAACAACAAACTAAAACTACTCCAAAATATTCAGCTTTGAGATAATGAGTTTTTGGGTTCATTGAGAACCATTCACCTTTTAAGCTGTAGGCAACGTGGAAAGCAGATCTTCACAGGTTGTTTCAGGTGGATCATGTATGCAATTACAGAATCGATCACACACTGCACCATATGACATGTTTTCCTTCCCGCGATCGATTGATCACGGATCATGCGATCTCCAGTTTGCAGCTGTTCTAATTCTAAATGATGTAAAATGGGTTAGACGCCAACAGGTCGATCGATAGGAACGATCGCATGCCACCATTAACATTCCACGATTCCCGAGCGATCGGCTAAATTTTTCAGACAGGTCCGATTCCTACTCGATCAAATTTACTTGCAATTAAGGATCAAATCGAGCGATCACTTTGTGCATGCATCAATTTGTGATTGATTGAGCGTGGCTATTGATTCCGGTGAACTATCTCACAGAAATCATACGGAAAATCGGGCTGTCTATGCCCAGCTTAAGAACTAGATGTGCACCTTTCTCTGCTTCACTTAGACTACAAAGACTAGTCTATCAAAATGCAGAAAGTGATGCGGTGCATGTCAGGGTCACATATTGAAGATCGCTTTAATAAGTGGAAATATGAACCTGCCATCTCATTGTATAATTGGGGGCAGAGAAATGTTTTTTCCTCATTTTTGCATTCTCCTTTTAAATGTTGCATTTTTAAATCTTTTAGCTGAAAAAAATATACTCCTTATTTTGCAGTTATCTATCCTAATATTTTTAGTAGTTACAGAATGTACCATCTTGAGGAAGAGGTATGTTGGTTTATATTTTATTTTACTTTAATAAACATTTGACAAAAGTTGACACTGAGAACAAGGGCATTCATTATCCCTTTCATCCATGGACCCCTTTTAAAAGTCTAAACAAAGAATATATCGGCCAAGAACAATAAACCTTTATGAATTCTTCTGTGGAAATATGCTTCTTCATACAAACCCTGATAGAAAACTGCAGATCTGCTCATCCCTATTACTGACAGCTCCAACATCCTTTACTTCATATTTCAGAAATCAGCTATACAATGTTTCTTTAGCCCTAGTTTTTTGTAATTGGTAAAACCCGTGCTTCTCTTTGAACATTCTGGTATGCAGGGCTTACAAAAACCGTGTTAGAATCAGACCTGCTCAGCTATGCAGAACTACTCTGATAACTCTCCACACATCTGCTGACAAGTAGAGTGAAAAGAGAGAGAATCCAATGTGCAAGTCTACATGTCATTTTGCATAATATCACATTTATATATCAGCGTACGTATGAAAGAGTAATATGACATTGCTCACAATTTTGTGGCTCAGGATATAAATCTTTAAAAGAGCACTAATATGAAGAATATGTTTGACAGCAAAGGGAACTGAGTGAAAAACTAGATAAGCTAGCCCAGCTACTGTGTGGGCTTTGAGATATCTATATATATTAAATAATATAGTACATATGTTACTGTGTGTAAATGTTAAACCTAAAAATGACCATCATCCCTAAACAAAGTCAACTTAAAGCAGACCTACTTCCAGATTTTCGTCTTTGTATAAATGGCACTAACAGTGGCAATAAAAAGATAGGTGAAAAAAAACTTGCCTGTAATGAGTAAATAAAGAATGTCCCTTGCAGCCTCTCCTCTCTCTCTGATTATGCATCACTGGGGCAGGGTGGAAGAGCCGACATCGCTGAGACCAGTGACAGTCGAAAAAGTACCTGATCTTGGCTATTCATAATATACACCTTGATGTTTTGCTCCATTAAAAACAATTATAAACGACCCCAGTAGCCACTCATGATTTTGAACTAACCCCTGCAAGCCTGGCAGATACAGATGGAATATCTCAAATGATTCAAGGAAACAGCAGATAAGCGCTATGCTACGCTATTCGGCCCATGTCCAGTACAAAACTGGATCTTGTGTCTCTACCCGAACTCTTTCTCCGGCCGGACCGGGTGCAGAAAGTATTACCTGGAGTAAAAATTATAGACTTCTCGCCGGCGAAGGGGGCAGGTCGAACACCTGTACTGTTTGCCAGCAAGAAGAGCGAACATTCAATGTTCGTGCCAAACTGTCCACCCGGTGGACAGTTCGGCCATCAGTAGTTCTATGTTTTTATATATTAAAAATTATTGTTACATGTTATGGAGACAGCTTCAGTTTTATATTTGCTAGGTTTAAAAAGAGGTAACAACATAAAAGTTGTAGAGCTTTGGAGAAATATTGCCTTCAGTCTATAGACTATTTGTTAGTGGAAAAATGTTCCATGTGGACCAGTTGCCAGTCTGCTCCCGATGGGTTCCATTCCAGGTCCCCTCTTTTCTCATTTGTTTATTAATGATTTAGTAATATGACTTGCAAGTATAAAAATCTGCAGCATGCATAATGTTACATAAGGTACTTTCTGTACAGAGAGGTTTGTACAAATGTGTGATGAAAAAATTTACTGTGGCAGAAGATAGTTGGAGTTGAAAAGGTAATGTTTTGGAACAATTCTGGACTGTGATTGATGTTTAAGTTGTGTGTGTGTCTATTAACTCTTTAGAATAAAAACCATAAAATGTTTCAACATTTTATTAAGCTATCCAAAAATTAACTAAAAGTGTTATGCCACTTTGTTTTCAATGCATTCATTGCAGGGCCACTGGAGGTATTGATACTTAATGACTAGGAGGACACGGAAAAGTAATGCCTGAACAGAATTTAGGTGTGCTTTTTCTTCTTGGGTGTTGGCATGAATTATGAACAATGTGTCCATTGACATATTGTAAGCATTAGCAGGAAACATAAATGCAAACAGAAAATAATTTATTTGCTGAGTGGCATAGTTGTAGCATGCCAAGGCATCCATGCTGCCCAGTGGAAACAAACAAAGGATCTGAGCTTCCTAGGTTTGTTTTAGCTCCAGTTCATGGCTACAAATCCATCTATTGCTGATATATATCAGGTGATATCAGCAAAGCAGCCCCAAACCATGATGCTTTACAGTGGGGATGAGGTTTTGATGTTGGTGTGCTATGCCTTTTTTTCTCCACACATAGTGTTGTGTGTTTTTTACAAACAACTCAATTTTGGTTTCATCTGTCCACAGAATTTTTTGCCAGTAGTGCTGTGGGACATCCAAGTGCTCTTTTGCAAACATCAAATGTGCGGCAATATTTTTTTAGACAGCAATGGCTTCCTCTGTGGTGTCCTCCCATGTACTCCATTCTTGTTTAATGTTTTCCTTATTGTAGATATGTCAACAAAAATTTTCGCATGTGCCAGAGATTTCTGTAAGTCTTTAGCAGACACTCTAGGATTCTTCTTTTCCTCATTAAGCATTCTGCGCTGTGCGCTTGCAGTCATCTTTACAGGACGACCACGCCAAGGAGAGTAGCAACATTACTAAACTTTCTCCATTTGTAAACAATCTGTCTTACCGTGGAGACATGACCATCAAGGCCTTTGGAGATACTTTTGTACCCTATCCAGCTTCATTTAGTCAACAATTCTCGTAAGTCTTCCAAGAGCTCTTTTCTGCGAGGCATGGTTTACATCAAACAGTGCTTCTGTGTTTTTAAAGGACAGGACAGCTTTCAGCAACTTATCCAATATCATCACACTGGACTGGACTCAAGGTTGGCTCACTGCTGACTCCAATTAGCTCTTTAAGAAGTCATTACGCTAGGGGTTCACATACTTTTTCCACTCTGCACTGTGAATGTTTACATGTTATGTTCAATAAAAACACGAAAACATATAATGTTGGTGTAGTATTATTTTAAGCAGACTGTGTTTTTCTATTGATGTGACTTAGATGAAGATCAGAGCACATTTTATGACCAATTCATGCAGAACTCCACTGTAGTCCAGCACTTCAATGAACCAGATTAAAAAACTTATATTCAGCGATTAATTAAATATTATTAATGAATGTTTTAATAGTTTCAAAAACAATATTGAAAAGAGGAAAGAAAAGCTCTTTAACTGTTTAACAAAGCTGATGGGTAATCTGAGCTCTGTTTATATACTTTATATAAGTGTGTATAGGGTCACTTGCAAACAGGTTTTCCCACTTTTCATTGGCAATAGGAAAACTGCTGCAACTTTCTCTGGCAATGCCAATATACATTTAGAAATGTGCTTGAAAGGATCTGATTCAAGTATAATTTGCAAAAGTATCATGATGTTGACATGCATTAAGCACATCCAGCAGCTGTGTTCAAATAATTTGTTTCTGGAAAGGAGCCAAAACAATTAAGATTCATTTTAGATGTTTAAAATAGTTCCACAAACTGGAGAGTTTTCCAGAATGGACCATTAGAGATTACATTTTGTTTAAATTATACTAAATTAAAGCTGTAAATATCTTCAGTAGTTCAGCTTTGTAACACTTGAGAGTAGGGGGAATAGGATATGCAGGGTGTCCAAATTTCAGACCACGGACAAGTAAATAAACTAGTACACATATGCCAAAGTATAATCATCAAACATAGTTATTGATTGATGTGCAGATATTTCCCACTTTATTGGTGTGGCATCTATAATTTAGTAAAGTGGTACTTCTTAAGTATCATGAAATCTGCAGAGGAAGCAATTATCATAATTGTTGTATTTATTCAGTTAAAAGGAAAAAATCTTTCCAATGTGAGCAGTAAATGCCAACTTATCTGACCTGGAGCAAACTTAACAAGGGGAGATATACATGTTTTGTAAGTGGTTTGTGGGTGCCTTCATGTCTTCTACAATACAAGTAAATGTATTCTCATCCCTAACTAACCATAAAGGCTGGAAGTGGTTTCACAAAATAATATTTGTATTGTGTATAAAAAGTGGCGGCATAATGCTGCATCTACACTTCGGAAAACTGTGTGGTTTTCCAGCACGTAGACCACGGGGAAAACCGTGCAGTGCAGCCACCCCCTGTAAGTTCCTATGAGAAATGACGTGCCAGTCTATACTGGCACTTCATGCGCTGATTCAGAATGCCCGAACTGTAACGCTCATTGGTAAACAATGGACGCGGTGTGTGACGCGTACAAAGCGCATCAGATGTGTTTATGCTCGTGGTTTGCCAGTAGTAATGTATAGGACCTATACATTATTATTGCCCTAAACAGCTCCCAAACAGTGGGTGGGCGCTATGGGCACGCACACAACGACGTGCCCATAACGCCTCCCGCAGTTGCTGGGGCGGCATAATGTAGACTCAATACAGCCAATAAAGACAAGCGTACATATAAGTAGTCAGGTTATTGAATTAGTTGCACTTGTGATGCCCCCACAAGTGCAACCGATTCAATGACCTAACTGCAGAACTCCGAAAAATTTGCTAAAAACCGACTCCTCAGTGAATCTAGCACCTTCTCTCCTATCCATTGTTGCAAAGCAATTTGCGGTTTGATAATAACTGATTTTTATCTTTCCGATGTTTATAACCATGTGCATGTGAATTATATCACTTTGATGTAAATACTTCAATCATGAAATTAAGTGTGGAAAAATAAACTACCATTGTTATTATTATTATTATTGTTGTCAGTGCCTTTAAAATCCCTATATCCCCCGTATCCGTACTTCAGGAGGGGGATCAGTTTGTTTACTATTGGATAAGGCATCAGCTTGGTGTCCATTTGTTTTGAGGATTCCTGCTTACATTTGTGTCCTGGAAGTACCAATGAAGGAAGAGGGAAATTAAGGCTATGTTTCCATTATACGTCGGGACCCCCTCCGCTAAGCACATTGCTTCGCAGGGATCCCGACATAGCACTTAGACTTACCTGCTCGGCGGATGCTGTGTCTTCACTGTGCCGAGCCGTTCCGCCGATGCAAGGCTCAACGTATTCGAGTATGTTGAGCCTCTGCATCAGCGGATGTGTAAACAGAGCATCCTCCGAGCAGGCAATGTCTATGTGCTACGTTGGGATCCCTGCCAAGCAATACGCTTAGCGGAGGGGGCCCAACATATAATGGAAACAAGCCCTTACACAGCCAAACTCACTAAGTATGCATATCGCTAAAAATAAATATGAAGTCAAATTGGATATTAAGTGGAAATACAGACAATATTTCACATCTTCTCTAAATAGTTTTACCACACTATTATAACTGCGAAAACAGAATCCTAATAGCAAAAGGTACCTGAATGTGTTAACATTTTAATGATCTCCTCTACTGCTGATACAGTGCTGGAGCTGAAACAGCTCTGAGCGCAAGGTTTCATTCACACTATACACTGCTATGACATAAGGTGTGCATTGCCAGTACACAGCACATCGTGTATAGTGTGAATAAGCCCTACCTATTTTTGTATTTTTTTAATGCATGGACATGTTTCATTAGCCTTGATTACTTTGTTTACAAAGTGACTTAACCTACTGAATGACAGTTGTCCAGATATTATGTTGATTTCATTGTATGTGCACCACGTTGTTTTAGTGGCATTTTACCTACCTTGCATAGTGGCTTAACCTTTCACTAATATTACTGTTAGACAAACATTTATTATATTTTAAGCCAGAATGTAATTCCTATTTACTGAAAGTAAAATAGGTATTGTTTGTAAATATATGATTATAATATATTTCTACCAAACTGGCATATTTAGAAATTGTTGCTGATAATTAAAGAATAGTTGTTTGCTAGATCTAAAGAGAGTCTTGCTATGCCAAGGGCGTTTCTGCGATCAATATGGTCAATGGAAAGTAAAACTTCTCAGCTTCAGGCTCATCGTTTGCCAAGCGCAAAAGGCTTAATCTGTACTTTTTATAGCCTCTCTAATACAGCTTTTGACAGGAGCCAGATGAAAGAGCATTTGGAAGCAGAGATAGGGGAAATAATCTCTCAATCATCTTAATCTATCATCACATCAGTTTAATGCTTAAAAGGAGAACGGCTGTTGGAGCAACAATCACAAAATATACTACACCATCAAAGTTGCAATAAATATATCTAAACGTCTTAGAATATGGCACTTCATCTTAGAAGCTGAAAGTGTTTTAATCTGTCAAACATGCCCAGCAAAGCAAACGGCTAAGAATCATTCTTGGGTTCTATAGTTTGTTTTCTTTTATCTTCTCTCATCTCTAAAGATGAGCAAATTAATTTACCAGAACCAAGATTTATACCAGATCTAGTCATTTTTAAAGGCAGAAATCTGCCACATGAGTCACCATGCTGAAAAGTGATATTGGGGAGACTTCCCATTAGTTGCTTGTGTTTCATGTCTCTGTGCTACTTCTCATTTAGAGTTGGTTTTGTCAACAAGCATTAAAATTCCAATTAGAACCTTCAATCAGTTAATGGGCGACTGTTCATTACACCTCTAACGGAATACTGACCTATTCATTCTATTCCCTTATTGTAATTGTGCAGGTAACATCAACAGATCAGCATAACATTCCTTAAAACGTACTAAACACCATCCTGTGTATGGAATAAATAACCACATGCTTCCCCATGACAGCATGTGCACTGGCCCCTCTCTGGCAGTGTGTTGGTGTTTTACAATTTGCATAATTTGACAGGTCAGTGGACAGATAATAGTTCACACATTTGTCTTACAGTGCACTTGGAATGGTTTTATAGTACCTAACATGTAAAATAGTAAAGGCCCTTTCACTTTTGTGCTAAAATCCCTGCATTGAACACAGTGCAATGCACAACCATTGACAGCAATGGGCTTTGACAAGGCTGTCTACACAGCCGACGTACACGCAACAGAGGCTTGCTGTTTGACGCATGCATTGACTGTGCCCAGGCACATTAGTTATACATCAGCCCATTAATTTAAAAGCCCTAACAGAGTGAATGGAGGGGGATGCTTGCGTACATCTGATAATCAGAGCATCCAAGCGCATAATGTAGCCCTGCCATATGGGCAATACACCTCCACTTGCGGTATTTGCTGCATTTTACACTGTGCTGTGCTTGTGATCCACCTGCCAAAATGCAGACTGAAGGCATTGGCGATAAAGTGTGCAATAGCATTAACAAATACACCAGGCTAGTGTGAAAGGTAAACAGGCTTCCTATGGATTGCATTAATGCAAGTAGTACCAAAACACAGCGTGGGTACATGAAAGAGGCCTAAGGCCTAGTTAACACCTCTTTGTATGTAGGTTGGGCAACTCATACATGTCCAACAAATGCACATTACATTTAATGGGCCTATTAACATGTCAACATGCATAAGATGAATAGGTATTAACCCAGCCTTAGGATTTTATACTGATATGTTGAGAACAATAAATGAATAGTAGAGTAAAACTAACAATTTAGAAAAAGTAGAAAAGTGAGCTCCTAAAACAAGGTAAACAAAAATTCAATCCACTTTTTAGTTTTCTAGTTTCAATTGTTTAAAAAATGCAGATAAACCTGTGCAAAGTATTTCCTAAGCAATCAATCTTATGTATATATACTGCTATGTTATTTTCAGTTAAAGCGGACCTACCACCATAAATTCATCATTACATTAATGACACTAGAAGTGACAATAATAGGGAGGAATGTATAAAAAAAACTTACCTGTAAGGGGTAAGATAACAAGATCCCTTGCAGCCCCTCCTCTTTCCCTGGCTTGTATCTAAATGAGTGATCTAAAGGTATATGGGGGCTTTAGAATGCAATAGAAAAAGAATTGCATTTTATAAAAAAAATTGCTTCCATAACTAAAACCAGCTACCTTCTACTCTAGTATTGCTGTCTGGTCCTGAGTTTGGAAAACATGGTAACACAAGTGGACCACATAACAAAGTGTACCACAAAACTTACAGAAATGGTACTATTTTCTTAAAATCTATTCAGAACGACGATGGTAATCTGATCTGGAGCTTATGATTGAGCAGCTTCTGCTAAATGCACCATAGTGCTTCAAGTCATGGTGTAGTTTGCTGTGATTAAGGTATAACACTTGATATACAGCAAGGATCTTGGTCTACCTTAAGAAAATGATGAGGATAAAAACAACTGGAAATTAATCATTGTTGCTTTTATAATGGTTTTGCTACAGACTTATCAAATGTAATGTTTCTATGCTGGATTCTTGGTCCTGTAAAATAACCCTGAAAGTCTGAATTTCTCTTTATTGGTGATCAGGCTTTTTTATGTCTAATGCCAGTGATCCTCTAAGAATAGAAACATTGTTGCTTTGATGCGTCTGTGCAATCTGCAATACATCTTTTCCCCCTTTAATCAAAATGTTCTTTTTTACAATCAGTCCCTCTTCAATGTCCAACGTCCCCAGTCCAGTTCCCAGGGCAGTGCTTCATACCCAGTGGACCATGCTGACTTGTTGTGTTGTTGAATCTTTCTTCTTTATATTTCTTTTTTTTCTCTCACTCAAACAAAGATGCTAATAGACATGTTATTGGCAGCTACACAAATAAATACAAATAAACAAACAACCTTATTTGGTCAGTGATATCCTTAACAAAACACATATTTAACCTCCCCAGCGCACTGCTGAGGAACACATTTCTGTACCAAAAGCGCACCATAGACTTTGTGAGTTTGCGCTTCTGTGGCTCCGATCTCCGCCTGACAACTCCAGCTCGTCCAGTGCAGGTCAGAGCTGGACGAGCTGGGACCATCAGGGAGGTTAATAGTGATGAGCAGCAAAGGCAATATTTATATTCACAAAATATCTCAATTTTTTTGCCTAATATTCACAATAAATTTGAGAATTTTGTAATGGATACCCTTATTTTTATAGCTATCCCACATATTTCTTCCATATGCTCCAGTCATATGCCTAGTAACCTCAAGTTAAAAATTATACTTTACTAGACTGGAGGTAACACTGCCCTTGTACATTCATTCTATAGGTCCTCTAATAACTGTATATTGTTTTCTAAGAAATTACTGAATGATTTCTATATAAAAAAAATATTGTAACATTGTTACTTATTGCCTAGTGGTGGGTCTAACCATGAGCCAGTGTTATTATTATTATTATGTGCAAGAGAAGTGCAAAGCTTCCATGTGATCTCAAAATAAATAAGTATTAAAAATAAATAAAATATAACCTATGAAGAGAAAATGTGATCTAAAGGCTGGAGCTTTGAAATAACTCACAAAAACAGCCAGTCAAAAGTAAAAAAGGAAAAACATGCTAGATGATACACATGATAGTACATGCTAGACCTCCACATAATAATCAAAGCACCACTCTGACATGGTTACTGCCATTTAGACCTGACACAAACTAATCAAATGCCCATGCTCCAAATTATAACATTTTAACATATTGTTAAAAAATTAAGATGGATCAATTTTAATTTGAACAATTTTTTTATTTTTAATGGCCCAAGAATGTTGAAATGTATCTAGTCTGGGTATATTTGAAGAGAAACAGTGTGCTAAAACATTAGTTGCAGCTATAATTTCCCACTTTCACTTCTTTGTAGGTGAATCATATCCTCCTCACCTAGAGGATGTGGTAGAATCTTGGTTCCTTACTGTTGCTCACCATGGTGAAAAAGTGCCCTAGTTTATTTGGTACATTCAGACTTTTTATTTAAAGGATGCTAATATAGGTATGTGCTAAGGTGCCAAAAATAGCATATTCTATAGGCATCAGTATTACTGGTGCATTACTACAGGCTCACCATACATGTATAGTACAATCAGAGTATGGTACATTTGATAAACAATTTGCATTATAAATTAAATCTATTTTTTTTATGGTTACTGTATCCTCCACCCCCCCCCCCCCCCCCCCCACCTTTGTTTTTGGTTAGATACTTTAGCCTCTAGCTAGTGAATCGTAAACATCCTGACACTCAGCAGAGTTCCTACCCATGCTGAGTATGACACTTAGTTTTTTACCTTTAAGTAAGTTACAATACCACCATCTGGATGTTTGTAAATTACATTAAATTTACTGAGGTCAGCGTTTACTTTGTGAGTTAAACAAACGGGTTTCAAGAGGTATGTGTTTTTCATAAAGATTTGATTCAGAACATGTACTAAATAATTCCTAGATGTAATAAGTCCATGACCAGGCTAAAGTACTTTTAGTACAATTTTCCTTTAAATAAGTTCTCCCCATCCATGTCTGATGGCCAATGCTCCAGAAATCTGATGGCCAGGCTTTGCTTCTTTCATGCTCTCATGCAAGCTGGAAAGAATCTCTATTATTTCCTTTGGAAAGGGCCAAATTAATATTCATGATAATGGTGGATCCACATTCCTGCCCCAGGACCCTCACAATAAAGATACACAATGAGAAGGGCAACATTCTCCCCTTTTCTCACATGTTCACAGACAGCAGTAATGCAAGGGGCCTAACTCATCCAGAGTGCTCAGGTCTCTCCTAATCTTATCTGCTCATATGAAAGCGGATAAATGAGGCCAATACCGAGACAGAACGCAGTACTTATGCTTGTTCTGTGAAATGAATATGTAATGATTTTCTGATGAACACATTATTGAATTAAAAAGTGCTTTTAAGATCTCACTGAAGTTACTGAACCCAGTCCCTTTCAATATTTTTCTTATATATAATGAATGTTTTTATTTATGAAGTAAATGGAATATTATTTACTTTTCTGTTGCAAATATTGGTATAAAAAATGCCCTAGTTTAGTAGGAAACACTGACCTAATTGCACAGTGAGAGGAAAACATTTTCTTCTTTTCAGTCCACTTCAGTTGCTAAAACTCCTTTACTGCCAGGAAGTTTTGTTGATCATTTACAAAGCTGGCAACAGTTAAGCATTGAGAAGAAAAGGAAGACAACATTAAAGGAACATACTGGGAAACGTCCTTTTTTCTATTTTTAGTATTTAATTGCAAATCTTGGAATTTTGTTAAATACTGGTATACGTAGACTGCACAGATATTCTTCTAATACTGATTGCCACAATGTTTAGCTTTATACGAAAAGATTATTTAATCCTTGATAGATATTTGTAATGATCACATATATATCATTAAGTTAGACTTTTTTTTCTGTAGGACTTACTGTATTCTTGTAAGATAAAGGCTGGGTTGGATTTTCTAAGGTCATCACCAGGATTACATGCAGCAAAGATGTCTTTCACATCACCAATAAAAACATTCCTGAAGAATGTTTATACTCATCTGTCCCACCCTCTTATTTTGGAATCTTCGCTCTGTTGCAAAGCAAAACTGGCTCACAAAATTCTGGGTGTGTGTGTCAGATGCCTGCATCACCTTTGTGGTTCCAGCTACCAGTTACTCCTTCACAATTGCATTGTGTATGTAATTACCATATGTAGGTTGATGTAAAAATCAGGTACCCAAATGTATAAGATGTAAAAACTGATGCAGATGGTAGCTCTAAAACAGAGGAAAAGACATGGCAGAACAGCTGGTCATACAATAAGGCAGAGGTTCCCAAACTTTCCTTGCAGATCCCCCTTTTCTATTTAGGAGCATTATAGTGCCCCCTCCCTATTCAAACACAGGTTTAGAATGAGGGCCAGCGCCCCCCTGGAATACCTTTGCGCCCCCCCCCCCCAGTTTGGGAACCACTGCAATAAGGTATCCCACACCATAAGATGTCTTATTATTTTTGGCCAACAGAAGGCTGCTGGACAACTCCAAGGTTTCCATTTTTTCTAGTCTGTCAGTATTTGTTAAATTATATATATTTGTTTCCTCATCTTTCCTGCTGATGGGTCATAGAGGCAACTAGCACTACTGCATTGTATGGATTATTTCTGAATGGTTAACTTGATGTCCAAGGGAATATACATTTCTCCTACACAAAAAGAGAAAAGGAGTGCAGGCTCCAGCTGATTACAGGAATTAAGTAGAGATGGTCGAATTTTTCGACCTTCTAACTTTGTGAGCTGATTGCAAAGCCTCTGAACATGGTATCACCAAAATTGCTGGAGAAATAGAGAAGGGTTGTGGGAACATTGGGGAAAAAAATGAAGTTCAAAATTAAAGTTGAAATTCCAATTTTTGAACTTAATTAATGCAAAAGCTATTTATGTTAGAGACATACTTTTTTTCTTTAGTATACCCTAACCCTTCTCTACATCTCCAGCAAGTTTGGTGATGATACCATGTTCAGGGGCTTTGCAATAAACTCAAAATTGTCGAAATGGTCACATTTTTAAAACAAAATTCGACCATCTCTAGAATTAAGTTACAGGCGATTAAGCAATATGAAATTGTCCAAAAGCCGGTTTTGATAAGGGCCTAACTGGTCCATACCTAACTTTTACCTAAATATTGAAGATGGGGAAAGTACAGTGTGCCATATAATGCAAAGTTATGATACATGCTGATCTTGTACTTAGGTGGATCTTTTATTTTATTTTGTATGCATCTAAGGATGAATGCTGCTGAATGATGAAAAGCTGAATGCTATCAGCTCCAAGAATAGTGAATTCTCTAATTTGAGCATCCCAACCTAGAAAAAGACCCTTTAAAATGTAAATAGTAATAAAAAAAATCCCAAATTAAATAAAAACCTTCAATAATAAGCTTTGTTTTTTAGGGAACACTTTTTAGGTAAAATGAAACCCACATAGTGCTCTTTGAACCTATGATTGCAGCAACTCTGAGACTTATTCTAATCCACAAGTATTAGCAGTCTACATTAGAAGATTATTATTCAAACACTAAATTGTATTGATGCTAATAGTTTCAGTAGTTACTAGTTATCATAATGAGCAGTCTATGCCCCATGCTGATGAACTTCTGCCATGCTTCAGAATTAGCATGCATACCTCATCTTCGATCACTAGGAGGTCTGCTAAGTATAGTTAACTGTAGACTGCATTACCATAGCCGAATGTATGATTCCAGCCTGAGAACGCTTGTCTTTGCAGACTTTAAGAGGAGTCAAACAATTAAAGTGTTTCTGAACCCAAGAGTATTTGTGTTAAGTTGTGTTTGTTAGGTAGGTTACTAGACCACATTTTTAAACTTTTTCATGTTTTACCTGGTGTTCCTGCCAGTCTTGCAATACCCTTTATGTAATGTAATGGCAATGTTTACTCATACAGAGACATCTGTAAAAGGGCAGTGATGTGATTTTAGGATATGACTACAGAATTACAGGGTAAATTGATCTTTTCGGAACTCAATCAACTAAAATGACCAAGCATAAAACAAAAAAAACTGTGATTGGCCAGTTTCAGTCTATTTTTCAGTCAATTTAATAAGGTTTGGCAGGTTTTTTGGTGTTTCAGTCAATTTGGAGCATGGGAACATGGGCGTACACCTTTATCTGCATAACTGGAATATCATTTAAGAAAAAAGTGTTGCATTAATTACCCTGCAGTTTCATCAAATTAAAAATATTTAAGTTTTAACCTCCCTAGCGCTTCTGACGGCACCATCTCATCCTGCACTTGCTTATGCAGTATTGCAGCTGACGAGATGGAGCCGTCCAGCTAAGCTCAGATCCTCGCAGCTGCACATTCTGCTCTGTGCTGTCCGGGGATCTGAAGCTTGCTTCACACTAAAGCAAGCCGGCTGTGCCACCTCTCTCCCAGCCTAATTTGCATATGAATGTCCCGCGCGCCCCCGGGGGCATTCATATGCAAATTGGGATATCTTCAAAGATCACACCTGGAATATCACCCCCATTGTCATTCCGGATGTGATCTTTGAAGTTAACCCTTTCAGAGGGTTGCCAAATGCCATTGTATTGGATACAGTGATAACTGTATCCAATACAATTCAAAGTAAAACAAAACACATTTCCAATTGTAATAAAAATGTTATTATAAACAAACATAAATACTGTTTTGAAATCAATAAATACTGTTTTGAAATCGTTCATACCAAATAAGTATTCAAGAGATTTAAGCATTCAAATGATACATTTTATTATTTTTTTATGTACTTTTTTCTATAATAATTGTGTGTTTCAAACATTATTATATTCAGGATGCCTATTAGACGCCTGGTACGGACAGATTTTTGGAAGTTACAAGCCTACAACACAAAAAAAAATTCCATCAGAGTCTATGGTGCGCTTTTGGTACAGAAATCTGGACCTTGCAAGAGCGCTAGGGAGGTTAAGCAAGTATGGCATGAAAATAACACCCAGGCATGACCGGTTGTTCAATCATCCAGTCATGTGCATACCATAATCTTGTTTTGATTTTTTTTTATAATTCCCTTTTTTGTGACTTGAAATTCAACATATAATCAAGTTAAATTTAATTTTGGCACATGGAAAGCCATGAATAAACAATTCACTGCAGGCAACAGACCACCCTATATACAGTGAGGAACACCCTGCGATTTTGCAAGTTCTCCAAATCATAGAGGGGTCTGAAATGTACATTGAAGGTGCATTCCCACTGTGCACCATGAAGTTTCAGCTCTCTCCAAAGATTTTCTTTTGGATTTAGGTCTGGCGACCAGAACCTTCATATGCTTCTTTTGGAGCCACTCCTTGGTTATCCTGGCTGTGTGCTTTAGGTCATTGTCATGTTGGAAGATCCAGCCACAACCCATCTTTATCATCTGACTGAGGGAAGGAGTTGCTTAAATACATGGCCCCATTCATCCTCTCCTTTTTACAGTGCAATCATCCTGGCCCCTTCACAGTAAAGCACATTCAAAGCATGATGTTACCTCCCACATGTTTTACCGTAGGGATGGTGTTAATGGGACGCAACTCATCCTTCTTTTTCCTCCAAACACAGGGAGCGAAGTTTAGACCAAAATGTTCTACTTTTGTCTCATCTGATCACATTTCTCCCATGCTTCCTCTGGATCATCCAAATGTTCATTTGCAATCTTCAGACAGGCATGGATATGTTATGACTTGAGCAGGGGAACCTTTCGTGCAATGCATGATTACAAACCATGATGGAGTAGTGTTCTACCGACAGTGACCTTTGAAACTGTGGCCCCAGCTCTCTTCATGTCATTGACCAGCTCCTCCTGTGCAGTTCTGGGCTGATTCCTCACCTTTCTTATCATCAGTAATACCTAACGAGATGAGATCTTGCATGGAGCCTCAATCTTGTGGGAGACTGACAGTAATCTTTGGCTCTACCATTTTCTAACAATTGCTCCAAAAGTGGATCTATTTTCACCAAGCTGCCTGGCAATTGCCCTGTAGCCCTTTCCAGCCTTGTGGAGGTACACAATTTTGTCTCTGGTGTCTTTTGATTGACAGCTATTTGGTCTTGCCAATGGTAGTAGTTGGAGTCATACTGTGGGGTTTATTTAGATTAACAAGTGAAGTAAAGATGGACTTTTTAAAGTCAGAGTAACAGGTCTTTGAGAGTCAGAATTCATGCTGATTGCCAGGTGGTCAAATACTTATGTGCAGCAGTGCAATACATGATTTTGAAGTCGGGAGAACTTGCAAATTCGCAGGGTGTTCAAATACTTATATTCCTCACTGTATACACACTTACATTACACAAGTTCCACTTGTATGTACACTGTTAAAATACAAAGTGCACAAATGCATATAACTTAAATGTGTACTTCGGGCTGAACAGAATCTTCCTTTATCTGTACATTTCACTGACACTGTAATTCTCCCTGAGTATAGCTGAAAGAAAAGGAAAAAACAATTATATAAACTAGGACAGTCTCTATATGGTGAGTTATGACATTACAGTGTTCTTGAGGAAGGTTATCCATTCAATTCTAGGCTAGTCATTTCAAAAGAATCACTTATTGGCTCCAAAGGGATTAGTCAACCAGAAAGAATCCTTCATTGCCTCAGCTAAGTGTGCCTTCTGATTTCCACAAGACCATTTTCTGCTAAAACCTACACATGTCAGTTAAGTTAGCAATATGCAGTTAAAGCTTTTTATAACATGAAAATTCTTTTTTTTTGCTGAAAATACATTTTAAAGGCATAGAATGCTGTTTGTTTAATAGCATGTTAAATATAAACTTGACACAATATTTGGAAAGATAAAAGGAAAATCCTTAAGAATGGTCCATTGAATGCTAGGTTGATTAGTTGTTTTTTAATTGATTCTTTTTATACTGGATTGATTGACCAAAAGTGATAAAAAAGAGCATAGCATTGAAAGAGCTCTCAGGGTGAAAAAGGGTGTTGGAGCATACACATTAACCTTCTGAGCGTCTGGCCCAAGTAAACTCGGGCTGAGTTTCATGCATCATGAAACTCAGCCCCAGTTAACTAGAGCCACCCTCTAGGTATCGCCGTCTTCCTACGGCGGTCGGGAGCACCGGCATGTAGGCCGATGCTTCCGGGTCCGCCCCCGATCGCGTCACCAGTGAC
>CM070035.1:46978374-47003138 GCA_036250615.1 Ptychadena robeensis | reverse complement strand
TAATTCCTTCGCTCTACACATTAATTTTGTAGATATACGGTGAGTTTTGTATGCCCAAATAAATTCCATAATTTTTTGTTGAATTTGAAGAATTCTGTTACGAGGGATTTTTCTGGAAGGGTGGAGAATAGATATAGAAGTTTAGGGACTATCATCATCTTTATTGTTTCGATTCTCCCTGTCAAAGAAATAGCATGGTTTCGCCAGCTTTTAAGCATATCTTCTATTTCTCTAAATATATTTGGATAATTGTTCCCATAAAGTGTTTCATAAGTGGGTGTAATATTGACTCCGAGATACCTGATCCCTTTGTCCTTCCACCTCCACCCATAGAACCTTTTTAGGGTTTCTACTACCTGTTCTTCTAGGTTAAGAGCCATCACTTCAGTTTTCCCACTATTGATCTTATAGCCTGAGACTACCCCATATTCCTTAAGTAACTATTGCAAGGTTGGAAGGGAGGTCCGTGGTTGTGTTAAAGTTAAAAGTACATCATCTGCGTACAGGGAAATTTTATAAGTCTTGTGTCCCACCTCTACTCCTTTAATATCCATGTTATTTCTTATTTGGGAGGCTAGTGGCTCTATCGCCATGGCAAAAAGAATTGGGGATAATGGACATCCTTGACGTGTACCATTTAGTATTGGGAATGTTTTAGAATATCCTGTTGTTAATTTCACTGACGCAGAGGGGGCCGTGTATAAACCTTTAATTGCTGTAACAAAGGGTCCTTCAAGTCCGTAGGCGTGCAATGTTTTTAATAGGAAGGGCCAGCTTAATCTGTCATCTTCTCGGCGTCAAGAATTAATATAACTGTCTAAAGAAAATTGGTAACACGGACCACGATTGTTTAATAATGGGGGGGGACTTTATTATGATAATAAGTCCGTAAATCGACAGATTAAGAGTTGGACACACTAGAGACGACTAGAACTGCAAAAAAATGTAGGCAAATCACTAAACTTAATTTGATATATGATATATGGAGAATCAAACACCCAAATAAGAAAGAATACACGCTTTACTCAAATCCACATACAGTTCATACTAGAATTGACTATTGGTTAGGGAACCACGAAACATTGAAAAAGGTAAGAAAAACGGAAATAGGACCAATCACATGGTCAGACCACGCTCCTATATTCCTAACATTAACACTGGGGGAAAAGACACGCTCACAAAAGCAATGGAGGTTAGAAGAAAGTCTGATACGAGAGGAAACATCTAAGGCCTAATTAAAAGAAGCAGTGAAAATTTATTTTGAGTTAAACCAAGATACAGTGCTCTCAGAAGGAACACTATGGGAAGCCCACAAGGCCGTAATGAGAGGCCAGGGTATCTCGTTAACGGTAATAAAAAAGAAAAATCAGAACCAACTTAAAACAGAACTACAAAAGGAATTAAAAAGAACAGAGGGAGAACTGACCCAAAACCCCACAATAACACTGCTAAGAAAGATAACAAGGCTAAGAACCAAGTTAAAACATCTAGCTATAGGGAAGACGGAACGTTCATTACTGTACGTGAAACAAATATACTATGATAAAGAAGACAAAGCAGACAAACTGTTAGCAAGAAAATTAAAAGTTAGGAAGTCGGAGGGCACCCCGCTTAAAATTAGAAACAATAAAGGTGAGATTATATACGACCTGGAGGGTATCCTCGAGACTTTTGAAAAATTCTATAGCACACTTTACTCTAAAATAGCTTCACAACAAGGGAGGGACCCAGAAATGGGGACACGTATAGAAGAATATCTAACGGAGGCAAAACTCCCTAGGATAGACCCTGACCAAAATCAAAAATTGAACAGGGAAATAACACTGGAGGAAGTAATAAACACTATAAAAGCACTCCCCAGAAATAAAGCCCCAGGACCAGACGGCTTCACATACTCATACTATAAAGAATTTAAAGAACTACTAGGACCACACATGACCAGACTCTATAACGGCTTCCTGCGGGGAGACATAGTTCCCCTACAAATGAATTACTCTCATATTTCTGTCTTTTTAAAACCTGGAAAAGATCCAGCAGACTGCGCAAGCTTCAGACCCATAGCACTACTGAATTCAGACATAAAAATCTACTCAAAGATCCTGGCAAATTGAATATTGGAGTGTATTCCACAATTAATAGACTACGATCAAACAGGTTTTATCCCGGACAGGCAAGCCGGGGACAACAATCGGAGAACAATAGACATGGTGGAAATAGTAAATACGAGAAAATCAAAGTAAATAAAGTTTTCTAACCTGTTTATCTGCTCATATTTTAAACAATGACCCTACACAAATCCTTCAAACTCTTATTTATGTGTTCTTCTAAGGCCCCCCATACACTTTTAGATCACTCCATACAATTTCCATTAGATCTACCAACAACTATGTAGAAAAAAGAAAACATAGGGATTGGGAGGTTTAGAAAGGTCCTCATATTAAGCCCCCCATACACCTTTAGATCACTCCATACAATTTCCTTTAGATCTACCAACAAATCTGTAGTATGGTGTCCTCCCTGATAGAATACATAGTGATTGGAAGGATTAGAAAGATCATCATATTACATGGTTTTGGTAGAAGAAAAGTTGATTGTACAGAAATTGTATGGTAAGATTGAAAGGTGTATGGGGCCTTAAGTCTTACTACAAATTTCTAATTTAACAGATAATTGCACTTGCTGGAAAAAATATTCATATGATAAGAACAGTGATGTATTTAATTATTTGAGTACTGATGCCGGTCTATAATCTGATTAAAGCAAGATACAGTACAGTAACCATATCTCTTCTAAAAAAATTTTTTTAGTTCTAATGGCAATTGCAATGGTTATCAAATCCATACTGGACCTCTAAAGAATATGAATGTATACTACCCTCTACCAGACTAACAGCATATGTATTTTCATTAGTTTAACTGCAGAGGGAAGAACTAAACTACAGAAATAGAAATATAACAATTTCAATTTGAATTTATCGAGTGTTGAGATTTCCATGGGTGTAATTCTCAGAATAGCCCTGTCTAGCAGGGGAAGGGATCTGATTTTCCGTAGTTCCACTCCATTATGACTGTCTAGCAGGGGAAGGCATCTGATTTTCCATAGTTCATTCCACTATGACTGGACAGGAAAAAGCAGCATTGATGAGATTTTCTGTCTCCCATACTGTTGCCTCCTTCTAAGCACATCTCTTTTGGTCCTTGTTCTGCTCCCCTCCTTCATTAGGAGCTGACACTTTGTATCGCTACATTTGAAGTACATTAAAATTCCCAATTGATGTGTTGTGCTGAAACTCTGGTGCATTTTATTATGATGTAAATTGGGGTACCATTCAGAATGAACGTTAAACCAAAACAATGAACATATGCTCTCTCCATTACAGTCTTCTCGATGGTCATCTGACTGGCCATTAATGGAAGCAGCAGTCTCTAAGATGATGTAGTTTAAAGAAAAGCTAAAAATGACATTTTACATAAAACAATAACTATCCTATAGAATCATATATATATATGAATATAAAAAAAATATTTAAATGCACCCATATTAAGTCATCTTTCTCTTCAAAGTCACCATTTTACCTATGACATGGGGCCCTGGTGGAGACTTAGGAAGGGATGCATTACTTCTTTAATAATTGAATAAAAAATTATTCCCGTGAAATTACAAGCCAGGGCCAGAGACTCTTACACAGACTACTGTGCATGCGTGCAATTTACAGTAAATATGGACAGAAGAAGGAAGAGGGGCAGAAGAGTCACTGCCAATAATGGGGAGGCTGTGACCGCTATACCAGGTTCACAGAATTATGCTGCCTCAGTGGTAGGTACTAAAGTATTTATTTATGTATGTATCTACTGGGTGTCTCTGTAGATGTTGAACTTCTTTTAAGAACACTTATGAATGAAAAACTAGGTGACACTAAATACTTATTGGCTATTTGTGTGAATGGTTATTAAACCCTAAAGCAACAAAAAAAACACCCAAATAACCCTAATTAAAGAACACCACCATAAAGATGTTCAAAGTTGGTGCAAAGTTCTCTTCCGATTCTGTGCTGGCTGCCTGGTGCATCATATAAAGAGCTCCTTGGAGAGCCAACACAGTGTGCATCATGTGCCATGTTTGTGCTGTCTAATGTAGTCCGTTCATGTAACTACAGCCATTAATTCATATTAATGGGCATGTGCAGTCATTTTTGTGGATCTGTTGACAGCCTACGACATAGAGATACCATCAAGGGACTGTGCAAGCTGCATTGATTTCATGGGAAGCTTCAAAAAAATGGTACACCAGCAAGCCACTACAGAACCAGAAAAGGACATGGTGCATCTATACGAGGGACATCAAGTTTGAAAGTGTTATTTTTTTGGGGTGTTTATGTTTTTATTATTTTACTTATAGGGTATAATAATCCTTTAACTGTCTATTACTAGTCATTAAAAAGTTAGCCACATCCATGTTTCTGATCTGGCACATTTACTTTCAAGTCACCTTAACTAACCCTTAAATGCAGTAAAGGTACTTGAGTTAAGAGGTGATTGGAGAAATGTCTCTGGGGTGTTAAAACATGATGACATTTAAATAGCTATCACTAATTAAAAGAGCCTGCCAAGCATTGTCAGTCCTGTCAACACAAGACCCGTGTTCCTGATAAACAAATATGTAACAGTACGTTGTAAAATATGGTCAGCTTGGGGCAGGCGAGTTAAATTGGCTGAGTAAATGCAGTCACTTTCTATTAGGAATGAAAATCATTCAGCAGCTTCATTCATTTGCTTTCCAATTATGAACTTACCTTTGTGCATCAATTTGCCGCTGTGGCATTAATGCAATTTAAATGATCATAAATTATTGTGAAGTTTTTGTCAACTTGTCTAATGTCAACTTGTCTAATGTTGTTGCTGCATGGAATAAGAGGTTGCCTGTGGCATGAACTGTACCTGTAAAGATTTCATGTTAAATGTTTGTACACATCAGATATATTTTGGAGATGTGTGCATTGCAGTACATTAAGACGGTCAAATATGTCAACATTGCTATCTGTATCTGCTCTTCTAAAGTTCAAGTCAACAGCTGTCAGCTGTACAGGAAATTAAATCAGCGTTATGTTTTATATAACAGGCTGTCAATATTTGGTCATAAATTGTAAAATGGATCTACAAATGGCAGTTGGATGTTTTGATGAGTGATCATTGCATTTGAAGGCATAAAATTTCTATATGTGATTGAGGAAAGCATGATCAGATGTTTCAGTCATTTACTAACTTATAAACAAGAGGTAGCACAACTTATCCTAATTCTTTCACAATCAATCTTTTAGAGAGTCTGCTATTCTCCATAGACATGAACTCACATGGTTGGTAATTCTTATGGGTTTCTGGGCATTTTGTAACATTCTGAAGTAGCATGGAAGAAGATAGAATTTGTCAGTAAAGGACTGGATATAATTGCAGCATGAAAGAAAAAGAAAGTTCACAGGAATTGGTCCACCAAGTTCCCCTGCTGTTTGGTGGTATGTCTGTGGGGAGTGTTGTGACTGTAGGTTCCTTCTTCTGTGTCCACAAAAAAAAAGTTGCAAAGCACCCCTATTTAGGGATGAAGTACTACAATGTTTGGGATAAATAGATAAAGACACATGCAACTGTGTATGGCAAATAGCAATTTTATATAGTAAAACTGAGGTTTATTGCAAATATGCACTTGTTTAACCTGCCTAGTGCACTTCTGAGGTACAGATTACTGTACCAAAAGTGCACCATAGACTTTAATGGAAAAAAAAAGTTTTTTACATTGTAGGCCGGTAATTTCTCAAAGTATGTCCATACAGGAGTCTGGTAGACATCCTGAATATAATAACATGTTCAGATGCTTTGTGAATAACTCCCAATATCAGATAATGAAGATTTCAATAATTACCTTTATCAGGTAAATGAGCACTGCAACCACTAGATGGCAGTGCAGATGTGCCAGGTTACATAGGACAGCATGGGGGGGGGGGGGGGTTCGTGCAGCTACAGCTACCTCTTCATTAGATCGGAGCCACAGGGAGCAGTGAGTTTGCTCTCCTGTGGCATCCAATCTCTGCCTGACGAATCCTGTTCTAACAGGGCAGAGCTGGACGAGCTGGGACCGTCAGGAACGGCAGGGGGTTAATGCATGTGGCTTATATTAATATTATTGTTGTTATTAGCCTTTATTTATAAAGTGCCAACCTATTAGGCATCACTGTACATTAAATAATGGTAGCACAAGCTAACATGCAAGTACTATGACATCGGCCACGTCTGTTCGTGAAAAGGCGGTTTATCAGAAAAACCTGGAATTTCCTTATGACTACCGGGCTTGATGTCACTGACATCACTTCCGGGTTTAAGCCATTTTTTTTTCACTAGAGAGCAGGTTCTCTACCCGCTCTCTAGTGAAATTATTCTTCCTCTGGCCAAATCTTTCTGCTCCTGATCCGGCCAGCGAAAGAATAATAATCTTCTTCTCGCCAGTGAATGTGGCAGGTCGAACATCCGTACAGTTCACCAGGAGAAGAGAAGCAAACAGTTCGGCCATTACTAACTATGACACAGAAGAGGACCCTTTACAATAGGAAGGACTTAAAGATATGTCTTTGTATAGGATTAATACATGCATAAGTGATTTTATGATTTTTCAGAAGATGTGTTAATACAGATGCCGTAAAAATCCTATTCAATTAGGACCCTTCATTTATTTTGTATCAGCTAAGCTTTCTCTACAGTCCTGAGGGTTTGGAGGCAGTGCTGATTTCCGGGGAGACTGTAGCTCTCCTTATTAAAATTATGATGAACCTTTTCAAGAATTAGGACTGTTTGAGGGAACTGCTCAATAGAATACTCCTATTCGGGATGAAGGCTTCAGCTGTGACAGGGAAAACTCGATCCATCAAGTTACTATTAAATTGAAGACTCCCATTTTCATAAAAGTTACATTATTTCTAAAGATGTAATCTACCTGAATGGAAATGCTAGCAGCTATATAATAAAAGCAGTATTTAAAGACATTACGTTCTTTAGATTGCCCAATGTTTGCAGTTACAAATGCTATTGTGTATATCTGTAGCTCAATCATACAGTTATCTCTCTCATTCTAAACTATATCCTTTAAATCTAAAATTTAACAGGAATATTGGACCTTGATTATCTTAGTACCAGCTTATTTTATTTAGCTTAAGTTATACTATGATACATTGGATTGGTTGTTGTAACCAAAGAAAAGCAATTTTTCTTGTAGGCTTCTAATAATCAGACCTGTAGTTTGAACCTCATTTCATTGCCACAAAAGAGGTGACTTTTCTGGAGTCTCTAGTTGCTTCTAATTTTAATACTAAACCATAATTCTCTTTGTAATAATAACAACAGATAATAAGCTTGGATTTTTTGGTGCTGTTAAAGCTAGGACATGAGTTTTATATCCGTCCTTTGGAGACAAAGACATAAATGTTCACGAAATTTTCAACTACCATATTTGTAGGTTGATAAGACATATCACATTATAAGACGCACCAATGCATACAGCTGTTTACAGAGATATGTGCTTAGGGCCTGGGGAATCTGGCCTCCACTCAACCATGGGTGGTTCTGACTTTGGTCCATAAGATGTACAGAGATTTCCATCTGATTTTGGGGAATACATACATTTTGTGAAACTAAAAATATAATCACCAAAATTTCTGGAGATGCAGAGAATGGCTGTGGTCCAAATAAAGAATTGCTCTATACACATAGTTTTTTCAAAAATTTTTTGCACTTTAAGACACACTGCTGCCCCCCCCCCCCCCCCCCCCCCCCCCCCCCCCCCCCCCATGAGCTAAAGCAGCCACTCACATACACTTGCCCTGCAGATGGATGATGTGCCCATGGTGAGATCATCCATCTGTGGATCTTTGTATGTGAGCGTTTGATTCAGTTAGCTCACATACAGTCTACACAGGGAAAAAATCATCCCTGCTTCTGTATGTAAGCTGGCTGAAGCAAACACTCACATACAGAAATCTGCATAGCGTGACCGTGAGGCAGGGAAGCCTCTTAAACTTCTTTTAATACCTCCTTTAACACCCACTCTACTAGTTGGAGTGCAGAGCTCTGACCGGCAGAGCGGCATTTTTCTTGTTTTCTTCTTTTCTTCTTTTCTTTTAATTCATCCAGGTCATTATATATCTGTAGTGTTTGTTTCATGAAGACGTTTAGCTAATCATCTGACTGGCTTTCGCAATGAGAAAACCAGTTGGATGACTAGCAAAACTTCTTCAAGAAACAAACACAGCAAGTCCAGTTGATTCAAATAAAACCCAACAGATATGGCTTATTACTGTATATTCCTCACTACAAAAATATCCTTTGCCCTGTTTTTATGGTAGAGATTAGTGACGGCCGAACAAGTGCCGTGTCCGTCTGCGAACGGGCGGAGCGGACTTTTAAAAAAGGACATATTCAAATTCCCCAAATCTTTCACTGAAGACCGGGTAGAGAACCCGGTCTATCAGTGAAAATCCGGCTCGTACACCCGGATGTGACGTCAGTGACGTCACATCCGGCACCTGGAACGCATAGTTCCTGGTTGTGCTACCCGGATGTGACGTCACTGACGAGCCGGATTTTCACTGATAGACCGGGTTCTCTACCCGGTCTTCAGTGAAAGATTCTTCCTGCGGTGGGATCTCGCTGCTAATGATCCCAGGAAGAATAGAGGGCTCCTTCTCGTTGGCGGACACGGCGGGTCGAACACCCGTACTGTCCGCCGGCGAGAAGGAGGGCGAACATGCTTGTTCGCGGCCGAACTGTCCGCCTTGCGGGCAGTTCGGCCATCACTAGTAGAGATGTAGCTTAATTTTGCAGCCCATATAACTAAAACTGATTATGACCATACTATTAGCTTCCCTTCTGCCTTTTTTGAAATTACCCTTATGTTATCTAGTCTAATCATGTGCAATCAGTCAAGTCTACCTAATCACACATATTGTCTTTAACTATGACAATATTAAACAGTGTTGTGTCTGATCTTCCCAAAACTTAGTTTATATGTAGTTATATGTAGTTTGTTACCTCTGTGTAGTTTGAGTTGCAAATTAAACTGTGTTCAGTAATGTGTGTTATAGAGCCCAGATGACTTCTAATCATTTACCAACAATTCACAGATGGTAGTAATAAATATCATACACTGGCTGGGTCATTTTTGCTATTGATGTAGTGTATTACTAATGGATTATTTCATGGTATACATAAATGTTTGTAACATTTTCAAATTGTGAACTTTTAGGTTTGATAATTTCCACTGTTACAAAAGCCAAACTTCAACCTAAGCTTTTCAGAGCAGAGAAGGTTTAGATCATCCATCCTTACTACTATCTATAAATGTTTTGGGGTCATTGAACATTACAATTTCATTCATCTGACAACAAGGTAATACATGCATTTGGGGACAGTTTGAAATGCTTATGATATCATTCAAATTAAATTAATATGTGCATCTGATTTGCTTTGACCCCCTTCTAAGCTACATCTGCCAAATTTGAGTTGTTTTTGCATGGCCATTTATTTTTAAGGAGGGAAAAGAAATATTGTTGTCCCTTAGGTAGTAATAGTATAGGGTACTAAAAGTCAACCTATTCAATAGAATCTGATTGATGCTAAACTAATTCATATTCCCTGCACCCTATGGGTAGCTGGTCATACATGGGATGTTGCATATAATATGGTGCTTTATACAAAATTAAGTAAGCAAATGAGCAGCTTCATCATAGCCCTAATTTATATTGCATGCTGCCTCTGTATATGTGCTCTAAATTACACTTCCAGGAACAGCTAGCACAGTAAAAATGACCTTAGCATGTACATTGAAATACAGTTGTATATTCACACATTATGTTCCTTGGATTCTCATTTATTGCTCCATATGTACAATAGGAATTCTCATTAAAATATATCAGTGTCTGTTTTGATGTGCAGCATGAATCACGCTTAATAGTTACAACTGCCCTTCAGAAGCAAGGCAAACTACACCAGGGAATGCTGCAATTTTGTGTTTGAAGTTAATATTATTTAGCATAAATCATGCAATGATGTGCCTCTTAATGACTAAAATTACTCAATGCGCAATGGAATTAGTATGCCTTTAAAGTGAGCTTTCTGTAATGTTATAGATACAGTTACTGAGTAGCTTGGGGCTTCTCATAAGCCTCATGGTAACTTTAATTTCTGTTAAGTTTTCACATTTAAGGATTGTGAACTGGGAATTCAAATCTTAAGTGGCAACTCAGTGTTGTTCCACACAGTCTCAATGGTTCTTTTTCTGGACATTCTTACAGGAATCCATGTGTGAGTGGCACACATGACAATTCCTGTTATCCCGTACGTTCGGCTGATGACTGAAAGCAGAGTGTTGACGTCACCACGATGTGATTAGTTGTTGGCGTAACGCACAGGAATCATGTATAGCTTTACATCGTGGGTAGCTTTACATTGCTCAATCGTACCACCACACAGTGTTATCGAGTTAAACTTGAATGATTTATGATCATACTATGGAGCACATGCATTCTACGATTGTCAAAACATATATAATTTGGAATCCCAATACCATACTAATTACGATTGCAATTATGACTCTAGATACAATCGTAATTTTAATTCTAGATACGATCCTAATTATGATTCTAAACACAAACGTTATTCTGACTCCAAATACGATTATAATTCTGATTCCAAATACGATCTTAAGTCCTGTAGAATCCTACAGGTATCAATTTATTCACTAATCTGATAGAACTAATCTTTAATGTATGATTGGAAAAGTCAAGGTCTGTTATCTGATGAATAGGTAGATCGGGTCTAACTATAGAAGCATAGGCTATATCTTGTAAAGGTCAGTATGACAGTTGCTAGCTATGGTGTTCTATGGCTAGCTGTGGTATTAATACATAGTTGTTGCAGTAGATAATATTACATGATGAGGTGGTAGTTGGTAGGAGCTGTTCTTATGTAAGCTTTGCCTAATACGGCAAGAAGGTAGATATAAGTTCTGCTAACCTAAGGGATTTGGTAGCATAATAAGGAGGACTCTGAACACTATGAGTTACACTCTCACTTGGACCTCACCATCAGAATGGAAACAGACATCTTCAAGATCAAGACACCACCTTTGATACAAGAAACTTATGTAGACTTTCATTGTTCTTGGTAAACTCTAAACAACACCTCTGGATGTTTGTTTTTGTTTGGTCAAAAAGGCTATTGTTTGATACAATTAATATAGAAAGAGTAGTAGTGGGCAACGTCTACCATGGGTAGAAAGGACCAGAGTTCAGACAATCACACCCATCCCCACCTCAACCAGTGGGCTTTACTCAATATGGAACCAAAAAAAATCAAGCACACATAGGCAAGTCGTATTGCCATATGTATGATGGGGGTTTCAGAGGTTATTCTGCGCCCGATCACGTAATTACGACCAATTTGACATTTTTTTCAAGGTTAAAAAGCTCACTATTATACATATAAAAAAGAAATGGCATAATTTCAGCCGATAATCAATAAAACCATTCATGTCACAGAACCATAACATGTATTCTCAAGGAGGTGGAAAAAACAAGGCCCACAAAATAGCGGCCCCTGTTGCAGCATACACACCAATCGACTCCCTAGGCGTTGGTGTGACACCGGGATTAGTCGACGCGTTTCGTCCACCCAGGGATTTTTCAAGACTCAAACAACCCTGTCCGGCAGGAAGATCTGTTGCTATAACGATACAGATACAGATAATCAAAAATACTTCTCAAAATTCTATATATGTACAAATTTCCTATAGCATATGGCCAAACTGCTTTAGGAAGAGATGCCTCACCTTTTTCCAAAGGCTGTGCTTTTTGTATGGAATGAATGTCAGAGTTCCAAAATGTGGAGTTTCAGTTCAATATTGGGGATACCGAATTTGTAACCCATTCTCTTTGGATCTTTAGGAAAATATAATCATAAATCGTGAGGGTTTGTCCCCACATAGCTAGTGGGGAGGTGTAAACCACAAATCAAAAACTATATATATAATACACACACCGTGATAAAGATTCAAGGAAACCCTTACCACCAAACTTCTAAATTTAAATTTTAAACATTAGTGATAATTTTTCAACACCAATAGCCACTTCTAGGTGTTATTTGCCACCATTTGAACAGCAAAGAGGGACTGTGAGTGTCCCTATACACATTCAACATAAATTAAGGAGTAGGTAATGATAACCTACTCATCTACACAAAACCCTTCCCCCCCCCCCCACCCCCCACATCTCACCAACTCAAAAAAGTCACTGAAGGACCAAAAACTCTACTACACCACATAACTAAATCCTTCCAAAGGGGGTCTAAAAAGGATGACCCTGCAAGGAAAGGTCCCCTACCTTACCCATCACCCCCAAAACCCATACCTACCACCCTCTCACCTTACCACTCCCCATCCTCTACATGCATTATCGTTACACAATGTAAATGTCTATACATAGTCTTAAATATTGTTTTAAAATTGTTGCAGGTGGTTAAGATATATCAAGGTCTAATAGGAACTTAGGAAGTGTTCCTTACCTCCAAGCCGTTTAGCCTCTACGTGCAGTCAGGGTGATAATGGAGGGAGAGGAAGACGCCACTGGTCCTGTAGTTCCTGTTGCGCCCCTCCGACCTGCCGCCTCCGAATGGGGGTATGAGAGGACCGCTAGTACCTATATAGGTCTCCAGCCAAGTTCCCCTAATTGGCCACACGAAGCGGTTTGGGGACAGCCGGCATAAGAGAGCGGTATTCCGCTCCCCCACAACAGCCGTCCATCAGCAACCGGTTTGGGGACGGGGCGCGTCGATGACGTCGCCACGCTCCCCGTCCGTCCGAGATGACGTAACGCGCACACAGGGCGCGCGACGGACACCCCGGATCCAGGCACTGAGGTCACCGGCAGCCATATTGGTCCACCCTACGAGAGGTAGGACCATTCTGCCACCGGCCAAGGATGTAATTCTGAGAGAGGGGCGCACCAAAACAATTAAAACAGCTTGCAGCCACCCCGCCCCTCCAAACCACCCCTCACATATCCATCTCGCAAATATTGTTTGCCACGATAAATGTCAAAAAACTCCTAGCCCAGGTAATTCCTGTGGCACCTATTGGGGAATAAACCTATAAATTTGGCATCCCCCTTCCCAATTGTGTTCGCCTTGGCAATGGTGGGCATTCCTCAATAACAATTCGGCCATGATATATTGCATGTTCAGAAATTTACTCATAAATCATCATTCAAGAAATATACATAGTGATAACAATCAATATTTGTAAAAGATGCGAAAAAGTTCTATGAAATGTTCAATACATCTGTTATCTTGTGTTATTTATTTTAATTATTATACTTTTAATTTTAAACCAAAGGAAAAAAGGGGGGGGGGAGAAAAAAGGGGGGGGGGAAAGGGGTCTATAATTCCTGAATCTGAATGTTTAGGGAGACAAAGCCAAACCATAGGCCTTGTCGTACACAACACTCCCTACTGCTCAAGGAAGGATTTATAACTAATGATCTCGTTAGGCCCGTGGGCTAGTTGCTCTCAGTCTCTGAATAATTCTGTTTCTTTTTGTAGAACTCTTCTATCGAAAGTCTCCTCCTCTCGGGGAGGACTTGACCACTGCCAGTGCTGTGAAAACTTATCATATTTAGATCGGACTATGTTTCAGACATACATGTCTGCTGACCGGTGTTAGGATCTTCAATTACTGATGTTTTCAAATGGCTATTGTTTGATACAAGACATTATCCAGCACTATTTTCATCGGACTTAATCCCTTTGTATAAAGAGCATAGGCCCACGCTTTTTATCAAGTCCAAATCCAAATACGACCAACATTTTTATTCTAGATACGATCCTAATTATGATTCCAAATACGATCATAAAAAACACTCCCGCACTCGTGGTAAAAGAGTTTTTCTACAGAACCTTTATTGTTCACTCGATAAGATCATAAAGCAAAATATAGAAAAAAATGGAGGTCAAAGTAATGAGGTAATGGCCACTATCCCCAGGAAATTCACTGGATTTCGGATAATATGAATGTGGTTGACTCTATAAGCAAGAGAGTCTTGAGACTGCCCAGAGCCCAAAGTTTAGGGGATTTAGGTGTGACCCAGACTGGAGTTGGCCAACCACACGGGTAAATGTAACAGGCAAAGATCAGTATGAAAATTGACATTTTATTCATTATAACCTCAATCAGGTCATGACCATCAAATATATAAGTAAGCGCACAGAGAGTAAAAAAAAACGTCCAAGGTCAAAATATTGTGAGTGTGGAGGTGTGCTGCTGAATGTGAGCCCACCACGGACCCCGATTGGCCTGCTTGCATCAATCAGTATTACAGCCTTCACCTTAGAGGACATCCTTTACAGCTTACTAGGTTTACAGCCAATACGTTGGCCTGGATCCGATGCCTCATTGAACATACGGCAATACACAGTGGGGTTACAACCCAGTTCATCCATCTTACTCATCCATCATACTCATCCATCTTACTCAGACTTTAACACATCCCCCTCCTGAGGAGGCCAATGGTGGCCGAAACGCGTCGAGGGGCGGATGACACATTTGGACATATTGATAAGTTAAGCTAAGCTTATATCAACCTTATATTTTGACCTTGGATGTTTTGTTACTCTCTGTGCGCTTACTTATATATTTGATGGTCATGACCTGATTGAGGTGGAGGCTGGTTGAATTCTTGATTGCTAGCCGCATACCTAATTTTTACTAACTGTTTTTTACCATATTTATTTTAGTTTTTTACCATATTTATAATGAATAAAATGTCAAATTTCATACTGACCTTTGTCTGTTACATTTACCCTTGTGGTTGGTCTGGGTCACACCTAAATCCCCTAAACTTTGGGCTCTGGGCAGTCCCAAGACTCTCTTGCTTATAGAGTCAAGTGCATTCATTAAGATCATAAAGCATATGAAAGGCACAATCACTCTTAGGGGTCTCATTCTCTAAAGCGTTTCATCCCATTAAGATTTTGGGACTTATGAATAAGTCCCGAAGCGGCTATAGATCTGGGCCATATCTATACATGTGTTCCCCGCTTAAGCCTGCATCTTAATCAGTGGTGAATGTTTGCAGATATGTAACCGAGATTTAATTGTTACATGTATGGGTGGCATATGGAAATGACATGGGTTTTAGTAAATGTGTCTATGTCCCTACAGATGTTAATGATCTTTGTTAAGTAAGCAGTTTAACTATAGAAACTACCAAAAGCAAATGCTAAGTTTGTTTTCTAGAGGCAAAAGTCAAATTAAATGGTTTTCCAGGTAAATTTGCTGAACACAATGAAAGCTTTGTTACATATGGTAGTCCTGTATTGATTATGCACATTCTTTCATGCCATCTGACTTTGTTGGAATCATACTCTGACATTTTCACCTTCATTTACCTGACAAAAAAGTGGATTTCCCTTCCTTTTTTTTCTAATTCTTTTTTTCCTACCACATCCTAAAATTACTGTTACAGAAATCTATCTTCTCTGACATAGTCTAAATTTCCTGTTTTTTAACATATCTGGTATCCTACACCACCCATTTGTCCTTACGAAATGATCTAAATACCCTGTAATGAATGTAAACCTTGTTGTGCATTCCACATAGATATCAGCTCAGCTCTGCCTTATCGTTATGTTCCCAGTTAATAAATATTTAACTGAAAGAAATGTATGTTGTCCATACAGGACTCCAAATAACTTTGCAAGTTGCTATACAAATCCGTTTAACATAAAGTTCTATCTCTAAAGAGAAAATACTTGGTGATCCTGCAAATAGTTTGTTCCTTCTAACGGTTTATAACATGTCTATTACCAGTAATAAAACGCACAATCTTTAAATCACCTTTAAACAACAGTGTGAAAATAAGTTGCTTAGACACTGGACAACTGCTTTTAGGTTCTTGGTTTTTACAATATTAAGCTTTTATTGGATGTGGAAGTATGCAAAGTATTGTGAATATAGCAGATGTGTGTAAAGATGTCCAAATACACTTTGATAAATTATCTATTTGGGTCCAACAAAATCTAAAAAATCAAACCAAGCTTCAGAATGGGAAAGAAAGAAAGTGACTTTGAATGTGACATTGTTGTTGGTGTCAAATGGGCTGAGTATTTCAGAAACTGCTGATTCTGGGATTGTTACGCACAACCATCTCTAGGGTTTAAAGAGAATGCTCTGAAAAAGGGAAAATGTCCAGTGAGCGGCGGTTCTGTGGGCACAAATGCCTTGTTGATGCCAGAGGTCAGAGGAGAATGGCCAGAGTGGTTCGAGCTGATAGAAAGGCAACAGTAATTTAAATAACCACTACCAAGGTATGCAGAAGAGAATGTCTGAACGCACTACTCGTCGATCCTTGAGGCAGATGGGCTACAGCAGCAGAAGACCACGCCAGGTGCCACTACTGCGAGCTAAGAACAGGAAACTGAGGCTATAATTCGCACTGGCTCACCGAAATTGGACAATAGAGGATTGGAAAAATGTTGCCTGGTCTGATAAGTCTCGATTTCTGCCGCAACATGTTCATCCCTTTATGACCACAATGTACTCATCTTCTGAAGGCTACTTCAAGCAGGATAATGCATCATGTCATGAAGCTCAAATCATCTCACACTTGTTTCTTGAACATGACCATTTTCAAATAGCCTCCACCGTCACCATCAGATCTATATCCAATAGAGCACCTTTGGGATGTGGTGGAACGGGAAATTCTCATCATGGATGAACAGCCGACAAATCTGCAGCAACTGCGTGGTCATATCATGTCAATATGGACCAATATCTCTGAGGAATGTTTCCAGTACCTTGTTTAATCTGTGCCACGAGGATTAAGGCAGTTCTGAAGGCAAAGGGTCCAACCCGGTACTAGCAAGGTAATAAAGTGGCTGGTGAGTGTGTGTGTGTATATATATATATATATATATATATATATATATATATTATGTGTTTGTAGTATATTGTGTCAATTAAAATTTTGAGCAAAACTAGTTGTAGCTCAAAAGCTGTACTAAAACTGTTTCATATGCTACTGCAACTTGATTGCATTTGATACATACTGTAAGAAATGGGAGTAATAGTTTACTAGCTAGGAAATGTGCTGGTATACCAAGTGTACACAGAATGAAATATGTGGGGCTTCTTTACAACTGAATAAATCATCTGTAGAAAACAAAGTCCACCGTTTTGACCACCGAACTTAGCTAAATTAAGTGGTTGCTTACAGAAAAAACAAAATATAGAAGTGCATACTTGTCAAGCCTGTTTTCCCCAGGATTTCAAAATCGGGGTAACTTAGGAGGGAAGAGGGTGTCCCCACCCTGCTTTTGCAGAAGATGTGCTGGGTGGGAAGTTTGAAGGCAGAGTAACACCCTCTCCTTCCTGAGTTAGCCAGCTAGCTAGCTAGCCAGCAACCCTTGTCCCCATTCAAAGTACTGGCGATCGACCAGAGAAAAACGTTTGTTCTCTGGCTGATTAAAGTTTTGTCCACCAAGCGATCATTCGCAAAATCGGCCACAGATTGAAGCGCTATGGCTGGCATTAGAGGTACATAAAAAAAAAAATTCTCTGATCCAGTCCAAAAGTAAAAAAAATATATATTTAAAAAACTAAAAAAAATATTTTTCTTTAAGAGCGGGTCCCGTAACGTCACTCAGGGACCCGGAAGAAGCCGGCGAGGACGCCGATGGAGGCGGCAGCCAGACCAGATAAGCTCCCGCTCTGTGCCCGAACTGGGTTCGGGCGTATCGCTAGGGAGGTTAAGGAGCGTGACTGCAGGAAGATTGAGATGCAGAGGACTACAATACACCACCATATGTCTTCTCTTGTTTGGTTTGCTTAATCCCTGCAAAAACTTACAATGTACTACTATTATTTTCATTTCTTTCTTTTCTAAACTACAGCCTACATGACTATCCTGTTGTTACCATCCTGATTTATACCTCCTGCCTACATGAAAGATGTCATGCTCAACAACCTTTGTCCGATAACAGATTTATATATTATGCCTGCCAAACCTTTAATGCTGACTGCCCTTCAGATGCTTACCTTTAACTCCATAACGGATTTTCAATTGTTGCATTTCAAATCTAACACATTATCTGCCCTGTCCTTACCAGACTTTATCTCATATCTAGTATAAAGTACAAGCAAAGCCACTATATAGCGTGCAGCGACATGATATAAATGTTAAACAAATTGATACCAATCACACAATAGTTCACTTAAGGTGGGTATACATGGTTCACACACATGGCAACTCCTGTCCCTGTTTGTGATAACTACTCCTTGCTAAGCCTGCATTGTACCTCCATTATTGTGAGTGCATTATTTTCTTCTACAATTAACAGTTCTTAACTTTGTTGCACTAGTTAGTGCATCTTGCGTACTTGTTCCTTGTTTTTTAAACAAATTGGCTGTACACATGCTATGATTTTTTGTGTAATACATCTCTTTTACAAATTAATATGTAATGATTTTGCCTGTATGTGCTGCAAAAGTCTCCACAATACTAAGTTCAAAGGGCTCACGGAGATGGAAATGTAATATGTAAATGAATACACCCAAACCAACAATTTATCTGAGGCCTGAAATATAACCCTTTACCATCTTGGCGGATCCCTGTTCAATCCTTTCCTTGCATGATTTCAACCTTTTCAGGTCGATCCCTCAAGGTGAGTAGCCATCGATTCCCCAAAAATCGATCAATCGATCTGCTGGAATGCACACACAGATCGATCTTTGGGGAATCGATTGCATATCTATACGTGTATAGGGGTCTTAACACATCTGTGCTAAGAGTGCCTGTTTTGTTCATTATTTCATTCAGGTATTACAACTTTGCAAATGTAATAGGAACCTCACGTATCCAGGTGTATCAGCTTCTAAGATATTAACCATCCCACAAACATGTCCCCAACATTTCCCTGGCTTTTCCCTTTGAAGTAAGCTTGTATGTTCTACAGTCTTTGCTATGCCTATTTTCATGTACATTTCTATATACACACACAGCTGGGGCACTGAACATGATGTCATGGACGATTTTTGATGATTTTTTTAATTGCTTGGCAACAATGACACACCTTACCTGTCTGGAACTTAGCGTAGTGACGCCAAATTCTACCATTCTCATACTAAATACTGTCACAATCAGATATTTGAGAATGGAAGATATATGTCCAGGGATTTGTGATAAAAAAAATCTCTGGAGGTATTTGGATGGAAGAACTCTCACGAATCCCACGCATTTGAGTGTACTTTGCAGTGATGCTACTTTTCTTTTCATGCTAACTTTCTGATCTTTCTGAATAATATGCATCTGTGAAAGACATTTGAAATCCTTAGTGAGTGCTTGCGAGGCCAATATATTTTATTTTCAGATAAGAGGAAGGCTTAGATTAAGCTGTCCTTAGGCACATTTTATTCTAGAATATTGACAGGAAAATCTTTGTTCTTCTCTAATGTAGAAGTTTGGATACAAGGATATTTAGTGATGGGCCTTACCATGAACTATTATAATGCCTGGTGATGATACTTTTAGACACAAGAAAAATATTTGTATTGTATATATATAGAGAGAGAAACAATGATACATGGATTTTATAATTTCATTTCATGTAATGTAATGTTCATATCACCACAAACTTTAAACCAACTATGCTCCTACTTGTAAAACATTAGATTTGTGCTACCATGGGGAATTCATAGGCGTGTTATGGCCTCCGAGAGCATGGAGGCTACAACATCGCATTCTCTCTCTTCATTTTCTTCAATCAACGAAAACATATACCATATATGTTCATATACCAATATATGACAAAACCAGGGGGATATCTGAGAGTTGAAGGTTTTACAGTAGTATATATTCCTGTACAAAGCATAAAAAAATAAAGTATATCACTTGAATTCCAAAAAAATTACCCACATTTTCAGAATCATCATCATATGATGAGTCAGCTTTATCATAAGATTTATTGTAGTCCAAATTTTTCTGCAATTCTGAGGTACAAGGTTTTGTTCAAGAAACATGTGTATAGTACCAGAGAGAAAGAGGAAGTTTTCCTGCACAACATTTTAATGATGCATTCTCACCTCAAAGCAACCATTTCCTTTATTAGAGCAGCTGAGTTCAACAGATTTAATGTATATATTTAAGCCATTGTATGTCTGGACCAGCCTACTTAATTAGTTATAGAATGCATAATATCAAGTTGTAAATGTGCTACTATTTCTACCAGAGGCTATTTAAAGTATGGACATGTATCACTTCTATTGTATTTTCTCCTATTTTTGTTACCCAAGATGGTCATTTGTTACCATTTCAGGCAGGAGGTAGACACCTTTCACTAATCTTCCACTTACCTTCTCCATAGAATGGAAATGCCTGCTGGGCAGAAACCCAAAATTGTGACTCTACAACCCTTGGTAAGACTTTTGCCAAAAACAATTACCAATTATCATTTCTTGGGACGTTTAACACCTGTAAATGCCTTTATCTGTTTCCTGAAGAATTCAACTCTACCCTAGGTCACCCTTAAGTCCAATACCAGAAATGAATTGTCCATTTTCTCTCTTTGATCTCCCACCCCTTCTACTAATAGAAGAGTACATTGCATATAATTGTCAGACTTTGGATGGTATGTGATACCTGACGAAATTGAAAAGCCAGTATGTAAAGATAAATAATAGGTATTTATTATATATATCCTCCATAGCGCACTGCTGAGGTACAGATTTCTGTACCAAAAGTGCACCATAGACGTTGTAAAAAAAATGTACATTAAAAAAATGTATTTCAAGTATAATTTTGTTTGTTTCCTGTATATAATAAATGTTTAATCAAAACTCAATGTGTGTTGTGTTTCTTACTTTTAAATTTGTGCTACCCCGTGAAAAGGCACCAGGTGTACTGCAGGAACATCGACTGCTGTAGATCAGGGCCGCCGTCAGGGGGGGACAGGGGGACTCCCATCCCGGGCCTGGGCAATTAGGGGGGCCCGACGGCCAGCATATAGGGGCCCCGGATCGGCACAGCAGCCTGCTCATCTCGGACTGCCACTGTGTACCATGTGCTGCCGGCAGTCCAGGCGCTGATAGGCTGCCGCACCGATCAGGCAGCACGCCGGGGTGGGGGGTGATATTTCTCTGCTAGCACCCCCCCCAGCTCAACAAATCCTGCCATCCTGCCATGATTTCTGACGGCTGCCCTGCTGTAGATAGCTCAGCAGATCGCATCCCCACCAAGGAGTGGGTGCCGATCGTTCCGATAGCGCCCGGGAAACCGGCACTATCAGCATCCCCTGCACCAAGTGTATTCCTTGGTGGGGATGCTGATCTGCTGAGCTATCCCCGGCATCCCCACCAGGAAATGCACTTCCGTGCAGAGGATGCCGATAGTCAAGCTCGTCCACTTTTAGCAAGTCAGCACTGGACGAGCTGGACTCGTCACAACCGCTAGGGAGGATATGCTTATAAAAATTGTCTCCTCTTCTGACACCCCCCTCCCCGTTGATCTCCCACAAGGCTCAGTCCTTGCCCTGCGCCTTTTCTCCCTCTGCACCTCCTCCCTTGTCAAACTCATCTCTCAGTGCTTAAAGCGGACCTACCACCTGGGAGGTCACTCAGCATTATCAGCTGCAGCTCAGCCGATATTGCTGACATCCTTGATTGTAGAAAACAAATCTTGGAGAGTAGCTGGTTACGAGTGCTCCCCTCCCGCTGCATTACGTCGCGCCTAGGCAGCCGAAGTGGTGTGTGGGATATCTCTCCCAGGCAGCTCATCCCCTCTTCCCACCCCCACCCCACCCCACCTTACGAGTCTCTGCAGCTCCGATAGAGAAGAGACAGGAGGAGGAGGTGGAGTGGAGGGGGGGCAAAAGTCTGCAAGTTTCCAGGAGATGCCAGGAGCCAAGATGCCAGCATGAGAACTGCAAGCAAGTGAAGTGAATATAGTGTGGAGTTTTTTTTTTGTGTAGCAGTTTCCCAGCATCTGAACTGCTGACAGGTGAATATTGTGTCTGTTTTATGTATGTCTGTTTTTTTATTTTGAGTTTAAAACTTAACCTGAGTAAAACAGAACTCCTCATCCTGCCCACATCCCCTTCCAAGCCCCCCCCCCCCCCCCAACATCTCACTTACAGTAAATAACACTGTCATCTCCCCAATTCCTCAAGCATGCTGCCTTGGCCTCACCTTAGACACTGCGCTCTCCTTTACTCCTCACAAATAGAACATTGCTAGATCCTGCCACTTCCATGTCCACAACATCTCCAATATCCACCCCTTAATTTCCCAGGGACCACCAAAGTCCTGATACACGCTCTGATTTTTCACCTGGACTACTGTAACATCATCCTCTTTGGTCTTCCTCTATCTCGACTCTCACCTATTCAGTCCATCATGAATGCTGCTGCTGCATCTACTCCTCTAACCATTCCTCATCTGCCACTCCTCTCTGAAAATCTCTACACTGGCTTCCAATTGTCCAGAGAATTAAATTCAAAGTTATGTGCCTTGCTTTAAAATCACTCCAACTCCTGTCCCACTTACATTTCCTACAAGGTCCATAAATATACCCCTAAACTTCCCCTCCGCTCCTCCAGTGACCTACTAATGGCATCCCCACTCATAACATCAACACATGTGCAGCTTTAAGACTTCTCTAGGGCTGTTCCTAGTCTCTTGAACTCCCCCCTCCCCTCCCTACCATTGGTACTTTTAAAAAAAGCCCTAAAAACTCACCTCTTCAGTCTGGTCTATCCATAATATAATTCCTGACATAACCATCATGCCAGCCCCCCCCCCCCCTCCCACCCCTCTACTGTATACTTTGTTTCCAAACCTATTTTGTTTTAAGCCAGGCAGTGTCCTCTAATCCTCCTGTGTCATAACGTGTACCTGTGTGTTATCTTGTGTGGCATCACAACAACTTATTGTACAGCGCTGTATAATATGTTGGCGCTATATAAATAAATGATGATGATAATAATAATAAAAATATAATGGGGGATGATTGGGATATGTACAATATAAAGAAATCTAATTAAGTATGTATTAGGGATAAATTTGGTTTTTCCAAGCTCAGTAATCAAAATACTAAAGCATTTAGTGTGTGGACTTTCTTCTGTGTATAGACCCTTGACGAACTTCTATAATTTACTTTAACTGATGTGGATTTTTGAGCTCTGCAGCAATGATTCTGCACTAAATATTATACATCGTATATATGTTTCAGATGAATGAGCGCTCTGATATATATGTATTTATGGAAAATAGAACACAGTTGTGCAATTTATATTCAAAGCCATCTTTCAAATATACACAATATGCAACCTTTTCCTAAACATTTTGTGCTCTTTTCATTAGCTGCTAAAATGGTCAGAAAAGAGCACAAGCTTTTCAAAGCTAAAAAGTAGCAGGGAGATGTGTATTTGCATTACTTAAACTAGATGGTTAGACATTTTCCCTGGAAAGTGGTTAAGAATTTATTTAAGAAGCAATGGAGATTGTAATCTTGCCAGAGATAGGATAGTTGCAGAGATCTTTTTTTCTTTTTCCACACATCAAAGCAGAAAGAATATTTCAGTTTTAGTAGACTGAAAAAAACCTCTTGGGCAGAAATAATAATTATGACTTTTTAATCATAAATGAAAAGACTCAATCATAAAAACTTTGACTAAAGGCCGAAATAAAGAGGATTTTTTTCAAAGTTTTGCAAAGATAGCCTTAACTTTCGCACACTCTGTCAGAGAAGAAATGTAAATTTCTCAATTAGCCTGGGAAAATAAGCTAACTAAAATATACTTTACACTTTTCTCCAGTCAATTTGAAGTAGCTAAAGATATTTAGACTTAAAAGTATTCCGTGCTATTTCCTGGGTAAAGGTCAAAAATTATTTCCATTTCATCCCGGGCATTCCATTAGCTAACAATTGAACATATAGATTTTAAGAAAAAACTTACATGTCAAAATCCCTAGGTATTCAGTTATGATTCTAGCCTAAAAGTACTTGGTTTAAATCCAATTAAGCGCACCATCCATGCACTGAAAAGAAACGTAAAGGGACAAAAAGAAACATTGCCCTGCCTATCTCACCAGTCTAGCCTATTGCCCCCATATCCCCTGAGACCCATAGTAGGATGGATTGTTTTTACAAGTTGCCAAGCAGTATAAATTTATCAAAAGATTTGTCCATAAAACAGTTCAAACTTGTTATAACCTAGCAAGTCTTGCAATGTGTTTCAAGTGAGATGTATGCTGTTTTTGTACATGATGTAGCATAAACATATAATATGCATGTTTATGTCCATAAAAAAACTTACCTTAAAGTGGATGTAAACTATAAAAAAACATAAACTAATAAACATATAGAAATAACTCACCTACATCTTCATAATCTTCATCCATCCTTAAAAGAAAAAATAAATACTTACCTTTCCTGCCTGCTCAATCCCGCGCCCCCATGCTTGGAGTGTCCGGTCCTCTAGGCTACAAGATGGAGATGGTCTAGCTCCCTCCACCAACCCAGTGACGCTTTGCCACTCCGTGTCACCCGATTCAGATGTGTCTGGCTGCGGACACATGGGGACATGGAAAGGTGGACGTCAGCAGTGATGTCTAACCTCCCATGTCCATCACTGGAGTGCCCAAAAGCACAAGGTGTGCAATACTCAGAGACATGGCCAAGGTAA